>PVJH01001428.1:0-210559 GCA_004026705.1 Nesogale talazaci | reverse complement strand
AAAAAAAAAAAAAAAAAAAAAAAAAAACCCAAACAAATGAGTATTTTCTTGATCTTTGATTTCCTTGATAAGCTTTGGTGGGGGGCTGGGGGGAGGGGGACAGTGGTAATGGCATCTTCCATCTTCCACAGGCTTGATAGATGCTTGCTTTCAGGGTCCTAAGAATAGATAGCATCATGTCGCATCACAAGTAATGACTTTGAGGGAAGCAAGGTATGTTTCCACTTGATCTTTTTCCTAGTCAGTCAGAAAATGAGGAGGAAATTTCACATCAATCCTTCTCATTTCCAAATCTTCCATTAAAATTTGCTAAACTGAGTTCCAAAATAGTCCAAATAATGCCTCCCCCCCCGCCCCCGCTTCAATGGTCCGTCCTTGGTCTTCAAGCACAAGTGCTTGAATTTTGTCTACATTTTCATGTTCTGAAAGTTGATAGACATCCAGAATGAGGTTTGTTATCAATCAACATTTCACCTTTTGTGAAACAGGAAAAACTCTTATACACCTGCGCTTTTTTCCACAGGGCTGTCCTTGTAAGCTGTGTTCAACATCACAACAGTTTCTGTGGCATTTTTCATGAGTAAGAAGCAAAATTTTACAGCCACATGCTGTTCTCTTAAATTGGCCATCACAGAAAACAAGGTTCAAGTGAAACTATGTACTTTTACATAAAAGTTCACCGCGTAGAGAGAACTTTCCTAAAGATAGAACTGGGTGCCTCAGAGTGAGTTGTTCAATGCTTAACGAGTGAAAAAAAAGAAGTTACTTCAAAAGCTCTCTTTCCAATTTCGGGGGGGGGGGGCCTACCTCCTTGTATGATATATGAATCATTTAAGGTTCGAATAGTCTTTCCCCTACAACATTCCAAAGAATTGAACAACAACAACAAAATTAAGTATTGGTACTTACTCTCCTTTCCTACTTCTACTCTGATGCAAATGCCACAAATTTCAATGATCTATTTGGTTTGGGGGTGTGGCATTTACATAATCTCCTGCCAATTTGAGAAGGGGTAGAGTCTGTCAATCAGATCACAGCTTAGGGACCTCATTTGGACATGTAAGGGAGATAAGCAACTCACTGAAGGCTAGATACACTGTGCTTGTCTCCCTGAGGGACATTCCTATTGACAAGCCACATAGAGCTATGCTGATGGAGCTTGAGGCCTGGATCTGGAGGAGCCATGTGGAAACCCATACCAACACTGACACGCCTCTACCACCACTGGATCCACAAGACTTTCTACCACTAGTCTGCTATCTTCCTGCATTTGGTGTCGTTGCATGTGTTATGTGAGTCTAAACAGAAATTTATAGATTTGTATTGAACATATGGGCTAATATCGGACTTATGGACTTGATCTGAACTGGGCTGGGATGTGTTCTCAATACACAATTTCTCTTGAATATAATAAACCTCTTTCCAATACACACATGCATGTCTTCCTGATTTGTTTCTCTAGTCTACCCAGACCAACACATGGGGACTTGCAGATGAGGGGCGTGAAAATGCTGTGGCTACTATAAGTGGCACCTTAGTCCTTAAAATGATATCATTGCTCTCTTCAACACTTTCAAAGGTTCTTGTGCAGCAGATTTTCACACTGCACTTTCTTGACTTCTCCTTCTGTGAACATCACTTGCATATCCCAAAACATGAAATCCTTGACAAGTTCTTTACCTATTAACTTTTTCTTTGTCCTTGAGACTTGAATAGGCAAATGCTCAGGTTTTCAACCTCATCACAGTTGAACTTTAGCAGGGTTTTTCTTTGTTGTAGAGGCTGATATTTAGGGACATAATTAAATCTGCTTGCTGGATGTAAGTAGCATCATTGTCCTTCAGCTGTGACAACTAGATATTTGCCAAGATTATTGCCAGATGGCTTAGTTGTTATTAGAACTTGGTGTCAAGTTGGTCACTGGTTCATAGTGATGCCATAAATAATGGGATTGGAACACTGTAATCTGAATGTTAGTAGATTCGCAGGCATTTCTTACTTGCCTTTTCTAGTCAAGAGAGTCCATGGATAGCAATTAACTTTTAAGAGCATTGGGAATAAATCAAACCGATAATTTTCTTGACTGTGAAAACTTTTCACTGCACCATTAAATTCACAAATGTCCTGCAGGGGAGCTAAAACTACTTCTCTTGAGACATGGGTTGCTGGTGTACTTAACATGACAAGGGGCTGATTTGCAAAATGAAGTTTTTCCATTTAAACAATTGTATCAATCAAGAGAAGATATTCTCCTACTATTTCCCTCTTCCCCCTTCCCTTTCTTTAATGTCACTTTGAATTTTTAAGTCTATTTGGAATACTCTATTTTGTTACCTCTGCTTGACATTGAAGACTTTGTATCAAGTAGACTTTCAGAGAATGCCTTATTTGTATCAGTGTTAAGACAAATAGACAATTTTTAATTAGTCTGCTGGTCGAAATATTTATTATCCTCTCTTCATATTTGAGGGAAAATATTAATTAGTTTACTCCACATCACAAAGGAAATGAACTAGTGTTATAAGAGGCCATTTGATTCCAAGACCTCAGGCCTTAATCTGAGTCTAGGATATATGAATTCCATGATAAATTTCAAGGTAAATGTAGAAAGTTTAGGAAGTAGCTGCATTACACATGTTAGAGTATCTTAAAATATATCCCCCAAAGCATTGCTGCTTTGAAATTTATCACTAAAAGGTACAAAAAGTAAGTTCACACTGATTTGGAATTGACGTCAGAGGTAGCTCAGTTCTGGAGGTATCTATGAAACAGATGAAAGAACTTTGTTTGATTAAGGGTTTAATTTAACAAGTTCTGAGAAGACAATAAATTGACTTTTGTTAACTTCCAAGCTTAGTTTCAAGCACATTTGCTGCTGCATAAGAATACATGTTTGTAATCAAATTAGAAAAAGTTGAAAAACTAATGGTGGGTTTTTAAAATGGTATAAGTACTATAGAAAATGCTAGGATATTGCCTCCAAATTCAGAAATAGTCGTTTTTATCCAGTAATGACATTCTTAGATATTTATCGTAGAACTATAATAGCAGTATCACGCTTGCTGCCAATGAGGCAATGCTGATTCATGACATCCCCCATCCCCTTGTGGGTTTCTAAGATTGCAAATATTACGCGGATAAGAAAGCCCAGGGTTTCTTCCAGGGAGCTGCTGACAGTCTTAAACTGCCAAACTTGCAGGTTGCATCTCACCTGGCAGCCATTACACTACCAGGACTGCATACAAATAGATTTAGACACAGCTATATTCATTGCAGCATTTTCTCAATAACAAAATTATGGAAACAATCTAAATGTCTATCAACAGACAGATATATTGTGGTAAGTTTATACAATGGTATCCTATGCCACTCTAAAGAATAATAAGAATTGTGCACAATAGTTTATAGCATAGCTGAATGGTAGAATTTACCATGAATGAAATCAGCAGATAAAAAGGAAAGATATTTTATGATCACTATTATAATGTCAAGACTAGATATACATGTAGAAAGCAAAGGCATTTTATAGCTTACAAGGATAGGAGAGAAAACAAGAAATAATCACTTTCTGGGAGATACTAGGTACTTGTTACTTCGGTAAAAGGAACAGCAATCCTAGATATACATGAAGTTAACACAACTTAACAAAGCTCAATAAGAGCACTAAGTAGTACATGATAGAAAAAGAAAATTTTAATAAATGCTATAGCAACTCTTTTGTAAAAGTAAAAACAATCAAAATATATGTGTGGTTACATAGGTATATGTGTCAGGCAGGGTTCTCTTAGAGAAATAAAAATCAGGACACTAATAATTCTTTTTATATATGTATATAGAGAGAAGGGTATATAAGATTAGAAAGAAACAGTTAACTATCTATAAAGCAGTACAGATTGCTCAGTGTAACTCACTAGCATGAGTCAGCTAAAAGACTGGCAGTCCTTCAAGTCTTGAGGGCCGCTGAGTAGTCCTCTGTAGAGCAATTCAGGCTATCTGGTCACAGGCAGCAAAGAGCAAAGCAGGTCACCAACAGTCAGCCAGATGACAGAGTCCAACAGTCCCCAGCTCAAGTGATGTATATCCCTGGAGCATGGCGAAGTAGGGCTTGAAGGAACCTCAACTCATAGCAACACAGTCCATGATTAGGTGTCCCACAGGTAGTGTTGCTTGGAAGTCGAGGCACAGGACGAACAAGGCAGCTCTCTGGGCCGAAGAGCCGGAAGCAAGAGAGAGGTCAGGATTCTCCCAGCCCTTCCTATCTCTGCCTTTCATTTCCTCCCATGTGTTCATTGGCCGTGCTGTCACAATAGACCCACCAATCTTCTGTGGCCATGTTGGCATAACAAACCTACCCATCACAGTATATATGGGTGCATATATGTGTATAAAGAGACATATGTGAAAATGCACACATATATACTTGTGCAACTAGATGATTTGCTAAATGTATGTTGTTTTAAATTTGACTGCTCCTTCCTTGAGATTTGGTTATGAATCCGGTAAAATTAGATTCTTCATAAATTGAGTATTTTCTCCATTTACCATGTTGTTTTTAATCATTAAGAAATCTTTTGCTTTCTTCATATATAGATTCTTGTAGTCATCTCACAGCTATTCTAGTTTTTGGTCATTGGTATTCAATGCTTCCTACCTGTTCTTTGTATATTCTGAAAATTCCAGGGGGATATATTCCAGGTGATATTTTAGCTCTTGTGGAATTGTTTTAATTATATAACTCTTCAGTGTGACCTTTCATTTCAGCACTTGATGATCTTTCCCACTGTAGACCTCTGGCCTTGTTTTGGTTGATGATACTGAACATTGTCCTTATCCATAGATGTAGTTGGCCTGATTCCTGTGCATTCTCTCTGACAAGGTTTATATGTAGACCCATACTTCATAGTGGTGAAAAAGCACTTGCCATGATGTCATTGGTCTTATCTCTTTTTTTTCTATTATAATGATCAGTTTCATTTTCACCAACAAGGATAAGGCCACAACATCTTGACTACATGTTTGGTTCCTTTCAGATTAAAAAGTTAGTGAATTCTTCAATAGCTTCATCATTGACTCTGGTAGTCCAGGCTTAAATATGTTTAATGCTGCATTAGCTGTTCTTATTTGTACAAGTATTGATTTTATTATGTCACATAGAGTATTGGACTTTCAAACATCTTAAAATATTCTTTCTTTGGCGGGCTATCACTGCCCTCTGGTGGGAGCAGGAGCCCAGCCTTGCTCGTGGAGAGCTGCTGCTGGATTTGAACCACCAACCTAGTGGGCTGCAGTCCCGCACACAACCACTATGCCATTGGGGCTCAGCCTGAAATAGTCTTTTTTATGATGAATACTATACCACTCTTCTTGAATTTGTTATGTCCAGCATAGTAAACCATATGGTTGTTGAGGACAAACAATGCCAATATTGGTCCATTTTAACTCACTTTTTTCTAACTTATTGATGTTCATTCTTTCCATTCCATTCCTGATAATATCTGATTTTCCTAAATTTGTATTTTATACATTCCCTGTTCCAATATTAATGAATGTTTGCAAGTGCTTTTTGTCTTTTTTAAGAAGTGCCCTATCAATAAGTAAAGGTCCAGAAAGTTTTGCTCGATGAAGTTCAACTCTTCTGTAAGGTCAATTCGTTTCCTGTGCTATTCTGATTTTTTTATGACCTGAGATCCTCTTGTGACAGTGTATCACACAATGGTCTGTGACTATTCATAAAGTTTTAGCGACTAATTTACCGCCTATTTGGGTTTGTTTTTGCTTTTGGCTAATCAGTTCTTTGTCTGGGAGCTCCATTACACCTGTTCACCATGGACAATCCCACTCATAGTTGAAGTACCAGGAACTTAGATCCTACTATCACAGAAACCTGCAATCCACTGCAGTATGCCAAACTGACAAATGAGTGGGATCAATTCTGTAGAGATTAGTATTTTGAGGGTTTTTATTTGGGTACACAGGCATTTATTATGTTCCTGTCTTCCTGTCATATTGACTTTTTAATAATTATATACTTTCTTTCCTTATCTCTTATGAAGTTTCTTGGCTTAAAGCCTATTTTATAAGAAAATACTGCTTCTATGCTTTTTTGATACATTTTCTATTCTATTAGCTTATTCATTTCTGCTACTCTTTGTCTCTTTACTGTCAGACTTACCCAATGTAACAATCAATAGCTACCAATTTATTGCTGTTATTATTCTCTGTGTGTGTTGTTCCTAGTGGTTTTTTTTCTTCCCCCATATACTATAAGGTTTTTGTGTTGAGTTTATTTTGTTTGAAGGTTTTCTTGACATTCTCGTTGCTGTTGCTTTAAAAAGAATTTGGTGTTCTGTGGGTTTCCTTGTCTCTGATCACGGCAAATTTGATAAGGATGCCTCCAGTGTGGGTTGCTAATGACAAGGTCTGCTTTCAAACCCACCAACTGCTCTACAGGCTAAGAGTGAGGTTATTTTCATCCATACAGATTGATAGTCTCATAAACCCTACATAGGTCGCTGATGTTTTGATGTTTACTAAATTTTAAGATTTCTCTTTTAAAAAATCTTAATAAGTTTTGTTGGCTTTCTTTGAGTTTATCATATAATTTATAAATATCCTATCAATTTTAATGCGGTCTGTTTACATCTTGAAATTAACAGAACTTCCTCTTCATATGAAAGTCTTAAAATGTGCTATGTATACTTTCTTGCTACTCTTCAGTAATTTTGCAAATTTATTTTAGTTTGGATAATTGATGTCTATAGTTGTCATGTACACCATATCAGATAGATGTTACCATGGTTGCTTATATGTCCAAAGAACTCCTCTTAGAGTTTCTTGTAAGCGCAATCAAAACTTAAAAGTATATATATTTTACAATTTCTGTTTATTCACACATATCCTAGTTTCACCCTTGTATTTAAGGTTCAAATTCTCTGGATAAATAGTTCTTGATTTGTATATACAATGTATTTCAGAATTTTATGTTATCCTGTTGCTAGTTTGTGTGCATGGTTTCTACTGATAAATCAGTATAGACTTATTTTCCTATTTGAGGGTAATTTTTTTTCCAATGTTGTTTTCAAAATTCTTCCCTTCTCTCTTTTAGGGGCTTGTTCAGTCTCTTGAACATAAGTCATCTCATATTTCTTGTAGTAAAGTTCTCTCTCAGCAATTTTTGTCAATTTCCTCAATGATTTTCTTCAGGTCTCTTTCTTTTCTGAAAGTTTGGTTATATTTAATGTACTACTTTTGAAATGATTCCATTTCCAGAGTTTTTCTTTTTGGTTATTCTTTTTTTCTGATAATTCCTCAAAAGGACTTATTATTGAGAGATTTCTCTTCAGGTTCACTAATTTGGTTTTCTATTGATTCTACTCTACTCTTCCATTTCAATGTACTATCAATTTCCAAAATCATGGTATAAGTCTTATTGGTTTCTATTTACTATTTTTTTTGGTTTCTAGTTATTGATTAATTTTGGATGTCTGTACTTATATTGTTTTCCCAAATTCTAATTTTTTTGTGTGTTTACCCTGGCTTTGTAAACAACTTTCTGTCTTTCTTGCAAGATGTTGAAAATTCACAAATGTTTGTGGCAGTTATGTATTTGTGTGTCATTTTCATGATTTGCAGTTTAGGGGTGGAGTATAGCTTGTCAATCTGGAGATAGCCAATGAGGCTTCTGTGTGGCATGGCTTTCTCCTGAGAATTCTGGAAGTCTTGGTATTTCCCAATTGGAGAAGAGAGACTTGATTCACTTTCTGAGAGTTGGGCTACTGACAAGACAAGATGAGATGACAGCATGCTGATTCCTGGAGAATGGAGGAGCCAGAGGAGAGGCCACATGGGCTTGCCCTGATGGAGCCAAACTTCTGGGGCCAGAGAAGCCATGTTGAGACTCCTGCCAGTGTTGAGATGCTTCTACCACCAATGGACACTGCTGATGGACCCTGAGCCCTGGAAATGAGAAGCCATGGGGAGACCCCTTCCAGTGCCAGGATGATATTTCTACCCCCAGCTGGATACACAAGACTCTGCACCAACTCACCTGTGATTGTTCTGGTGCCATTGGACATGCTTCATAAGTCAGAAAGAAACTGGTATTGGACATATGAACTAATATCAGACTTGTGACGTTGGACTTCACTGGGGTGGTATGCTTTCCCAATGTTCCATTCCGCATGTACATAAACCTTTTCCTTAAATTCATGTGTGTGTTTATGAATATGTTTCTCTAGTCTACCTGGATATAACACAATGTTATTCTTAAATTTTTTATCAGTTATTTCCAAAGCCATTTATTCCACAGAAAAGTTCTTTAGCTGTATTTTTGTCACTCATGTTAGCCACTCTTCCTTATTTTTTTTTTTTGTGAACTGAAATTGTGCCCTGTTTGTGAGACATTCTGATGTTGTTTAAGAAAGTAATTGATCTGTCTTCCATTAGGTATAATAGAGAATGGAAAAGATTGCACGGTTCTATTTACTGTTCATGTTACACAAATGAACAAACCTTTGCTATTGTTGGCTACTGTTTACTCTTGATAAAGTAAGACTTGTGCACTGGGTAGGTGTGGCAGTCATGTGCTTATGTTCATTTCATGATTGAGATGTAGGGGTGGAGTCTAGCCTGTTAATCTGGAGACAGCCATTGAGTAGCTGATGAGGCCTCTATGGGAAATCTTGCAATATTTCCCTCATGAAGACAAGAAGCTATCTTCCCCAGTTGTTGGGAGTTAGTCTGAGAGATGATTAATCACAGACAACACAGGATGGCAGCATCCGGGAGGCTGGAGTAGCTGCCGGAGAGACCATATGGCCTTGTCCTGATGGAGCTGGATTTGTGAGGTTGGGGCAGAAACATGGAGGCCTCTGCCAGTGAAGAGTTGCTTCTGCCACCATGGGATGCTGTTGATGGACGCTGAGCCCTGGAAGCGAGGAGCCATGGGGAAACCCCTGTCAGTGCTGGGACTCTGTACCCACTGACCTGTAACTTCGTGAGTCAGAAGGAGATTTTATAGACTGATTTCGGGCATATGGGTAATATTGGACTTATGACTTTGAACTGGACTGGGCTGGGATGTTTTCTCAATGTCCTGTTCCCCATGAATATAAACCCATTCCTTATATCCATATGCATGTCTTTGAAATTTGTTCCTCTCATCCGCCCGGACTAACACAGTAGAGATACAGATGCAAGAAATATGGGTATGATATGGCTGAACTATTTGGGCATACATGACTTCTGTCTTATGCAGGGTAAGAAAGAAAATTTAAAAACATGAAAGAAAAAAAATCAAATGGTAGCAAAAAGATAATATTTTTTAAGAAGTAGAAAAAATGGATGGTGGAAAACAAGCATAGAAAAGTAAGGAGAAAAACGTTTTAATGACATAGAAGAGGGAAAAGGAAAGGAAAACAAACCCAAGGGTAGACAATAAATGAATACATGAACTTAAGCAAAATTAGAAAGGGGAACAGGGTGGAAGAAAAAGAGAATGAGAAAGAAATATTACTGCTGTGGAGTTCTGATCTCTTGTAGCCATTTATCCAACTGCAGGAAGGAAGGCCAGATCTTGTTCCTCCCTCACAATTGCTGCGCTGTTGGAATCCATTGCTGCATCATTGCATCTCATGGAGGGTCTTCTTCTTTTTGATATACTGTTTTACTTTACTTACAAGATGTCCTTTTCCAGGGACAGGACTATGTTGGTAACTAAACCCAAACAAAACTCACCGCCCTCGACTTCATGCCTACCCAAAGCAATCCCACAGTACCAAATAGAACTGCCCCATGAGTTTCTGAGACTTAATGTTCAAGAGAGTGAAAACCCCGTGCTCCAGAAGAAGGGCGGGTGATTTGAACTGTTGGCTCTGGCAGATTAGCAGTGTAATGCAAAGCCAGAACAGCACCGCGGCTTGAAAACAGGGTCACAATATTCACCGCCTTCACCTTTAAAGTGCATTCTATCTGTATTTCTTCTGACTTCTCTGTTTGATCTTCTGGCATTCCATGGAACTTTAAATGTTCTTTGCCACCACGATAATTCAAATGTATCTCTCAAAGGGCTCTTGAGCACTTGAAAGAGTGTGCAGCAAATGTCTTCAGCTACTCAATGTTCAAAGCAAGTTTAAGTGTATCTTCTCATATCCATTTTGAAGTTGTTTTTTTTTGGTGAATTTTTGCTATCTTCAGCTATGATATTCTTATCACCTCAAAACTTGTCAGGCCTTCTGACTTTAGGGTTCATTGTGTCAAATCTGTTCTTGAGATGTCCTAGAAATTTGGAAACCCATATGTTGGGGTTTCATCGAGTTGTTTTATTGTCTTCAATTTAACTTGAACTTACATATGAGTAATTGATGACCTGTTCCAATCATCCTCTGACCTTATTTTGACTTCTCATATGGCTTTTTCCCTTCCTCTATTCCTTCTCCTTTGTTACATATTTTGCATTCCAATCGCTTGTAATTGTTTTATGCATTTAATTGCATGTTTTATCCATTTCAGATAAAAACAGTGGACTTCATTGTTTTCTTCACACTGGCATTACCGTTTAGCCTACACATTTTAACAATTGTGCATGACCTGACCTCTCCTGGACTTATTTTAATTTTACTTCAACTTGAACATACAAGTGAATAACTGATAGTTTGCTCCACATTCAGCATGTGTTTTAGTTGAAGATATTGAGCTTCTTCATAGTCTTTTCCTACAGACATGGTTAATTTGATTCTTGTATATTTGGTGAAGTCCACATGTGTGGCTGCCATTTATGTTAATTTAAAAAAGAATTTGCAATGAAGAAATCTTTGGTTTTGCAAAACTCCGTCATATAATCTCCAGTCTCATGTGTAAACTCAAGGTTATACTTTCAACTCATCTCTTTTTCTTTGTTTTCAAATTTTTCACGAGAGTAACCCATATTATCAATTCATTTTGATTTCATGTTTGATCAGTTTTAGGTTAAGGAAATTTGAAGAATCCTTCCATTTTTTTTATCACCAGTTTGTGATTGGTGTATGAATTTGAACAGTAGTTGTACTAAGTATATTTCCTTGTACGGACATAGCACACAGCCAGCACTGTGCAACATAGATCTTGACATGTTCCTTTTTGATGATGAAAGGGCCATTGTTCAACTTCTATTTGTCACTCCTGACATAGTAAAACATGTGTTCAAATCCATTTTAGTTTACAGTGCCTAGTACATGGATTGTTGTGTATTCTATTGCATTTGTTATAATTTCCAATTTTTGAAGATTCATGCTTTGTGTGTATCATGTTTCTACTGTTAATTGATGTTTGTAACTGCTGCTTGACATGTTGAGTTACCTGTCATGAGTAAATGAAGGTTCTGAATGTTTTACCCCACTTTGAGAAGACAGCACTTCCTCAGCCATATTTTGAGTTCCTTCTAAACTGTTCGATTCATCTTCTGTATACCATCTCTTGGAATGTTCTGCTGCTTATCATAAGATTTTCAGTGGCTAATCCTCAAAAATAAACAAGCTCTTCTATCTTTGCAACCCATTCTTAGTATGGAAGCTCTGCTGGAACAGAGCTTGGGTCATTCTGCTGAGATGTGAAATACTGCTGACATAAATACCAGTATCACAATTACATGCAGCTTTCATATTAAGTTTTAGGTGTTCTACAAGTTTGGTGAAATGGAGTTCCCACTCTTCAGACATAGAGGTAGTATATATACCTAGTATCTAATCTTAGATATCTTTCTTGCCCTCACCTCCTTTTGTGTGTGTATAAGTGTATGTGTGTGTGTGTGTATGCACAAGATTGTTGCATTGTATGGTGTTAGGTATAAATTTTTATAAACTCAAGCTCCCTGCTGTCAAGACTCAACACTTTACAGGAGTAAAATATCTCATCTTTCTCCAAGGAGTACATAGTGATTTCAGATTTTCCATCTTAAAGTTCACAGCCTAAACTGTAACCTACAGCACTAAAAGGGATCCTTTAGGGGATACGCAGGGTTAGATATTTTAGAAAATAAATGCCTGGCATGGCTGAAAATGAAGTAGTTAAACAAAAATCCACACCTCTGGTTTTTGAAGCTTGAGAGTAATTAGAATTATGACATAAGCATCATAAAGTCAATGACATCTGCTTAGTGGCATGAAAGGTAGAGTCACTTTCCACTGAAAGCTAAAGTCATTAAATGGTCTTTCTGACAACCACATGCTTCAAGAAAAGGAAGCTGTCACCCCTTCTTGCCTCAGCTGTCTCCGGATATTGTTCTATCACATTGAAGTAGAATATGTACTTCTCACACAGCTGCTTCATCACCACTTAGGCATGTCATCCTAGGAAACAGCAATGTTGAGATAAAGGCCTGTGGGACACAGCTTCATACACTACCTAGTATCTGCCGTGCATAGAAATTTGAACAAGGGAGGTAGGGATGGTGGGCTGTGAAGAGAGACAATGAAGCCATATAATAGAGGCTTCTGGATATCATTCAAAAGGTGTGGGAGCCATTGAAGAATTTGAGACAGATAAATGGCATGCCTCGTGCTTTGGTTACAGGCACATCTCTCACTCTCCCTAACCTCTCATGTTGCAGACTGTCAGTCATGACTGTTTAATTTTAAAATGTTCCCTTAAACATTTTAAATATACCCTTCGTTAACTGTGGGCCAGAATAGGATCATTTGACTGATGTTTAAGACACTCCTATCTGATTCTATGGTCAAAGTGTATAACTGCTCTGTCAGTACTCAATTCTGTAGAGAAATGAGCAGGAATATTCCCCAGCATCTCCTTAATCCCTGTCTTCCATTCACAATTGACAGGTGTGCTTAGGTCATTCAGATGTCAGTGGAAACCAAGATTTCAGAAGGTAAAAAATATATGTACTGTCTATATGGTGTGATGCCCCTTTTTTATCCCCAGATGGATCATTTTGACACTTGTCACAGTTCGTTTGCAGGAAACAATTTCAAGAACACCTCCTGAAAATTTTCTTGTGTAAATTTCACATCATTTTTAAACTTACAAGACTCTAGTTTCAAGAATGCCTATGCCTAACACGCATAATCTCTTTTCTACCTTTAGCACATCACTGTTTATACATTATTGTTTTACATATTTTACAAGAGATATAAGCAAACTATTCAAAGAGCTAAATGACATTTGATTGGTAAATGTAACCAGTCAACAGACACCAGCTTGAACAAAACTCTCTACTGATCTTGAGACCCACGCTCCTTCTCTAAACAAGTAGAGGCAATAATCATCTATATTAACCCACATTATGTATATCCTGAGACAGTATGCTCTGCTTATGATTATTTATTATTATTTTTCATTGGTGTGGTTTAGATTTTTTAACTGATGAAAATTGGGCAGTGGAATGATATAAAAATTCCGAAGCATGCTAAAGCAGAAATGAACAGTTCCCATCCCCCTCCCCCTCTTTTCTCATGCACAAGTAGGTTTCCCTAGTAAAGCAATGTAAAAACCGAGTGACGTATTCCATGGATCTGTCAGACCTTTTGGTGTGTGTATCCAGTTTTCTGTGAAGTCTCTGAACTCAACTCTGGATTTAGATTCACCATTCCCACCACTGAGGAATCAGGAAGCAAATTCATAAATGAGAACACAGATAGAATTTGCCACATAAATGTACACAGATATAATGTTTTAGCAAAATCAAATCTAGAAAGTAAAGAGATTTTTACTTCTCTATGAAAAAAAAGCACAGAGGAAACTGCAATGGGGTATAGAGACATAAGCTCTGGTCATTTAATAGTATTCATTTTATTACCATTTTTCTCTGGAATGATGACATACTAAACTGGTCAATCTGAAGTCTTGGCCTTCATGCAATGGTTGCAGAGACTATTAGAATTATGTAACACATTATTTTCCTCTAGACTCTTACACTGTCTGAATTTTGTATTTGAAAAACCTGCCATGGTTCACACTCTAATTCTGAACAATTAGTTATGGTGATTAAGTTAATAATCTAAGATCTGTAAATGTCAAGATATTTATTTTGCATATTATCATTGATAGTAAGGAATGATATATAATTATTCAGGAAGAGGGAAATGAACTTATAAAGAAGGAAAATTATCCATAATATTTGAGTCTATATTTTATAGCATTGCTGTTCAGGTGATACTTTAAATAATATAAAATAAAGCAAAAATACAAGAAATATAGCATAGTGCAGCAACAGCATACTCAGTAGAGTATAAGCAGGAGACTCCTGGAAGTTGAAAGTCAGAATAGATACTTTCCTTGGTGTCTAAGATTCCATTTAGAATGCATAGAAAAGGGTATCTTCATTATTTTCCACTCCATTATTATTTACCAGAAATGAGTACAAGCTTTTCTAACCTTTCCTATAATGAATTTTCCACAAAAATGTTATGATTCTGATTCTGCTATGTTCATTTAGCAGGCATGCCTACAGGTTGCTAAGGTCAAAACCAGACTCAAACAGATATTTTACTTGCAACATGAGTGCAATATAAATCAAGATTTTGTGTTTAAAAGTACAGAAACTCAATTCAAACTATCTCACACAAAAAAGGAAATTCCAGGGCATACACAAGAAATAGACACCGGGAAGTGACAGAATGGCTAGCTATCTAAATCTTGAGATTGTGCAAGAAAATGTCTGAGTTCCGTGTCTTCTAAAGTTTGATGATTTTAATTTGTTAACTAGATTCATCAATATATGCTGTAGTAAGGCCATTTCCAAATGCTGTACCTCATATTTCTAAGGATTATCTCTTAGAGGCTCAGATTCTCTGAAAACAGTCCAACTTAGATCAGGTGCTCAAACAACGAAGTGTGGCAATCAGTGAACTCTAATTTTTCACCTACAGTTCTGGGCCACATGCACATTATAGTTAAAACACAGAAAGATATTGTTAAAAGATATGAGATAATGTATTACACGAATGAGTAAGAGGTGGTGGTGGAAGTTCCATCTGACATTGTACATGTATATAATCTAACAAGCCAGAATTACAGTGACAGCTTTAACCCAAGAGGAGATCATATGACATACCTTGGGAAATATCTTATGATTGTTGAATGCATAGGAAATGCTGTTGGTTGCTGTGAAAATATTGTCAGGTAAATTGCAGCACAGAGAAACCAAAAGAAAAAATACTTCCTGGCCCCATAACATCATCACATTCATTTTTATATTTGATCCCATTGTTGTAATCACTGTCACTTCATTTCATTAAGGATATTCCTCTTTTTTGCTAACAATTTCTTATGATTTTATTTGTTTATTTTTGTTTGTTTGCTTTACTTTTTTGGGGGGGGGAATCACTGCCCTCTGGTGGTCATGGGAGCTACCCAGCGCTGCTCCTGAGAGCTGCTGCTGGATCTGAACCGCGAAGCCTGCAGGCCGCAGTCCCACACTCAACCACTTACGCTACCGGTGCTCAAGCCGCTAACAATTTCTTTACCAGGACTGGTCTCTCCGGATGACATATCCTGTGTTGGCCTTTCTCACATCTAAGAAGCATTCTTATTATACTTCCAAGACTAATTTGTTTGTTCTTCTGGCAGTCTATATTTATTTCCAATATTCTTCACCAACACTATTCAAATGTATCAATTCTTATATTGTCTTTTTAATTTATTTTCCAACCTTCACATGTATATGGGGTTTACAGAAAATATGGTGGCTTGAAAAAGGCACTTGTGTGCTGAAAGTGATTCTTTTACAGTTTTAAAATGGTCTTGTGTGGAAGATAGCCATAATTTTTTCTCCATTTTGCATTCTAATTGCTATTGGTCCAGTTTTGTAGATTTGTGTATATGTGTGCATATTTTATTTATATTATGTTGTAATCCATACCTAAATCTGCAGTTTTTGACTTTCGCATGTAAAGAGTTTCAACTCCTCTTCATGTTCAACAAACAGGTCATACCATCTTCATATTTCAGGTTGTTGATGAGATTTGCTCTAGTCCTGATAACCCATTCTTCCTCATACAGTTCAACTTCTCAGATTATGGGTTCAGTTTCCCTGACCTTAAAACATGTTGTACCCCTTTGAGATATATATATATATATATATATATATTCCAAATAAACCCATTTATGTGTTATGGAATTCCAACTTTTTGAAATGTTGACCATAGATTATTAGAGTGTGCACCACGAAATGCTTGTGCTTAGTCAATAAAACACAAGCACTTATTTATTTGGTATTCTAAGCTTTCAACCAAGAACCATCTGATACCAACAATCATACCTCTCTCTCCACAATCTTTTTGAATTGAGCTTAAATTTCTCATAGCTACCTGTCAGTGAATTACTGCAACCATTTTCAATTATCTACAGTGTATATATGACATGAATAATATTGTTTAATATTTACACATTCTACTGGGTTATCTTTATGTCATATAATCACAAACATTAATCTCTTCTAGTTGGTTGGCCAGGCTACTACATTCCAAATTTTATGGTATAAATAAATAACTCCTTCAAATACTGCACAAATTTGTTGAAATATTTAAATTGGTATTCTGCCCGTTCCTGAATGCTTATTTTTCAAGTATCTTTGAGCACTATTTTCATTCTCTTATAATGTCCCTTACATTATCTGATATATTGTACATAACTTCTTTCAATGCTATTGCCCAAGGATTGAATATTTTCTTCATTTCTTTTAGCTTGAGATATACTGAGCATCTTCTCTTCTTTTAGTTTTCTAACTGCAGGTGTTTATCCATTTTTATAGCATTCATTTTGTCTTTTTGAGTTACCTTTTGAATTGTTTTGTTCAGTTCTTTCACCTCAGCATTTCTTCCATTCACTTTAGCTACTCTACCTTCCTGAGCAAGTTTCAGAATCTCTTATGACATCCACTTGGTCTTTTTTCTCTCCTGTTCTTTAATAGCCTTTATTTCTTTGTCTTTCTTGATGTCATCCCACATCTTGTTTCACTTTTCCTCCTTCCTTTTTATTATGCATTTCCATCTTCTCTCCCTGCGGGTGTAGTTATTTGACCCTGGTCTATCTGGTGAGGTTCACGACTGTAATCTCTGTTAATGTGGTTTTAAATAATTTATCTAAAATTAAATACTTGGTCTTGAAAATATGTATTATGACAGTAGCATTTCTATCATCAAAGTCATATTTTCCTACATCTGGTCATTTTTTTGTTTCCAACATGCACTTCCTAATCACCAGTAGCTATCAATATTACATGTCTTAATTGCATATTTGATCATTTGAAGATGGAAGAATTCTTAGTGATTATAGCAGGAATTTGAATAATCAATAACTTCATTGGTCTTCCTGGTGAGTGTACACATTTCATTCTGTTACAGACAGCACTGTACTTCAAAATAGATCCACTGATGAATATGATGCCATTCCTTGAGCATTTTCCATTCCCTTCTTGTGAAACCATATGATTTTCTATTTCAAAATGGCCAAATACCAGTCCATTTCAGAATATTGATTTTTATGCATTCTAGATTAATTTCTAAGACTTCCAATTATCCCTTGTATATCTCAAATCCTGATTGTTAATGGAAAATTGCAGCTGTTTCTTCTCATTTTACAAGGTGATCCATCAGTAAATTAAGGTTCTGAAAGCTTTGGATCATCCATGGCATTAAAATTACATTCAGAGAACCTCTACATTCAGAGGTCCCCCTTCCTCAGTCACATTTCAAGAGTTTTCTAATCTGAGCAGAATACCTTTAGGTACAATATAAGGCAGTATACAATATCAGGTAATATTCTCATGTCCTCACAATAAAATACTCTGATTTTCCAATATACTCCATCAAAACCAATTAGGAAATTTCTCACCGAGTGCACAGAAAGCCACAGTTTTTTTCCAAATTCCTAGAGAAACATTAAAGGAAAGAGATATGAGTTAAAGAGAAAAATCTTTATTGACATTAACGAGGCAATCTTGACAACTGTTTACAAGACATTAAAAATTTTTGAGTAGGAAAGTGAGTCAGGATCAAATTGAAAGTAAATCAGAAGCAGTCTTCAGAGTAGTGATTGCAATATCCACTTGATCTTTGAATGCATTTCCAAAGATCTTGGTAACAACAGCACACTTGTTATAAATGTATAAGTACAATGAAGGTGCTATGGTGCCCTTCCAATAATATGGTTACTTTATTTCTCCTAGGAGGAAGCTTTGGACCACTCCTGTCTTAAAGAACTAAGAAGAAGGTAGAGATAAGGCCAGGCAAAGTCTTGTAGGTGCTAGATCCATCACCGTAGAAGAGATGCTAAAGCGTAAGGAGATATAGGAACGATAATGATACAGTTGTCTCCTCTCTGAGGGACAGTCTGAGCTACAACTGACTTGGGGCCAGATATTTTCATACAGCAGTGACAATAGAAGCTGCTTTGTTTCTTGTGCACATGATTACAGCCCCAAGATAACAATACTCTGTGCATCTTCTTGAACAAAGTGATAGCAGGGATGATGTTACCACACTCACAGAGAGTTCTGAATATTAACCTTTCTATTCCAGATGAAGCCTAAAAGAAAGAAACATTTTGGAAAATAAAAACACAGAGGCACTCCACCAAGTTCAACTGCAATTGTCCTCATCAACCAAGCAGACTGCTGTATCTTTAACCTACTACTGTAAATTTACATAAATTATGTACTTATTTTTGCTCTATTTTGAAAGATTCAAAAGATGATACATATATATATCAAAGTCTAATAAAATGTATTAAAGCTCTATCTAACAATCTACACCCTCAATTTAGCTGCCTTTTAAAATCATCGAAGATATTTTTAAAATTCTAGTGTCCAAGTATAACCCCAGACCAATAAATCTGAAACTCTGGCTGTGATAATCAGGCTTCTGTATTGCTTAACTATCATCAAGCAGTCATGGCGGAGTAGCACTGCCAAACATAAACAGAGTTCATCCGTTATATTAGAATATAAATTACCATAATGAAAAAAAGTTATTTTAAACAAAAACTAAAAGGAGGCCCAAGGGGTAGAAGGAAAGCAGGTAAAATGAGCCTTTATAAAAGGCTAGCAGAAGGTTCTTTATATATATATTCAATTTTAAAGTATAGCAGCCGTTTAAAATGCTCGCATATTGTTATCGCAAAAATACCTTTCTCAAGTAAATTCTGCTTTCCATTGTGCTTCTGATGAATAAAGACATCGAAATATTTCAAGGTAAAATTTGTTGTTTCCTCAAAATTCAATTTAGCAGCAGCAGTGTTGTCTTTGTTTGGACAATAGTGTTTTTCCAGTTATTTAAAAATGTAATTATATTTAAAGCTGATTAATATACAAAAAGAGAAAATATAAATATGATATTACCAGTAAGAGTCACCACAAATGTTTTTTTTAATTGGAAAAATGAAATACAAAGAAAATGAAATTTCTTCTAAGAGCTTTTTGAAGCCCCCTGAAATTATATATGAAATTAAGAAACTATGCAGAATTGAAAGAAATCTATGAAAAGACCAAATATGTATTCTAAAGAATTTTTTAGAAAATGGCATGTGATTTATGTAGGCTAATACCAGGAAACACTGATGGAAGAGTGAATGATGAGAAAGAAATGCATGTAAGTCATAAGAATGGGACTCTCCAGTTTGGGCTCCGTTGGTAATTCTGAAAACAAGTGTAGCCTGTGTGCCTTATTAATGGCAACAGGGTTCAATCTAGAGACTAAATCCCAAACAGGCATTCTGGGGAGTGTTGCCAGAGATACTAACTCTTAGGCCTTTTGAGTGGATGGACAAAGCTTTCCTGCAGAGTCATTGTTAGGATCCAATGACATCTAGTCCATTCTAACATATGGAGACTCTATAGGCTTAGTAGAATTGCATTCAAAGTGCATTCAAAGTTATATTCTTTATGGAAACCCACACCTTTCTGTTACAGAACATTTAGGTGGTTTGAACCACTAAACATATGGTTAATAGCAGAGTACTTAATTGCAATGCTATCTAGGACAATGTCATAAGTGATAACAATTGGGTATATATAGAGAGAATATTCGTGGGACAGAAGAGTGCCTGCTACAAGAATGCTTTGAAATAAAATAGAGCAGAGGTCAGAGATGGTGAATCTTTTAGAATTTGCATGTCACATATTGTCTCTCTCACAAACTGTTTTCTTTTCCTTTCTTTTTTAAATCCCCTTTATATGAAAACTGCCAAAACAAAAACTTTAATAAAGAACAAAAACAGATGTGCATCCAAATTTGAGCATAGCTTATCGTGTGCAGATACCTGCAGTGGGCACTGATCACAGTAAAAATGACGAGAACAGGGTGCAGCAAGATGAAAAGCTGAAGAGAAGCTCCTACTGAAACTTTGCAGCATCCAAACTATTGAACAACATCTAAAAACAAGCCCAGACTGAGCTCTCTGAAGTCCTTTCGGCAGCTGAGCTGTTGAAGAAGCTGTGTGTGTCCAGACAGAGAATGAGGAGAAACAGAATACATGCATGCTAGACGAGTAGACCTGATTTCTTCTGGCACAAGTTTCATCACTGGCATTTTGGAATAGGATGGATAACAACGAAAACAAGAAATACAGGGGAGCTAATTAGTGGAAGCTGCAACTTGAATTTTAACTGCAGATGGGCCTTGGTCCTCGGCTCTTCCCTCAATGTAAGAACACTTTGTTCTAGCAAATTGACATTCTGTGGTGCACACACACACACACACACACACACGATTGCTGAAGAGAAAATGTGTGCATACGAAGGTGTGGTAAAGACAGAGGATGGTGCCTGGCTCTTAAAAGATCTATCATGTCTGAGGTGTTAAAGGATTGAAGTTAAACAAGCGGCCTTCCAACAGTGAAACGACAAACCCACATGGAAGAAGCACACCAGCCTGTGTGATCATGTGGCGTCGAGACTTGCCAATGGGCATCAGAAGACTTACAACAAACCGTAAGCAAAGAAACAAAAATGCATTGATGAGAAAGGAATGCGTTTGGAGCAGACACCAAAAGCCCATGTATGGCGGTGGGGCATTCCTCCACAGAGGGGTTGCAAAGAGGGGGTGAGTCAGTCAGAGTGCAGCAGAGCACTAATGAGTCAAGCAATATACCTTTGTTCCCTGGAGACCTCCTCACCCCCCACTATCATGCCCTCAGTGCCTCATCCTAATCTAGACTAGACAAGAGCATGTCATAGGTATAGGCAAGAGATAAAACTCACAACACATGGAATCCAGGAACAGGAATGGCAATAGAGATTCCAAAAGAGGAGTGGGGGGGAAGGAGACCACCAAACGCAACAAATGGCACATAACCACACCCCATCCCAGCCAGGACAAAGAATAACAGACACCGGAGGAGAAGGGAGAAGGCAGTCGGGAGGAGATTGAAAACAATTAACAATCTACAATCTATCTGTAGGCCACAAGGGAGGGAAAAAAGGAGGACCTGGTCCCAAGACCTCAATGGAAAGTAAACATCTAGAAAAGAATGATGACATGTATATATGAATATATTGGATACAATTGATGTATGGTTTGTAATAAAAGTTGTAAGAGCTTCCAATGAAATGATTAAAATAAAAAAGTTGAGCAGATTGGTCATGAAAGTTCCTGGACTGAACAGTGGCTGATGGCAAGGACAAAGAGGAGACTGGAGCACCGCAAGGCAATGTTATTGAATCTCACAGAAGGGCACTAGGCCTGGGTGGAACTGCACAGGAAACACGGTGAGGGGAGGCTTTGGACGATCAAAGAACATAGAGAAACAGGACTAGCTCCCAGGCATTTTCAGGTCACTATGGGAGAGTCTGTGCAGGTACACTTGTGAAAGACAAATACAGAAAAGTTAAATGCCACTGCTTATCTTAATATCTGCAACCAAATGAATTACCCAACTTAAACACATGTGTATCTGAATTCCAGAGATCAAAAATCTAGAAATCCTGAATCAACACCGGGTGTAGAGGGCAGGGGCAGATAAAATTAAGGATAAAAATGCCATTTATGTGTCCTCAGGTGAAGTTAGTCACTGTCACTGGGAGAATTCTGACTCACAGAATTCTGATCTCACAGAGATCCTGTTTGGTACAGTGGGGTTACGCTGTGGTGTTCCTAGGACTTGACTTATTGTGGAGGACAGATGCTACATTTTCCTTCCATGGGACATTTATGGTGTGCAGCCTCCTGTCTTAAATTTAAAGTCTTTGCAACTGGACACATGGCTCTTTGCCACCTGGAATCCACCTTAAAAATTTTACTTAAAAATTCAGATTACAAAATTTAAATGTAAAGTAACTACCAAATAACTCAATGCCATCAATTTGATTTTGACTCAGAGCAACCCTGGAAGACAGAGTAGAATTGCCCTGACAGTTCCCAAGGCTGTATGCATCTTTATGGGAGCAGAAACCTTACATCCCTACTGCACAGAGGAGGCCTCTGGGCTCACTGCTGGTCAGCAGAGAAAGTGATAATCCACCCCCCTTGGTGTCCTTTCTTTGTTCTCTACTCAGTTCTGAAAAATGATCTGATTATCTCTTGGAATTTGTGTTTAAAACCTTAGTATGCACGATACTCTAAGATTCTAATTATTTTCATGTTAGATCTTTAAAATTTATTCCCATATTGCCTTTTGAGTTTGCTTATTTTTCTTTGTTTCTTCTTCTTGCTTCTCTTGAGACTGAATAACTTCAGTTGTTCTGTTTTCTAGTTCAGTTAGCCAATCTTCTTGCAAGTCAACTCCACTGATGGGTGTTTCTTTTGCTTTTTCTAATTCAGAAGGTTTGTTATTCAGTTCTAGTAGTTTTCTAAGTTTTTTCCTTTTTTGCTGTTTTTTTTTTGTATGTCTATGTTTGTGTTTCTGATTACCATGTTGATTACCTCATATCGTTCCTCTATTCACTCCATCAGGTCTCCACACATTCACTTTTGTGTGTGTTTTTATTCCTTTCAACACACTGCTGAGCCCTGGTGGTATAAAATGGGTAAGCATGGGGCTGCTAACCTTGCCATAGCCCGTTGGAAACCACCAAGCCCTCTTTGGGAGAAATAAGGTGATGTCTACTCCCATGAAGAGTTAATCACATCATCCCCAGGGGCAGTTCTATTCTATTCAACAGGGTCACTACGCGTCTGAATTAAATTGACGGCAGTAGATTTGGTTTTGGATTTGGGTTTTAAACATACTTAGACCACAGTCTGAAAATTTTCAAGGAAATTTTAGTCTAGGCTTCATAGAAGATATTTACTCTTCATGTTTTAGTTTCTCTCATTCTTTCTTCTCTTTTGATTTTATATATTTTCCTATATTTTGTTGAGTGGATTGTATTACACAAATTCAGCAAAAAAAATAGGAGAGCATGTAACATGCACCGCATCCTAATAATAATATTTTTAAAACAAAGAAAGGGACAGAATTCTGAAAGCCGAAAGAAAAATAATGTAAGACAACATACTGTGTTCTCGGGAACGTTGGAGGCCAGAAGACAAGGGAGCAACGTCAATGAAATATTGAGCAAATGCAAATGCAACCAATGATTTTTTTACCCAGCAAAGTTGTTGTTCAAAAAGAAGGGAAGTAAAGTCATTTGAAAGCAAACAAAAACAAAGAATTTTCCACAATCACATCAGCTTTGCAACTTATTCGAGTGAAAAGCAAGAAAACTGACTACATGTCTATTGCTATCCTTGTGAAAAATAATAAAATAAAGACGGGCAGATATCATAAAATTTAATAATACAGGCAATGATAAGGCCAAAATGCATGATCTTTAGAAGAAAAAATAAGCACTTAAGCCCCACAAACAATACATCAGGCATGCGAGAAATAACTACACCACAAACTTGCTGATTTAAGGATAGAGCACATGAAGCAGCACTAACGGTACTGACGGTAGATCCAGTTTCTCTGAAAGCAGTAGTCAAAAACAAGACTCCGGGAATTGATGGAAAGCCAATAGAAATGCTTCCATAAGCTCATGAAGCACTGGAAACAGTCACTCATCTCATCTACGCCAGAAAGTACGGAAGCTTGAATAACCCAGAGAAAAGTGACACAACAGAATACACAAATTATAGAACAATATCATTAGTATCACAAGCAAGCTAAGTTTTTGCTGAAAATCATACAATAAAAGTTGTAGCAGTACATTGATAGGGAGCTTCCAGAGCTTTAGGCCAGATTCAGAAAAGGACATGAAATAAATAATAGCATGGCTGATGTCACATCGATCTTGGCACAAAGTAGAGAATAACAGACACATGCTTATTTGTGTTTTCGTGAGTAAGCCAAGTCATTCAACTTTATGGATCATAATAAACCATGGATAGTCTGGAGAGGAATGGGGATTCCAGAATACTTCATTGTTTTCCTTTGTAACTTGTCTATGGAACAAAAGGCAGCTATGTGGACAGAATAACACTGCCTGGTATAAAATGAAGAAAAGTGTGCATCAAGGTGGTTATGTTCTCACCATTCTTATTGAATCTGTATGCTGAGTGTGTAATCATAGAAGGTAGATTTGCATGCAGCATCAGGATAGGAGCAAGGATTTGTAACAACTTGGTTAATATATATGACACAAGTTGGCTTGCTGAAAGTAAGGGGGTCGTAAAGTACTTTCTGGTGAAGATCAAGGATTTCATGCAGTCTTCAGTCTGGATTGCAAGTCAATGCAAAGAAAACCAGTACCCTCACAAGTAGACCAATAGTGAGCATTATGAAAAGTAGAGAAAAGATTGACCTTGTTTAAGATTTCATCTTTCTTGGCTTCATGCTCACGGAAACACCAGGCAAAAGAACAAGGAATGCATTACAGTGGATCGCTCTGCTTCATGATACCTTCTTGTAGTGCTGAAAAAAAGGGAGGTTGCTTTGAGGTCTAAGATGTGACTGAAGCAAGCCGTGGTATTTCCAATCGCCTCATGTGCACATGGAAGTTGGACATTCAATAAGGAAGAGAAGAATTCACATGTTTGAATTGTGTTGCTGGTGAAGAATATGAAAGTATCTAAATAAATAAATAAATTTTCAAAGCTAATTTAATTTAATTTTTTTTAAAAGTACCATGGGGGCTGAGCCCCGGTGGCGTAGTGGGTTGTGCGCGGGACTGCAGCCCACTGGGATGGAGGTTCAATTCCAGCTCCACAGGAGCAAAGGATGGGCCTCCTACTCCCATCACCTGAAGGCAGTGATGCCCCCCCCAAAAAAAAGTACCATGGACTCCCAAAATGGCAAACAAATCTTTCCTGGAAGAGTATGTCCAGAGTGGTCCTGAGAGGCAAGGCATTATCTTACACACTTTGGACATTTTGTCAGGAAAGACCTGTCACCAGAAAACATGCTCGGTAGAGAAGCAGTGAAAAAAAAAAAAACAAACCCAGAAAGCCCTCAAGAGATGGATTGATACTGTGGCTGCAAGACGGGCTCCAGTAGAGAACAAAGGGTCAGCAGAGTGCTGGCTCTGGCAGCGTTTCCTTCCAATGTGCATGGGGTCACTATGGGTTGACATTGACTGCATAGCACTTAACAACAGCAAGGTCAAAATGGGGAAAGACCTCATTTATGGATATGAGTACATTTACATGAAACCTCTGAACATCAAAACTAAATATTTAAGTTTAGAAATAAAACCAATGGTTAACACAGACAAGAGGACAAGGGAACATTTTGAAGTGATGCAAATATTATATATCTTGAATGAGGTCGCAATCACCAAGTCTACATATTTGTGTCACATGGCATTTAAAAGTCTACACTTTATAGAAATTATACTTTAGTACATTTAATTAAATTGCATAACATTCATATTAGTGTGCAGAAAAATCTTCTGGTCTAAATTATTTAAGATAAATGGTAGCTAGAGTGATAGAGATGCTATGCTCTGTCCAAATTTTCAGGCAATTTTTACCTTTTACACTGATTTACAAATTTGCTAAAAAGCACACATAGATGGCACTACATTTGTTATAAGATAAAAAATGTTTTGAAAAAGAAATAGCCTATGTGTTTACATTAACTCACACATAGTAGACTTTTAGGATGCATTTGAAACATAGATTTTATTTTATTTGAAAATTTATATGTATTATATACTATATATATGAAAACTTCTTTTAAAGACTTTCTTTCCTTTTTTATACTCTTGCTTACCACTTTCCTCTGCATTTCTGGTCTCTTATGTCTTTATTTCATCTGTCCTTCTCTACTCCCATTGTGCTACACATTCATTCCCCTTTCTATAGATCTGAAGTTGTTTGATGAAATCCTTTCTACTCAATTTAATTTGAAGCAGGACCAGAAATCTCTGAGAAACTAATTATCAGGCTTACACAATATTGAAGTCAACAGAGTCATACACAAAAATAAAATAAGAAGAAAATAGAATGTGCCTCAGCCATAATTACATCTTTTTTCATTTCTCCTGAACTTTGCTCAGTCAGAAGCATCATTTTTTCACATGCCCCCTAGGATATCAAAATTGGCTAGACCCAAGAGAGGAACTCTGGTATGAGCCCTTGCAGGAAACTCCAGAGACCTTCTCAGAAGAAGGCCTGAAAAAAGACATTGTTACACAAACCCACAGTCACTAAGCAGAGCCCTCTATTGTGTTTTCTTTTGGAGGCCATCTGGGAAGCCTTCCCTTCCTGCAGCTGCCTTGTAATGAAGGAAACCATTTGTTTGTGATGCTACATTAGAAAGTTTGGGAAAACAGTCCTCCCATTTTGGCATATAGCTTGTTCCCTAAGAGGAAAAGAAGCAGGAGTGGGCCGTTAGGTTGATGGCATAGTCAGTTACTGAAACTCATTGCAATATTAATTTTATTTAGAAATTGTCATAGCAAACAATTGCGCAATGTATTAAAACACCACCTTTTTAAAAAAAGAATGCAATAAAAACAAAAGTCCTAAATTATAAATTGAACAGAATGCCTAAAATATTAGTATTAAACTCTTGAAACTGGATGTGTCAATTAACATGCTCAATTGCTCTCCAACGTGTTGAAGGTTTTAGCTCAACCAAGAGTTCCACAGAAGAAAATGTCTACCATCTGCTTCTGAAAAATCAGCTACTAAAAACATGACAGAACATAGATTGATTGTGGTATACATTAGTTCTCCATGAATCTAGATCGATTAGATGTCAATTAGCATAAGTAATGGCATAATGTGTAAATAATCACACTAATGTCATGGAAAAATAAAGAAATGCACGGAAACTTACTAAAACTCAGAATCTTGTTTACTTAAGGAAAATGGGTGGGCTTTGTATGAAATAGAGCTTTCACATGCTTTCTTGTGTTCCATGTAATATTTCTTCACCTGATGGGTAAAGCATTAATTATTAGTTTATTAATTATTTATTAATCAATTATTAGTATTAGTTTCATAATAATTAGTTAAATGGTGTATGAGTTTTTTAGCCATTTTTACTACCTATATTTATTTTATTTAATAAGTAAAACATATAGAATTTTATTTAATGAACTTATTCCCAGACATTTTATTTAATTTATTTTTAGTAAATACTATGATTTATAAATGAAGTTAAAAGTAATAAAAGATATCTATTTTATGTATCATGATGTTTGAGAAAGTTCTTACCAGCATGCCATTTGGAATGAAGCATGATGGATGAAAAAAACCTAGTCCTCTGAAGGATATAGACAGACATAATGGTCAGAGAACAGACCTTTTTTTCTGTGTGTGTATGTGGGGGGGGGAGGGGTGTTGCTAGCTAGCTATTTTTTAATCTTTTTATTTGGTCTTTTGTTTTGTTTTCAATTTTGTTGGTTTACCTACCTAAGATAGGCATGGGAAGCAAGCTTGAAGAGAAAGTAAAAGGACCCATGGTTTCGGAGGCTCTGGAAGGGAGCAGTGAGCAAACAATGCCATAGACAGGGGAACAATTAGGGAATTAAAATCAACAAGCAGTAGGATATAGAGAACCCGATGATATTGAAACAACAGGAATCTAGCTGAGAGGAATTACTGTGAGGCAGAAGAAGAATGAATATGTTGGTGGGGCAGGAGGAAGGTAAAAGGAAACAGAACAAAGATAGAGGAGGCAAAGCGATGGATAGAGGTATAAACATAGGTCTGTACATATGTAAATACCTTAATACATAAAAATAGAGGTATTGGTGTATGTACTTATATTTATATGGCAATACATTGAGGTGGTGGACAGACTTGGGGCCTCTGCTCAAGCCCTGCCTCAACACAAAAATATTTTGTTAAAGAAGTCTGGTATTCTGTGTTGCTCACCCTCCTGGAATGATCACTAAAAACAATATGGGTGCACAAGCAAATAGGTGAAGAAACCTGACGGTGCATGGCTATCAAATGATATAGCACCTGGGATCTTAAATGCTTGAGGTTAACCAAGTGACCATCTAGCAGAGCACATGTAATGCGCACATGTAAGAACCACCCGAGCCCATGTGATCATAAGGTGTTGACAGGATCAATTAACAGGCATCAGAAGAGTAAAGCCGATCAAATAAACAGACAAAACCCAGTTTGTTGAGAACTAGAGGGATCAGAGCAGAGACCCTAAACCCATCTGTAGATAATGGGACATCTCCTCATAGAAGGATCACAAGGAAGGGATGAGTCAACCAGGGCACACTGTAGGACCTCCGGAACACAGAATATTCCTCTTGTTCCTGGAGGCTTCCTCACCCTCCACAGTCATGGCTTCAGTCCTGCCTTTCATTGTGGGCTAGACTGAAGAATATACACAGCTATAGATACAGAACTCATAAAACATGGGATCCAGATCAAAGAACACTCTTAGAAACAGAAATGGGAGTAGTGATACTAAGAGGCTAGGCCTAAGATGAGGTGAGGAGGGAAGGAAGGAGGAACTACTGCAATGATTGACACATAGCCACATGCCCCCAAGGGAGGAACATCAGAAACCATGGGGGAAGGGAGACAGTGGATGGTGTAAGATATGAAAATAATAATAATTTGTAATTTATCAAGGAGACATGAGAGTAGGGGAGGAGGATGGGGATAAAGAGGAGCTGAGACCAAGCCTTCAAATACGAAGTAAATGGTTAGAATACAACAATAACAACAAATGTACAAATATGCTTGATACAATTGACTGCTTTAAGTGCCCCCAATAGAATGATTTTTTTTAACAAAAAGAATATATACAGGGGTAAAATGCTTGTGGGAAAACTGAAGCTGGTTATTATAAACATGGTAAATTGGAAGGGAAGCTGTTTTACAAGTAAGTTGGAGATGAAAGGATAGGTGATAATAAGCAGAAACTTTTAGATTATAATATGAAATTTACATGTTGTTTTATGTGAGATGAAAACCTACTTAAGGGAAATAAGCAATATAGAAACATTTCTAGTTGACATTTGAATTCTTTTGCCTACTGTGTAGTAGTAATAGGTAAGAGGGAACAAGTTAAGTGATCCTGGGTAGAGACAATACACCTAAGATGGAGTGGGAGCCATGAAAGTCTTGTTGTTCAGTGCCTTAGAATAGGTACCAACTCCTAGTGACCCATTATAAAATGCCACAAATTGCCGCCTGGTCTTGCACCATGCTCATAATTGTTGCTACATTTTTTGGTGCATTGTTGCAATCTTTGTGTGAATCCCACTTGCTGAAGATTTACTTTTCTTCATGGACCCTCTGCTTTACCAAGCATGACATCCTTCTACAGATACCCATATGGTAATGTATTTAAACTAAATGAGGCAGATGCTCACTATCTTTAGTTCCAAACAACATCATAGAGAGTCTATTCCAAGACTCATATTTTATTATTCTGGCAGTCCATGTTTTATTCAATATTCGTTACCAATGCCATAGTTGACGACCATCAATTCTTCTGTTGTTTTCCTTTCACATGCAGATGAGGTAATTGAGAATACCATACCTTAGGTCCAGTGCCTCTTTAGTCTTCAAAGTGCTTTGCTTTCAAAGTTCTTTGCTTTTTAACACTTTAAGGAAGTGTTCTACAGCAGATTTTCCCAAGTCAGTACATGATTTGATTTCTTGACTTGCTTCTAGGAATGTTGATTAGTGATACAAGTAGAATAAAATAATAATAATATTTAAAATCTTCAATGTATCATGACATTCTTATTAGCAGTGAAGATAAAGAGAGCCAACTGTCCTGAAGATATTGAGCTTGGTGGTTGACAAGGGATAAGAATTCAAACTACTCAGTAGATTATGGTATCACATATATTAAAATGAGTATATATTAAAGAAAGAAACTGGTTTGGGGGGAAAGGACAGCTAATTGTGCTGGTGATGCTAACTACAGTCAACTGAACCACTGTTTCATGACAATTCCATGTATAATGACATGAAATACTTCGGGGTTCTGGGCAAACTCCATGAATTACTGCAGATAGAACCATCATGCTCTCAGAGTGTTTTACTGACTTGTTTTCAGAAGCACGTGTCCAAATTTTTCTTACTAATCTGCTTTTGTCTAGAAACACTATTAAAGCCTATTTGATGTTCCAGCAATATGTAAACCTTCACCGACAAATAGGTGGTGCCTTTGTATGAGGGAATTAGCCAGCAGAAATCAAAGCTGGGTATTCTGCATGGGAAGTGAAAATGCTATTCCCAAACCACTGATGCTTACATATGACCAAATTTTAGGGTATCAAAATACTAACACTACTTTAAAACTTGGAACCAGTAACTTTTATTTTTTTATCTTGGAAGAAGTGCTCCTGATCTTCCCATTAATCCTTACTTCCCACACCAACTTTGGTCTAAGAGGACTTTCACATTCCCCTAGCACCACCCCACCCTAACATCTGTACATTTAAGTGTACTTCTTCTTCTTCTTTTTTTTAAAAAGGGAGGTTCTTCCCATATAAATTTAGCTAGAGGTATTCTTCTCTGTTAAAATTCATTTAGTCAATCAAAAACTTATGGAAGTCTTCTTCTTCATAAGAGATGCCAATTATATGTTCATCCATGTATCTATTATAGTTTAATCATATTATTGTTTCTTAAAATTTTATTTCTATGTTCAATACTAAAAGAGAAATCCCCTGAAAACAGGACTATGGACAGGACTAAAGGTAACCTTTCTATCTTTTGTCTTAGCACAGTACCTAAGAAAAAGCCAGCATTGAATAAATATTTACTAAGTGGCTCTTTGGAACTATATTCAATCTATTCATGCTTTATATAAAACTTGTAAAATATATACATTTACACATAAAGTCACTACTATAATGCTGTGAAGTTATTTAGCCTGCAAAGTACACATTGATCATATACTAATTGCCCAAGCTAAATACTAGGAGTAGAAAAACTAATAAAGCATGACATTCAGCTTAATATGTTCACAGTCTACTTCAAGAGGAATATTTAAACAAGTGACTAAAATAAATGTGATATATGTCAGAATGCAGTTATGAACAAAGTAATATAAAAGGCAAGTGAAGGAGAAAATTACTTTATCTGGAGAGACTTTTCTTAAGAAGTCCTCTTTGATGTGGTCCTTGAATAGGAAATGGTCATTTTATTGAGCACTTCAAAGTAAAATATTTCAATATATTTGTCCGAAAAAATTCTATCAGACTCGTTAGGTTTTGAAACAGGTTTTCATTGGATTTCCCTTGAACACACCCTTCTTTCATAAGCATGTATGTTGCACAAAGCCTATTGGAACCATAGCCACCTGTATGCATTCCTGCCCCTTTCTTACTGTCCCGGGAATGTTACATGAATTTGAGGAGTCCTCAGTGTGCTTCGGTATTGTACTGGTATTAGTGAGGCATTGGTGGTTCAGGGGTCGATTTCCCACTTTCCGTGGGAGGAACCCAAGGTTCAATTCCTACCTGAGCAACTCATTTATAGTGACAAACTGTTGGTGGAGGCTCACATGTTTCTATGATACTGAGATGTCAGCAGCACTTCCAGACTAAAGAGGACTAGGAAGAAAGGCTTGCCCATCGACTATTAAAAGTGAGTTCATTAGAATGCTAGAGGTTACAGGATACAATTCTATTATACATGGTGTTGCTATGATTCTGGATCATTTAATATCTGCTAACAAAAACTGAGGTGAGCTCAGTTCACTGTTCTTTGAAATCCCCCAGAGAGCGACAGACATAATTCCTACTACCATTTTCTGCATCAGAGTTCTGGAAAATAGTCACTCTAAAGAATATATCTCAAGGGTTATACAAAAATATGTGAGGAGATAAGTAAAGAAATAGGGTATAAAGTTATGCATAGAGTACAGTTGCTTTTATGATTAGGAAAATGTATATACAATCAAATTCAATCAAGATCAAGAAAATGTTGGTAGATAATCAAATAAAAATCAGCTGTCATTGAGGTGACCTCACATATGTCAGTGTAGAATTGAATTACATAAGAATTTGAATGACTAGTACTTCAGAAGTAAATCTCCAGGTCTTGGAGAGCTGAAAACTTCACATCTTCAGGAACTCCATATAGGTGACAGAGTAGCATTAATTTTCTTTCCAATCAGTTAAAAAATTTTTGGAAAGGGTCACATTATAAAAATTAAAAATTTCGGCTGAGCCCCAGTGGTGTAAGTGGTAGAGTGTGGGACTGCGGCCTGCGGGCTTGGCGGTTCAAATCCAGCGGCGGCTCTCAGGAGCAGCACTGGGTAGCTCCCACGACCACCAGAGGGCAATGACGCCTAAAATTAATTAATTAATTAATTAAAAAATAAGTAAAAAATAAAAATTTCACTTCTGCTCTAATTTCTTTATAACATTTTTTTCTATACTTTTATTTATTTATTTATTTAAACATTTTATTGAGGGCTCTTACAGCTCTTGTAACAATTCATGCATCAATTGTACCAAGCATATTTGTACATATGTTTTCATTATTATTTTATAGATACTTGTTTTCTATTAAGCTCTTGGTGTCAGCACTGCCCACCCCCTCATTATAATTATGTTATTATTATTTATTTGCAATAACATTTTTTAAAAAGATGCCACAGAGTCCAGGCCCACATCACCTTCCCAGGTTTGTTAAAGAAGATAATCTTATAGGAGAGCAGCTGCAGCTGTTTTTTCGCCCTGCTGATCAGTAACAAGATAAACAAACCCAATTTGAAAACCACTACCCAGCAGCATGAAATCTCTTCCTAGGGTGAAAGCCTTTCTACTAATTTGAATGTATATTGAGTGTTTGAATGAGGCTCAGCAGGGTCAGTCAGAGTGTGATAATGACATACTTGAGGGCCTTAATCTTCAGAGCCAGAGCTGCCTGCTCCTGCCTTTACCCTGGAAGATTTCCACACATACTTTGTATATGTGTGTCACAATGTCTTGGGCTCTAATGTGCAGTGAATACTGCAGCACATTTACTTTCACACAGCTTGCCTAGAGAAAACCTTGCTGAGATATTTTCAAAAAGAAAACTGAGAAGAGGAAAACAAGCAGGAAATATCCCTACATACATAGACTGAAACCTAAAGGGAATTGCATTTCCACTTATAAAGTAGTGAAAAATTGGCCAGCTCTGTGGAAGCATAACAGGTGTTTTCCCTCGCTAGCACAGTGGAGGGGTACAAAGTGTCTATAAACACAGCATAAGAATATCTGCATCTTGCCATTTCAGTCAGATTGGTGCAAGCCTGGGTCTACCCAAGAGTCTTTCTCCAAAGCTTATTTTTTTATATAGAATTCTAAAGTGAACTGTCTCCCACCCAGTTTTTCCTTGGCTGTTTTGTGGTGACTAGCATGTTTATGTGGTGCTAGAAACTATGCTTTCAGTATTTCTACTGTCACTGAAGTCACCAAGGATGTACAGTTTCCATCAGAATATCAGACAAGGAAGGAAAGACTGGTGATCTGCTGCTCGCAATCCAAGAACACTCTCTGGACATGTCATCAGGAGGGATCAACGGCTAGAAGAGGACATCACATTCAGTAAAGCCACAAGCCAGAAAGATGGGTGGAGACTCACGAAAATAGAAAGGCACGAGAGTCCCAACAAAAACGTGAAGTTGCTGTTGTTTGTGAGGGTGACACAGGACCATATCATGGTGACCCCGCCGTGAATCATTATTGATTCAATAACTGTTATCTATCTATCATCTATCATCTATCTAATCTATCTTTCAACAACTCAATTTTGCATTGATAGTATCTCTTCCAACAGAAATCACAAGATCTCACCTTTGTGGCATTAAAGGATACTTTCTGGACAGAAAACCACCTCGACTAATTGTAGGTGGCGCATTGAGCTGTTGACCACATGTTAGTGGTTGGAACCCTGCAGCTGCTCCATGGGAAAAGGATGAAGTTGTCTGCTCCTGTAAAGATGCCAAGTTTTGGGAACCCAAACATGGAGTTCTACTGGATTCTATAGGGTCAATAACCTCAACCTATATAGTATTATCTTAGCAGTCATTGCCTCATCCTTGAACCAAGGGCAAGGAATTAAACCCAAATAACTCAAATGGACCCTTCATGAATCCAAGACACACTTTAATCACCACACATTGGCAGTCTCCCCACTCCTCCTCATTCCCACATCCTTGCTATATCTGTTCATAATGTGCTGCTGTGGGAAACAAAGCCCCCATGGATTAGGACACACCTACTGTGGTGGCTGGTAGTATTTTAGGGACAGAGACTAGAAAACTAAAGTAGATTAGCATTTTGTCTATCTTCTAAGAGCTTCTATTCTGACACAGAAGGCAGGCGTGCAATGAGTGAGACAGGTGGGAGAGGTACAAAAGCCCAACATTACTCACATTTCAAAGCCTCGCTAAAGCAAGTTGTTCTTGAATTTGGATCTTTATTAAAAAATAAAAATAATCAAAAACTAAAACAGCAAGTGCCTCTGGGTGACAAAAGAATAATACAGAGTACATTATAATAAATCCCACAGGCCTTTGATTAATGCCGAAGGTCATTTGTTTTCCATACATCCTATGCTTTTTTTCATAATTATGTTATGTTTAATATTGAAATTTTGCTTTTCACCAATTTTTGTAAAATACTGAAAGCATATAAACTCTTCTACAAATTGCATAAGCACAAATGCCTAAATATGTTGAAATTACTGATGAAGAGCTGACAAAGAATATCATTAATTATTAGTTACCTAATTACATGCTTGAAAGTTAGAATTTAAAAGTTGAAGGGTAGTTCAAAGATGTCAAGTGTGGAGAATAAATGTACTGAAATTGCCCAAGACAATAAAAATCCAATGTGGCTTAATATGTATGGAAAAGAGAACACAACTCATTATTCTATTAATGTTAGACATAATCACTCTAGAGTATATACTTTTAAAAATGAGCTTTAGAACTATTTAGTTTCAAATGGAATCCTGATTTAATTCTTATTGATCATTTTGTCAAGGGTGTATATTTTTTTATTGCGTTTTAAAAATCACAACTTCATGTTAAATCTTTCTCTACAATATTGTTTTTATTTTAATTTAAATGCTCTGATTTTCTTTCATAATTTACTTTTAGATTTACTATTAATATTGATAGGAATTGCATCTGAGCTATTGAAAAAATTTATTTTTTTTAATATTGACACTCTTTATTTCATTTCATTGTATATGTGAAAAGACAATTCATTCCAGATCAATGTGAAATGTTATTGAAAATAATGGGTGATTTTTTTTGTTCTTCATTTACATGTTTGGATTATTATACTTTTTATAGCTATAATGCTATTTAGAATAATTTTAAATATTTTCCAAAATCCCTTAAGAAATTATATTACTTAAAGTAAATTTTTAATGATATATTATTATTTTAACTTTTAAAAAGCTAGTGTCTTTTTATTAAAAAGTTAGTTATTGGTTGAGCCCCGGTGGCGTAGTGGTTGTGCGCGGGACTGCGGCCCACTGGGACGGAGGTTCAATTCCGGCTCCCAGGAGCAAAGGCTGGGCCTCCTACTCCCACCACCAGGGCAGTGATGCCTAAAAAAAAAAAGTTAGTTATTGCTTTCATGAATGACTTTTTCTCCAATATATTAAAAGTTGGTCAAATCTACCAAGTAGTCATGTAAACAGTAAAATCATTTCTATCATCATCATCATCATAGTTATAAAAACAAACACCCAATTACTAACCACTTAATTAAAGAAATAAAACATCTTTCAAACTCACTCAAATGTCTTATTGCCAAGTCATGGATTTTATGTTTCTTATTCTGGACTTTGTTCCTGCTCATTAACAGTAATTTTGGGCCTGAGGCCCGGTGGTTAAGTGGTTGAGTGCGGGACTGCGGCCCGCGGGCTTGGCGGTTCAAATCGAGCAGTGACTGTCAGGAGCAGCTCTGGGTAGCTCCCAAGACCACCAGAGGACAGTGAAGCCCCCCCCAAAAAAGGAATTTTGAAAACACCAGAGAGTAAATAACAAACTAAATAAGCTGCAATTTTATCAACTAGTAATGAGTGCCTTTAACTATTGGCCACTGTCATGGTTTTATTTGCCCAAAGGCTTATGTGTTTATTGAATATAATCATACTTTGATTCTATAAATTGTGTTTATGAAATGTTCATGAATGCTATGAGGAAGTATTAAATTACAATATTTTGCAAGCATCTCTGATTATTTCATTATGTAAAGCTTTTGGTGATAAAAATAGTAAATTGAATATGACAAAAATTTAAAATAGTTCATTAATTATTTTTTTAATAATCTTTACAGAAATATGGACTTAACTGACTGTGGCAGTTACATAATCTCCTATTAACTTGAGTGGAGTCTATCCTGTCAATGAGGTCATAACCACGATGCCTCTGTGTGAGCCTGCCCTTCTCCAGAGGATTCTGGAAATGTCTGTCTTCCTCCTTGAAGGCAGGACACATGCTTGGAGCCACACTGATGGCAACCAGACTTCTGGAGATGCTCATACTGCCATTGGACCCACAGGATTTTGCACCCAGTGGCCTGTGAGCTTCCTGCATGCAGCATCCTTACATTTTCTTTGTGAGTCTGAAGAGGAATTTTGTGGCTAATATTGAACTTATGGAATTAATCTGGACTGGACAGGGATGTTTTCTTGGTGTATAATTTCCCCTTGATGTAAAGATTATATATGCATATATTATAGATACATATACATTATATATATAGAATTTCCTCTCAATCTGGACTAACATACTTAGCATGCTATTGTATATATTTTTTGTTAATTCTAAAATTTACATTGATGTTTTAAATGCTTGTAATTCAGGTATTTAATGATCTTTGAAATCATGTCTTGAAATAACCACACCTATTGATTATTATAGGCTGCTAATTATGTTCTACCATTTTAACTTATTCCTTATTTTACATGTGCTGCCATTTTTGTTTTAGCCAGTCTTTATTTTAATGTAGTGTGATAGGTAAGCTTATGGTGCCAACTTGGCCAAAGACAACAGGTAGGTCTGTTGTGACAGCATGGCCAATGAACACATGCCATCAATTGAAGGGCAGAGAAAGAAAAGGCTTAGCAAGCTCCATTCTTGCTCTCTTGTTTTTGGATCTTTGGACCAGTCAGTTGCCTTGTTCGCCCTGTGCCTCAACCTCCAAGCAACACTACCTATGGGATGCGTAATCGTGGACTGTGGAGCTGTGAGTTGAGGTTCCTTCAAGCCCTACTTCGCCATACTCTTGAAATATACATCTCTTGAGCTGGGGAATGTTGGACTCTGTCATCTGGCTGACTCTTGGTGACCTGCTTTGCTGTGTGCTGCTTGCAGCCGGATATCCTGAATTGCTCTACAGAGGACTACTCAGCGGCCCTCAAGACTCCAAGGACTGCCAGTCTACCAACGGTCTCACGCAAGTGAGTTGCACCAAGCCATTGTACTCCTTTATAGGTCAGTCGACTGTTTATTTTTTATCTTATATATATCCTTCTATCTATATAAATATATAAAGAGAATTACTAGTATCCTGGTTTTATTTCTCTATGAGAACCCTGTCTGACACATAGAGTTAATACATAATGGTATATTTTTAGCCAAAATTGAGCTGTAAAGACTACACTGAAAAATAGCTCACCGAGTCTGTATCTTTTCAGAGACTCTTTGAATTTGGTTCACTCAGGAAGTGATGTTCCTGATGCTGCTTGTCTGATAATTAACCAGATTTTACTAGAGAAACTGAAGTTACACAGAAGCCATCCTACTGGGTTAACTATACTGTTCACCATGTTTGTCTTTACTGCATTCTCAGCACATTTGTAAAGCAGCGACAACTCTAACATGTTGAGGGTTATCAAAAAAAATTAATGACAGATCCTTATTAAATGTCTTGCCTGTTCTAGGTAATGGGGCACAAAGTAACCTTCATGTCTAGTTTCAACTGTGAGTTCTCAAGCAATTAATTCTGCAGATATGGGGTTTTCTATAATGGGCAAAGGGAGAGAAGAACCCATGATTTTAGAAATATACAGACCTAATGGAATGCATTTTAAGATCTAAAATAAATGCCTACGGTGGTAGATATACAAATTTATGCCAACTTAATAAAAGAAAGAAGGGGTGAAGTCTAGCCTGTCAAGCAGGTAACAACCTGATTGATCCCTCCATACAAGTGTGATCTTATCATGAGAATTCTAGGAACTTCTTCTAGAGGCAGAACACACACACTCACTCTCTGCTTCCCATGCCTGATGATTAGCCACCTGGAGCCATGCCGATGGCAGCCAGGTCCTTGGAGATGCTACCACCACCATTGGATCCACAACATTTTACACCCAAGGCCCATGATCTCCCTGCATTCTGCATCATTGCCTGTATTGCATAATTCTGAAGAGGAATTTATAGACTAGAATTGGACACATGGGCTAATATCAAACTTACACACTTGATCTGGACCGGGCTGGGATGTTTTATTAAGCTGCAATTACTCTTGGATATAAAACTCTTTCCTTCACACATATGAGTACCTCTAGATTTGTTTCTCCAGTCAAGCTGATCTAACACACCTACAAAACGTCTTTATTTTCTTACATTTGTTCTAGGTTCACTATCAAATGGAGCATTAAGAACCAAATTTAAAATCTACCATTCCTTGCCCCCACACCCTAGAAAGGCTCAGGGCATGATTTTAAGAAGTTGAAAATGTATCACGATTTCAAAAAGTCATTTAACTAGAGATATAAAAGATTTGTTAAAGGGCGAATTAGCATTGATACGGTTCTTTTAGGCTCACATGTTTAACAATATTTTTGTATTGTACTATGTTTAGACCATTCTATTAGGCATTTTGTTGGTTAAAAAATTGAAAGTAAATTGAAGGTTTCATTTGTGGAAAAAATAGTTGCAACCCAATTATTTATCCTTTTAGTCTATAGTAAGCCAGGTTAACCATAAAAACAAATCTGTAGACACTCACATGTGTATAACAGAGGGCTTTATATCAAGAAGTAATTGTCTATCAAGGAAACATCCTAACCAGACCAACGTAAGTGCATCAGTATAATACTAGACCATAAGTCCCTACTCAGACACATGCAGCCACATGCAATGATGCAGAATGCAAGAAGATCACAGGCCAGTGGGTACAATTTCAGTGTCTCTGTCAGAAGTCTGGGTCAGGACGCAGGAAGGCAGAGAAAGAGAGAGGTTTTCAACACCCTCCTTAATGAGACGACAATGTCCACAGGGAGACACCATTAGACTGGCGTGTTTGACAGGCTAGACTCCATCCCAACACTTTTGTATGCCTTAAAGTTGACATGAAATTATGTAACTACCGCATACCCCTATGCACATCTACAATTCTCCATACACAATGGACTCTGGATTCTTACTTCCACCATGTACATATCATGCGTTGGCCTCAGAAACTCCAGAGAGATATCTGACCTGAAATGGTTAGTCTTCTTTACACATGCTTGAGCTGGTTTTCCAGGGAATAGTGGCCATTGACCCTGTTCTAGGGCAGCATTGAGCTGTATTTTTCCTTCTTTACTACTAATTTTTTCCACAAATAGTCCAATTAGATAGTCATTTTCTTTATAATTACACTCAGTGTTGTCCAAGCTTATCTTAATAGGTATGAATAATTTATCCCTCTTGGTCTTACATAAATCTACATATAAAAATAAAAATAAAGCATTTTTTAATTCCTAAAATGTCAAGAATAATATTCACCAAGAAAGCAAAAGCTCATTAAAAAGACAGGAAAGAAGGAAAAGATCAAATTAGGTGTCAGAAGAGATTTTGAAATTTGATTTTAATCATAGTGTAACTAAAGTAAGTGGAAAAAAAGTGCTGAATAAATAAATTTCAAAGGGCAGCCCAAAAACCTAAGTAAAACCTTATAGTAAAATATGCAAAGACCTAAAGTTAGAAAACCAAAAAGAAAAATATGCTCAGCTGAAAGAACTCAAGAAGAAATTCAAAGCTCAAGTTGCAGTATAAAAAAATATTTTATAGGCAAAATCTTGAGTGATGTAGGAAGCATCCAAAAGAAGATGGAAATATTACACAGAAACCCTGTTTCAAAGAGAACTAGTCAGCATTCCACCATTTCAGAAAGTTGCATCTGAGCAAGACCAATGGGACAGTGGAAGAATTTCAAACTGTTCTGAAAGCCCTATTAGAATTGATGGAATACCAACAGAAATGTTTCAAAAAGGTGATAAAATTCTGAATGTACTTGATCCTTTATACCAGGAAATTTGTAAGAGAGCTACTTTGCCAACTGACTGGAAAAGATCCACTTTTGTGTCCCTTCAAATAATTATGACCCAGTGAAAGGCTCAAATTATACTTCAATAACATTGATATTTCAATCAAGTAAAACTTTTTGTTGAGGATCATCCATTAATTATAGCAGCAGTATATTGACAGGGAACTGCTAGAGGTCCAGGCCCGATTCAGAAGAGGATATGGCATAAGGGATATTATGGCTGATGTCACATGGATCTTGGCCAAAAGCAGAGAATGCCAGAATGTTGTTTATCTGTGTTTTATTTTCCATGACAAGACATTTGATTTTGTGGGTTATAATGGACTATGGACCATCTTGAGAAGAGTGGGACTTAATTAATCCTTAATTGTGTTTATGTGGAACTTATACATAGATCAAGAGGCAGTTCTGTGAACAGAGCAAGGGAATATTACATGGTTTAAAATTATTGAGGGAGTTCATCAGGATTGTATCTTTCCACTACACTTGTTCAATCTGTATACTAAACAAAAAAACATAGAAACTAGATTATATGGAAAAGACTATGACATCAGGAATGGATGAAAACTTATTCACAACCCGAAATAGGCAGATGATACAAACTGCTTGCTGAAAAGTTGGAAGAACCTGAAGCACTTGTTGTTGAAGATTACAGATTTTAGCCTTCGATATTGATTATAATTCAACATAAAGAAGAGCCAATTCCTCACAACTGGACCAATAGGTAACACCATTATAAATGGAGAAAAATTTGGAGTTTGAAATTGTCAAATATTTCATCTGGCTTGAATCCACAATCAAAGCTCATTGAAGCAGAAGTCAAGAGGTCAAAGATGTGTTGCATTGGGTATATCAGCTGCACAAGGCCTCCTTAGTATTTTGCAAAGTAAGGATACTACTTTAAGGACTAGGAGTATCTGACACAAGTCATGGTATTTTCTATGGCTTAAAATGCATGTGAAAATTAGACATTGAATAAGAAAGACCTATAAGAACTGATGCCTTTGACTTGTACTGCTGGGAAATAGTATTGAAAGTACCGGCCAAAAGGACAAACTGATCTGTTTTGGTAGAACTAATGTCAGAGTGCTCCTTAGAGGCAAATGTGACAAGTCTTCCCCTTATATATTTGAACATGTTGTTGAGAGAGATCAAGACATTAGTCTTGGTTAAATGGAAGTGCAGCAGAAAAGAGGAAGACCTTCAACAAGATGGATTGACACGATTGCTGGAACACCGTGCTCAAAGGCACAGTTGTGAGGATGGCAAAGAACTGGGCAGCATTTCCTTCTGCTGTTCATAGGCTCACTACAGGTGGGAGTCAACTAGATGGCACTTAAGAATAATAGAATGTGGTGGTTGCTATTATTCTCCCGAGTGAATATATATAGTCATGCCAAAATTTGAGCTCAGTGTTCAAACATTTGTGGACTTCATGACTTCCAGTTCTAATCAGGAATTGCTACTGCACCAGGTCCAACCCCTAGCAGCACAACGCACAACAAAGCAATACCCTACCTTGTCATGCTCCATCCTCACAATCATTCCTATGTCTGAGCCCATTGTGGCAGCCACTGTGTCAATCCATCTTATGGAGATCTTTTCTCTCTTGTGCTGTCACTCTACTTTCCTAAGAATGATATCCATCTTCAGGGACTTGTCTCTCCTGACAAGAAATACAAAATATAAAAGACAAAGTCTTGACATTCTTGCCTGTAAGGACACTCTAGTCACACTTCTGCCAAGAGAGATTGGCTTGATCTTTTAGCAGCCCATGGTATTTTAAATTTTTTTTTTCTTTTCCAGCACCACAATTGTCATGCATTGACCAGTCTTCATTATTCAATGTTCAATTGTCACATGTCTATGAAGCAATGGAAAAACATCATGACTTAAGTCAGGTGCACCTTTATCCCCATTTTCAAATCCCTGATTTTTTATATTTTCAATAGGTCTTGTACAGCAGATTTATCCTGTGCAATGCATCCTTTGATTTCTTGACTTCTGCTTCCATGCACATTAATTGTGGTTCCAACTAAGATGAAATCCTTGACAATTTCAATCTTCTCTACATTTATCCTGATGTTACCCATTGGTCCAGTTAGGATTTGGGCCTTTACAATAGAGTTAAAATCTTTACTGAAGACTATAATCCATAATTTTCACAAAGCAAATTTTTTTTTTGCCTATTGCAGGTTGTTGATGAGTTTTATCGGCTTCTGATGCCATAATGTTCTGCAAAGAATCTAGCTCCTTTCACGATTCACTCTGATGATTTTAACCATAGAAACTTTAAAATTACAGCTTGAGGCTTGGGTTTTTCTCGAGTTCTTTCAGTTGAACATATGATGAATCTTTTGGTTTTCTAACTCTGGGTCTTTGCAAATTTCATTATAATATTTTCATTTGTGTTCTTCAACTGCCCTTTGATATTTTATATTCAGTTCCTTAATTTCATAAATTCTTCTATTTGTCTTAGCCAGGCTCTGTTTAAGAGCAAGTTTCGTTTTGGCATCCACTTTGGTAATTTCTTTATCTGCTGTATTTTTAAAGAGCTTTTGCTTTTTCATTGAATGATATTCTTCCACAGCTCATTAACTCTTCTTGAGATCTCTACTTGAGATCATCTCAATGTATAATCAGGGGGAGCCCAACGTCTCCTTCAATTCCCTATCACCTCTCTCCTTGGGTTTCAGTCACATCTTGCTTTGTACTGTATTGTGAATCTTCTTCTGAGAAACCTCTGCTTTGAATAGTGGGTGGTAAGATCTGAATCTATCTGAGAATTTACTAAATATGACTCTAAACAATTAAGTTCTAAAATGGGGAATGAATCAACTTTCCTCATTCAATACACATAATGCAGTACCACTTTTATGTTCACATATAGATGTCTTTAGAACCTCTACAAAGTTCACCAATAACTGACTTCTGTAGGATGACTTGATTTTAGAAGTTACCATGAAACAATGTTTTTTGGAAGCTATACTAATAATCCAGAGAACATGGTGAGCACTAGAGCTGGATGTAACTATGACTATTCCAGGTCTTCAGACACTCCCTTCTCCAAAATCATCCAACTGAACTGCTGGCACGTCAGCAATGCTTTAAGCTGAAATATTCAAAGCCTTAAATTCAAAGCCCAGCAAAGAGTTCTTGCAAAATTTCACTTAATAAGTATCAAAAATACCCTTATCTTGCAGGCAAATCAACAAAGTAATACAATATAGAGTCTGAGTTGTCCTAGAATCTCTTTTACTTTAAATTCTACTAGACAATAAAAATATGAAATTCTATTTGGACTCAGTGAGATGCAATGGAAAGAGCCAGACACAAATTCTCTTTCTCCCAATATCCGGATATGTGTGCTTGTTACTAAAAATATATCACAATGAAATATCCACTTTATATATTTTATCTAAATTTTATTAAAGGAAATTCAGTCATTCAACTTCTATGTAAATACCACTAAATTCCTCTCTGTACATTCTTATTGCTTATGTACCGCCTGGTAAAAATCTCATTTTAATGTAACTCCCAGAAATGGTATCCTCTTATTTCTATTTTCCTAAAGACTGTATGATACTAGGGAAATTACACTCAACAATAATATCATTAAAAACGTGTCCCCTCTTTTATATCCTCCAATTTTGCAATTGGTACACATTACAAGAATTGACAGAAAAATGAAGTCCATTTTTAGCCTATATTTTGTTGGGAAAAGTAGAAACTAGAATATTCTATGTAAATTATCTTCACCCTGAGAAACAGTTGTCATCCTAGAATGCCCATTCTGTTGCCTAAAGATTATCAATAATTCTTACAAGATAAAGGTCAGGCACTTTTGCTTTTTGAAGCTCTTCAGAATCTGATATCGACTTATTTTTCTGCATCATTGCCCATCAATTCTGCCACACTCGTACCTGTTCATTTGCATTGCATAAGTTCCAAGACTTCAGACTCCTTTCAGACTCCTTACACTTTGCCTTGTCTCTCTTCCTAGAAAGTGATCCCAAGTATATTTGCATGCCATATTTCTGCCATGGGTCCCAGTGTAGTGAAACATGGTTGGGGAAAGTGGAAGAAGCCGAAGAGTTACCTGCTATAGAGGATACAGAAGTGGTTCTCTTTCTCTGGAACTTTCATGAGAGCCTGCAATCTTATTGGCTGAGCTGTGTTTCTTCATTTCTTACTCCTAGTCCTTCTTGGATTGACAAAATACTTTATTTTGTCACTCTGAGTATTTTCAGAGAAGGTTTTAAATAAGATAATGGCAGGAAAAGCCTGACCTTTGAAATTGATGTTCTCTATGGACAGACTGCCTCTTGTGGGATGGCAGAACACTGCCACTGGTTAGAGTTAGCTAAAAAAAGGTTGAGACAACAATCAGTGTGATGTCCTTGTTGCTTGTTCTGTTAAATCAATGAGGCCAGAGCTTTTTCTCATGTGACCCATGGACATTATCAACCCTGGCTTTAGGGTGCAGTGGGGAGCCAGGGGGCATGTCTTATAGTCCGGAAGTGGCTCCTTTAGGTGGAGTTGCCCATTCTTCCATCAAATTTTCATAGGTTTCTCTGTTTTACCTCTCTTGTGGGGAGGAAAGTGAGATTTTTTTCCAAACAATTTCAGAGTTAGTTTAGCGAATTTGGAATTTTCCACTCAAAGCTTTGGTGGTGGCAGTGGGCTATACAGAAGGTCAGCTTTTCAAATTCTTCAGAAGAACGATGAGACTTTTTGCTTCCATAAATATTTACAGCCTACAAAACCCCAAAGGGTAGTACTACCCTGTTCTGCTGGGTAGCAAAAAGTTGGTACTGATTTGCTATAAAGTTTGCTGTAGTCTGTTTGTTTGGTTTTGATTTTGTACCTGTTCTAACAACTTTTTGTCATTATGTACATCAGAATGCAGACGTATGTCTAGGATAACTCACATGCTTCACACAATCACACACTTCACCCTAGAGGATATCCAAAACAACGTAAGGATAACTGCCACAGAAGATGCCCAAATTGTTGAAAAGAGCATATCCTTTCCTAATGGCAACATCTGTAATCGTGATATGTAGATCAGCATCCATGAACAGCTTTTCTGTCTTTAAGTCATTGTGAACAGAAAAATCTGTGTTGACAGTAATTTGATCTGGGGTTCCTGCCATAAGACCTTGATTAATAAAATACCTTTCTCTTTGAGTGTGCTCTACAGCAAGACACAGCATTTTCTCAGGCTCAAGTACTTCAAATATTCAAATTATTCAGGGTTGACTAGAAATCTTTTCATACATACTTTGTAGGAGAACTGAGGAATTACACTGACTCTCATCAGTGATTTTAAGGTACTTCTTTCCAAGTTAGGCTGTGTGGCATCAATCTCATCTTAGCCAAGTTGTCATGTCAATGATCTTGAGGAGTCATTGGCTGAAAATGTGTTTCTTCATCAGTAGAGCTTGTTGAGAGATTTTGTGTCATGTTGGACTTACTGCGGGGATTAAAGTCAAGTAGACACAAAATTAGAAAAACCTAGTGAGAAGTTTCATCCCAAAATCACCAAAAAAAATATTTTTAAAGGTCTCCTAATGAACAGATCTTTACAATGAAATCAAAACAACACCCAAAAATATTTGAATAAGAAAATAGAAAATACTAAGAAAACTGAAGAGAGAAATAAAAAATGAAAAAAATCTTTAAAAAGGGAATAAGGAACAAGGCTATGAAAAGGTTTCAAAAATGTTAAAAATCAAAATAAAGAAAAAGAAAAGAAAAAAACAAAGAAGAAAAAAAGAAAGAAAATTTAAATCAAAACAAAGGAAATGAAGAAAATAATAAAATTCAGAAAAGAACAAGAAGCAATGGAAAAGAACTAACAAAAAATGAGAACATTTTGCTCTAATAATATGGCATTCTGAGATGCTTACCTTCCCAACACAAATGTTGAAGACAAAGAGGGTGGATAAGCAAATGAGGTAAAGAAAGCTGATCGTGCCCGGCTATCAAAAGATATAGCTTCTAGGATCTTAAAGGCTTGAAGATAAACAAGGAGACATCTATCTCAGAAACAACAATTCTCACATGGAAGAAGCACACGACCCTACACGATCATCATGTGTCGATAGGAGCAGGTATCAGGCATCAAAAACCCAGAGCAAAACACTAATGATGTGAATGAGGGGGAGATGGAGGGCAGAGTAGAGACCCAAAGCCATTCTGTAAGCAATTGGACATCTCCATACAGAAGGATCATGGGGAGAAAATGGGCCAGTCAGCGTCCAGTGTAGCACTGATGAAACTTACAGCTTTCCTTTGTTTCTTTAATGCTTCCTCCCCTTACCCCCTACTATCATGACCCGAATTCTCCTTACAAATCTGGCTAGACCAAAGGTGTACATAGGTACAGATAAGAGCTGAAACACAGAGAATGCAGGAAGGATAAACTCCTCGGGACCAATGCCAGGAGAGGTAGGGAAAGGTTTGGGGAGAAAAGGGTAACTGATCAAAATGACTTTTTATAAACCCCTCCCAGAGGAATAAACAACAGATAAGGGGGTGGGAGAGGGACATCGGACATGAAAAAATAACAATAATTTGTAAACTATCAAGGGTTCACGAGGGAGGCAAGGGAGGGATGGTGGGGAAGGGAGGGAAAAAAACGAAGAGTTGATGCCAGGGGCTCAAGTAGAAAGAAAATGCTTTGAAATGATGAATGGATGGATGGATTGTGATGAGTTGTATGAGTTCCCATTAAAATGAGTAAAAAAAATCCTTTATATTTTTAGCTAATCTTTTTACTCAAAGACTAAAGAAAGAAAATGAAAAGTAATTTTCAAACATTTATAAAGGGGGAGGGTGGGCAGTAAAGGGGAGACAATGTCAATGAACCCACAAAGAAAAAAAAATTTGGAAACTGATTGTGGTAGCATTTGTACAATTCTGCTTGACATGATTGAACTATACAATTATATGATATATGCATTAACTCCAAATTAATAATATATTATATAAAATATTTTTAAATAAATGTTTAAGAAAAAAGAAAAATACACAGAACAATCCAGTCAGCATTGTAGCAATGTATATGCTTCCATTAACAGGTAGCTGGTGGACTGCGCAGAAGATACAATTGCCAAAATCTTACCTAAGTCTCCTGCATGGATAATGAGCATTCTGCCAGTGAACTATCCCTGCCAATAAAGGTTAGAACTGCAAATCGGTTAAGAAGTAATTAGCAAGAAATAAATTTATCAAATGTGGGCATTATCAACAGAGGTGATCTCACTTTTTTCAGGCAGTTCTGTTGCTATCTAGTTCACACAAGTCACAGGTTTGTCCAGTCAACACAAGAGCCAATATAGAGCAGTTTCCATTCCTCGTCTTTGGCCTATTCCTCTGTATCCTTTCTTAGCATTCTTTCATTGACTAGATCATCTGGTGGCTACTTACACACATTATTTTTAGCTTCTAATTAGTTTTCCTTCCTCAAAGGTCTTTACATTTTGACAATTTTATTATTCCACAAACCCAAATGACTGCATGCTATATATCCTAAGTTTTCTAGTAGTTCTCCTCGATCAGGAAAATTTGGCTCATCATTTAAGAATCTGTATGAAAAATCTCATTCCAATCTTCTCTTTGCTTAGTCCTATTTTGCCACTCTGAATTCAAGCTATACCAATCAATACATGCAATTTCTAGAATATAGAAAAATATCATTTTTCTTAAATATTGCACATGATATTTCTCACCCCAACCCAGAATGTTCCACTTATTCTAGCTTTCTTTTTTAAACCTACTTACTTTTATTCACAAGATTCCTTATTCATAACTTTTTAAAAAATCAGCCATACATTAACATCCCGCAATATTCCAGACACTATACTTGGCATTGAATATACACTGGTGAGTGGAAAATTATTGCCTTCTCACTCTTAACCTTTTTCTGAAAGACTTGGGATAGACAATGAAGAATACAATTATAATGCCAGAAAATCACTTATTTTTGGAGGTAATTCAAAATGTTCCTCTTAAGTAAGGGAGACTAAAGTAAATATTTCATAGATGATGGATGGATGGATGGATGGATGGATGGATGGATGGATGGATGGATGGATGAAAAGATAGAGGTATATTAAGTGAAAAGTAAAAATTCAAAAATGAGTTTCTGAGGCAATGGCAAAAGACCATGAAAAAACAATGAATTATTATTGGACTGAATGGAGAATAATATAAGTAGAGCTAGAAATCAAGTATGAGAAGTGAAAATACCTAGACTTGGCAGAATCACAAAAGTTAATCTATCTTCAAAGTAGTGAAAGACTTTAAGACAGTTCAGGGAGAAAGATGGGGGTTGCTCTCCCCATAGCCAGTCTCTGAATTTCACAGGAGTGGATGAACCCTCACCTAGCTCATCACCATGAGTCACTATGAGTCGGCATCAACCACATGGCAGTGAGTAGGAGTAAGACAGCGAATTCCATCATCACAGGCCTGTATGTTTTTAAAAGGACACCTTGCCCGACCTCTCCCAATCCCAGGGGAAGACTAGCTTATTTATAATAAGTAACAAAAGAATGGCAGACCCAGTCTGGTCACCTGATTCCATCTTGGTATTTTTAACTAGTTTGTAAGCTCCTAAAAGGAAAGGTCAATTATATATTTTTCCCTACATTTTATGTTTTTCTGCATTTCCACATCAGTCACAGACATAAAGAATTCTAAAATATATTTGGTGATAAAGTTATTTAATAAGCCAGGTAAAAGAGTTACAAAAAAATAAAGTATGTTGATTTTCTTCTGTTAATTCTGAAGGAAAGATCAAAAGCTACTTATATGCAAAAATAAATCTCTATTTACATGGATGCTGATAGGCAAGTTGAACAACCAGTTAACACATATTTTCTGAGCTGAAGAGAAAAAAGAAAAAGAAGCTTGTAGTTCTTCCTTTATGAAACTATTTATTTGGTTTTTAATTGTATACATTTAAAAAAAGTTACTTAAATAGATTAATTAGGAATTTATTTCAAAATTTCTTGTTTCCATTTCTCTTGAGGGCAAGTAATATGAAAAAAACACAAGATAATGCTATGAAGGCATGAGAATTATAAGACACTTGACAAAATTAATATCTTGTAAGGATAATTTTATAACATGATAAAAGCTGATGAAATGATGAAATGGCAAAAAGTGATCAATTATGAGCTAAGTTCGCAATAGCAAAAACCATAATTCAAGAGATCTTTTCAGAGAGCATTTTATCAGCTAATTAGGAATCTAAGCCCTCTCTATATATACCCATGCAATCAAATTGCTCTTCTACTCTTGGTGAAGAATGTCCATGAATTTTATAGGTTTTAATAAAGCTTGAAGCTTTATTGTTGAATAGGGCTTTATCATTTGTAGGGTTTAATAAAATGTTATCACTTAAAGAAATGGAAACACATCCTAGAGATTTCAATAATTATTTTGATGTAGTGGATTTATAATTCATTTTTGAAAGGGTTAAATCTCCTTCCCCACTGCCCTATGAGAGTGTCAAACTGTGGTGCATTCCCTGTTACAAGAGTCTGGATGCTATGCCACCAGTAATTCACATAACAAGATCATCCATGAAGGACAGGTTTCAGTGGACAGGTTTCAGAACCCAAATAAAAAAAAGACTCAACTACTTCTTTTAAAAATATGGCAGAGAAAAATTTATGGAGCAGTGAAACACTGTCTGATATACTGCCAGAAGATGACCGCCCAGATAGGAAGTACTCAAAATCTGACTGAGTGTGAAAGAACTGCCTCGTCAAAATAGCTTTTATGATGAAGATCGAGTAAATCTTTTGAGACCAACCGTTTTCTGATATGCCACAGCTCAAGATGAGAACTAACAGATGCAAACATCCATTAATAATCAGAATTTGCAAAGTATGAATTGCCAATCTAAGATACACTTGAAGTCAACAAAAATAAAATGAGACCATTAAATATTGATATTCCAGGCATTAGTGAGCTTAAAATTACTGCTATTGACCATTTTTAATCAAATAAGCATATGGTCTACTATAATGGAAACAGCAAGTTAAAAGAGGGAGACTGTCACATTCATCACCAAAAGGACATTGCCAGAGAAACCTTGTAGCAAAATGCTGTCTATGATTTGACAATATCCATATAGGTTTAAAGGAAACCAGATAATGTGTCTATTATACATATTCATACACTACTAATGCCAAAGATAGAAAAATTGAATATTTTTGCAAAACTATATAGTCTGAAATTTAGGAAAATTTCAATCAAGATGTCTTCAAAAATGCTATTGACTGGTCTGCAAAGTTGGAAGGAAAAAAAGAATCAGAAAATATAACACAATTGAATTTTGCTAGCCCACTAGAGCCAGAATCCTCCTTCGCAGAAAAGATGGTGAGACTTCCTCTCATTTACTTGGGATGTGTTATCAGGAAAGATCTGTCCCTAGCAAAGGGCATCATGCTTAGTAAATCAGACAAAGAGTGAAAAAGAGGAAGATCTTAGTGCCATAGAAGGACACAATGGTTGTAACAGTGGGCTCAAAACCAGCAATTGTGAAGATGATACAGGACCAAGATTTTTTTCTTTGTGCTGGACATAGTATCACTATAAATCAGAACAAACATGAGATCACCTATCAGCAACAAAAAATGACCTATTTATAAGCTATATCTTTTTGCAATAGCATAAAAACAACTATAAGCATGAAACCTATCAGATAAATGACCGGAATAAAATTGAGCATATCTATGAATCAGAATTAACATAAGGGCAGTGTGTTTGGTTTTGGCTTTGGACATCTGTGGAAAAAGAACTGTTAGAATAAGGCGAGAGGTGACCTGTGGAAGACATCATTAATTACTTAACTGCAAGTTTCAATTAAAGATCAATAAAATTAAGACATAAAATTAAACCCATGAAAACCAAAGTACTACCTGAGTATACCTCATTGGACTTGAGAAACATCTCAAGTATAGATTTGATACATCAGACACTAATGAGAGAAAGCCACATGTGCTTAAAGATGACAGTAAGGACATCTTACATGAGTAAAGGAAGAGGTCATTATAAAAACTAGGGAAAAGTACTAAAATGGGCATCATAAATTACTCTGAAGCATTTCTCAACAATAAAGAAAATATGAAGTTAGCAAGCTATAAAGATAAAGCAAAGTATTAATAATGACATGTAATTATCTGGAGTTAAAAAAGCAAAATGGAAGAACACACTTGACATTTATCACCTTGGCAGACTGAAGGAAAAAAATCAAGTATTGAGCTGCAATAGTGAAGAATTATGTGATTAATATATTTCGAAATGCAGATAGCAGCAAATGAAGATGAAATATATCCACTAACTCACTGTATCAAAAAGAGCATCTTCTTGAAGGACATGATCAAGAACTGATGGCATCAAAAGAAGTCCCAGCTGAATTGAAGTCATTAGCAACTACTTCCCCAAACAAAACAAAACAAAAGAACAAGCCAGCAATTAAGGCCCCAAGACTTTACAGAACACCAATTAAAATGTCTCAACAAGCTGAGGCAGGCCTAGAAGATCTTTATAGTCAGTACCAAGAAATTTGGAAGTTATTTTGCTGGCTACAAGAAATATATATTTTGGTGTCATTCCAAAGAGAGATAATCAACAGAGTACGTACAATTAATAATATCATTGCTGTCATAAATATGATGTGACTTTGAAAATTTTGCTCAAGATAGTTAAAAATAGTTGTTTCAGCACTTTGTCAGGGAGCTTCCAGAAATTCTAATCTGATTCAAAAGAGCATATGGGACAAGGGGTAAGAGTGATAAAGTCAAAAGAATCTTGGCTGAAAACAGAGAATACCAGAAAGATTTTCACTTGTACTTTATTTACTACACAAGATCATTCAACTCTCTGGAGAATGACAAACTATGGATAATATTTTCAAAATAGAAATTTCATAGCACTTAATAGTGTTCATGTGGAACCTGTTCATAAACCCAAAGATGGTTTTTCAAATAGAGGAATGAGATATGGAATATATACAAGTTGCTTGTATTCTTTCATTATACTTATGAATTTGCAATACTTGGTAAGTAATTAGAAACACATGGGTATATAAAAAAAATGTGGGCTTGGGATCAGAGGAAAACTCATTAGCAACAGTGCAGATAACAAAACTGAAGATGTACAGATAAAAACTTGCTTGCTCAGAGTGAAGAGGCCTTGTAGCTGATGAAGATCAAGGATTGCAGCATTCAGTATGACTTATCACTCAGTGTAAAGGAAACCAAAAGCCTCACAAATGGGCCAAAATACAGCATCATAAAATTGTCAAGATTATTGTATTGCTTGGGTCCATGATCAAGACTTATGGAGGCAGAAGTCAATAAGTTAAATGTCACATTGCTTAGGGCAAATATACTGCACAAGAACCCTTAAGAGTATTAAGGAGAAGATGTCACTTTGAAGGCTAAGGTGTACCTGACCCATGCCGTGCTATTTCTCAATAACTTCATATACATAGGAAAGTTGACATGGGATAAGAAAACTTGAAAAAGAATTGACACATTTTGATTACGGTGTCAACAAATAATTTTGAAATATTGACCATTTCTTTTTGAAACTGTCAGAATATCAAACAAATCTATCTTGTACAGAGTACAACCAGAATGCTCCTTGGAAGCAAAGATGACAGGTAATTGTCTCAAATATTTTGGACATGTTATCAAGAAAGACTAATTCCTAAAGAAGGATATCATGCTGTGTAAAGTAGAAAATCAGCTGAAGAGGAAAAGAGATCCATGCAGTGGCTGCAAAAATGGACAGAAATGTAATTGTGAGGATGACACAGATTCTGGCAGTGTTTCATCTAGCTGTCATAAGGAACTTGAACTGACCCCATGGCACTTCACAATAACAATAACACCTGGCCCTAATCCCTTTACATCAGATCACATTGTGGGGAATGATCATATTATTACATGAGCACTATGTTAGATCACTGTATAACTGCTAAACTACTGAGAATGGTGGTCTGCCCAAGATGATGGGTCTTTTTTTTTTTGGTGGGGGGAAGGAGGGACACAATTCTATCCATGACAGACAGGTTATCTGGAATGATCAGTATTCAAAGAGGAACATCATTCTTCACCAAGTGGAGATTCAGTAAGAAAGGGGAAGATGCTCAATGAGACAGAGTATAATGGGCTAAAATGTAAGAATTATATGAAATACTATGGAACTGGATAAGTGTTTTTTTTAATTGTGTGTATGCCACTATTTTTCTGAGGTGACTCAAAGATATCTAACAAAATGTTGTTCCAGTTAAGGATATAAAACATTTTTGAGAAAGGATTTGAAAGGAACATAATCATTCACCACTTTAGTAGTATAAATTGTTAGATTTTTCACTGAACATTTTACAGTACCAAATTAAAACTTTCATAGTGAAGATATGTGATCATGGTACTAAAAATTTGTATCTATGGTAATGTCTATGTAGACACACTCTTATGAGTTCAAGGTTAAATATCATATCACTATTTGTAATAATGAAAATATTTATAAGACTGAAAATGTCATAAAAATCAATGTCTATCCCAAACTCCACCCATCACTCCCCTAGGGGAAAAAAAAACCCTGCCACTTATCAGCCCAATACATTGCCATGAGGACTTCAAATGTCCATCACAGATGGGACATGATTGATGGTATATTAATCATTTGCTGGTCTTCATCTTTGTCTTTTCATTGAAAGGTGGAGAGACCCTCAGTTCTTCTAGAAATGAGATTTTTCCAGTCTATGATAAAGCTGATACTTAATTGGGCATGTGAAGACATTGAAATAAAAACCTTCTGTTGTATGCATACTTACCTACCACTGTAATAAAATAGTATGGATAGGTAGGTGGAACCAATGATAAGGATCTACATATAACCTCTTCCTTGGGGTATGGACAATGGGGAAGTGGGTGAAGGGAGACATTGGACAGTGTAAGATATGACAAAGTAATAATAATTTATAAATTATCAAGGGCCCATGAGGAAGGAGGGGAGCAGAGAGGGAGGGAAAAATTGAAGAGCTGATGCTAAGGGCTTGAATAGAAAGATGCAACAGATGTAAAAGTGTGCTTGACATACAATGGATCTATGTATGGATTGTGATAAGAGTAGCAATAAATTAATTAATAAAAAAGAAAAAATAAAGAAAATAGTACAAAAAATGGAAACTGATATATTTGAAATTATCTTCTCCCTATGCTACTGTTGAAACATTCCACCACTTAGCACCAATCACACCATGATCTCCTCAACACTCTGAAATATCAACATGAATTTTTGAAGTAGAAGTGAAAACAAAAACTGCCTTTCCCAGGGTCCTACCTGTGAGATGATAGTAGCTATGTTTACTGCCCTGTAGAGAAAATGTTCTCAGTAATAAGAGAATCTTCAATCTAACAATCTATAATTACAGAGGTATGAGAATGAGTGTTCAAAACCTTGACTTCAGGGCTGAGCCCCGGTGGCGCAGTGGTTGTGTGCAGGACTGCAGCCCACAGGGTTGGCAGTTCAAATACAGCAGCAGATCTCCCAGCAAGGCTGGGCCTCCCACTCCCACCAGGGGGCAGTGATGTCCACAAAAACAAAAACAGAACCTTGCCTTCAGGAGATACTGAAGCCCAGATCTACTCTTCTCTTCTAGTAGTTCAATCATTCAGTGTTTCCCTGTTATATATGAATCAGTAACATAAATAGAGCATTATAGACTTCTATTTTAATAATGCACTTATAAGTAAGCAGATTTAACAATAATAGTAGTAGATTTATGTCATTTAAAATAAGCTTAAATGGATATGAATATCATAATTGTCATAGAAGATATGCAACAAAGGCAATCAGTGATTTAACCTTGGTGGATTAAAGAAGAGAAGTAAGACCTTTTATATTGATATAATTCTATATAGAATATAGAATAAAATGCCACTGAGTTCTGGAAGGTGCAAAGTTTGAACACCCAACTGCTAAATGACAGATTATAAGTTCAGTCCATCCATTGGCGTTTTGGAAGAAAGGCTTACTAATCTATTTAAAAAACAAAACTCAACCCTGTGGAATTCTGGTATACATAACCAGAATCATATCGGTGGCAACTGGCAATGGTAAGAGTACATTGGCTGCAATTTAAGATTGAATTTAACCTTAAATGATATTAATTTTATAATGGACAATTAATCTTAAGGGATTCACAAAAACTAAAAACACAATGAGTTATGTGTAAAGAAGAAAAAGTACTCTGCAACCATTCTTATGCTTTGTGGTATCAGTTACTTCTACATAGAGAGCTGCTATGCATTAGCATAGACTGAATGGCAGTGACCCCGACCCACCCACACCATAGAGACAATGTTCACCTGTAGAGAAAATGTTCTCAGTAATAAGAGAATAATCAATCTAACCCACAAACACACATTGAATGTTTCTCCAGTGTAGTCACAGATGAATGGCAGCTATTGTTTCTGAGTTAAAGTCCACATGTGGAGCTACTTCCCTACTTTGGTACATAAAGAAAAGGCTGGTGCCCTAAATTAACTTGCCAGGGACAGCGAAGCAAATTACTTGAAGTTTGGCCATCAGATAGCTTGCTTTAGGCTTATACCTATTGCTGCCCAGTAATGTAACAGTAATTTCATTGTTTAACCATTCTGAACCTCAGTTTCTCATTAATGAAATGGTCTGCCAATTTTCAGAACTCATAATATTCCATTGAAGTTTGGAAGGATTTTGAATAAAATTAGAATGAAGTTTGGGTAGAAGTAAAAGATGAAATTGACTGGCATGGACCATACACTTATAAACTGCATGTATGCAAACATTGGCTATCAGAGTTCTTAACATGGAGTTTGCTTTCTAGGTACTAACATACATCCCTGTAATGTTTCCTTCCTGGAAAATATGGAATATAATACAGAGAGCAATGTCTTGGATTCTTGTCAGAGTGATAAATGTCAAAATGTCATTATCAAATTCCTCAGCTTTAGTTCCTGCATATCTATATATCATTTAACTGAAAAGAAGCTACGCAAAGGCTATGGAGTCATTTGTGATAAAAACTTATTATATTTGACCTACATGATGTTTCTCTTAAAAAATAAACCAAAAAAAAAAAAACCCTTTCATTGGCTTTTTTGGGAAAGTTTACTGAGGAAAATATTTTTTCCAGAGAACAATTCATACACATTTTGAATCTTGAGTTGATTTCAATCCTCCCAATGAAAAAGCATCATTTCCACGTCTTCCTCACATTCCTGTTTCTGCCCTTTTATTTTCTCTTCCTGCATCCAGAACCATATCTTTGGGAAAATGCTTCCCTTAGGTCTCTTATAATGGATTATTCTAAGGAGTGCATGCCGCTCGGGTGTTACTCAAATTACAGTCCTGTCTATACTCTGGGTGAAGGTTATGTCATCAGGCTAAATTAAGTTCTAAACCTGAAGGGTGTGTAAGGGCCATAACCTCAGGGGTTCTACAAATTTCGATAATGACAATGAATATATTCTTTTTTATGATTTTGAGTTTTGATTCACATTTTCCTCCTACTCTCTCTCTACTCTCCTCTTGTAGTCTCTTTTACATTGGTCAGAAGTGGGGTTAGGTAGCCGTGCTCTACCTAATTCTTCAGCTCTCAGGGCTTGGATTCTGGGGTTCATATAGGTTATAGGTTACACACATATAGGTTACAAACATAGGCAAGAGTATGTAAACAAAGTTGTATGGCTCAATTAACTTTTAGAAAGTAAACACCCTGGTTACTATCACCTTGGTCAAGCAACAGTACAGTGGCAGAGTATACCAGTAAACACCCCCACACATGATGTAAGTAGTTCTATCCTTTTTTTTGACCCCTCCTCATTTCTTGTGCTCTTCAAAATGTGCTTATTTTTACTGTGGAAACCGGTTTTCTTCTTTTCCTCCTCCTCCTTCTCCTCCACCTCCTCCTCCTCCTCCTTCTTCTTCTATTTCTTCTTCTTCTTCTTCTTCCTCCTCCTCCTCCTCCACCACCACTCCCACCTCCTCCTCTTCTTCTTCTTTAATATATATATATATAATAGTGGTCTTATGCAGTATTTATCTTTATGAAGTTGACTGATTTTGCTGAGCATATCATCATCCAAGTTTGACATTGTCATGAGTTGTCATCACTGTTTTTAAGAGATGCACAACACTATGCCAAATTGCCATATGTATACAGCAGAGTTTGTGTACACATTCCTCCACAGGGAGGCATTTTGGCCATTTCTATTTTTTTTTTTGCTTTTGATAAAGTATTTTGTTTGACCTAAATGTTGTATTTTTAAGAGGCCTGTCATCTACTCTGTCTTCTGTACTGTAGTGCTTCTCATTATGTTTGGTCGTATATCTTATTTTGTATTAAGGTCCATAAGTTTGTCCCTACTTTTGCATTTATGAGCTTTACATAGTTAGGGTTTATAGTTTAAAATTTAATCCATCTTGAGATTGCTTTTATATGTGGTATGAAGAGTGAGACCTATTTTATTCTTTTGCAGGTAGAGATTCAATTTTTCCAGCAGCATTTGTTGAATAGATCCTCTTCCCCACTGATGTACTTTGATCTGTGCTTGTAGATGCTTGGTTTTAATGCTTTGTTTCATTAAAGTAGGTGAAATTTTATTAAAGATTTTCCATCTATATCAATAAGGGATATTGACCTATCTGGTTTCTATTCTGGTGATGCCTTTGCCTAAAGTTCATTTCAGGGATATTCTTGCTTCCTAAAATGAATTTGGTAGTGTGTTTTCCTTTTCTATATTTTTGGGTTGTTTGTGTTGAACTGGTGTTAATTCTTATCTTAAGACTTGGCAGAATTCCCCAGTAAAACCATCTGATTCTGGGTTTCTTATTGTTCAAAGATTTTTAATGACCTGATCTATTTCTTCTGGTGTTATAAGTCTGTTAAGGTTTTGTATATAGATCTGTGTACATTTAGATAGTTAATGTGCTTCTAGAAATTTAATATAGTAAATGTTGTATGGAGGATGATATTTGACCTTCTCTGGCTTCCCGATTGCCAAGAGGCCTGCATCAGGTGTGTCTCCATGCTACATCCTACATGATTGTGACATCAGCCATTCCTCTGGTGCTTCCGGTCTAGGCTTCCTTCACTTCAGACAGAGATCTGGAATGTGCTCTTAGGATGTTCCTGAGCTTTTTTCTCTACTGTTGTTCCTTAGGGTGGGGATGAGGTTCCTGTGGTAAAGAAAATTGACCCAATCGCCTGCAGTTAGTATGATGTGTGCCCTGTTAGCAATTGGAAGTTATGCTTAAGGAAGTTCATGTGTGTACTCACTGCTTTTGCAAACAGATACATCCGAAAACAAATTCAATTTCCAGAATTGTTTTATTTGTGCCAACCTCAGTTTTCCTTCTTTCTATTACTCGATATTAATTATTGTGATATCTTTTACTTTACATAAGCTAGATTTTGAAACTATACTTGTCAAATACTTGTAAACATATATAATATGCATAAATCAATTTATGAGAGAATTAATGAGTGAGTGAAAGAAACCCAACACACTAAAAGCTGATTTTCTTAAACTTAATTACAAATTAATCTTTGAGCTCAGAGGAGTGGCTGCTTGGTTCTGTACTTTATAGGTGACAAGTCTTCCATCCTACCTTTTAGATAGAGTCACAATCCTTCTCCTCTCAAGCTTGCAGGACCTGTCTTTTCTTAAAATGATGTTTTTGCAAACCGAAGAGTCAGTACACAATCAGTCGGCTTTTCTTCTCTTTTTGATGTATTGATTTTGCATCATTTCTTCAAATATGAAGTTGCTTGCCTTGCTTTTCTATCAGTCACTGGATTGTGGTAATTCAACTGTTTCATTTCCCTAGAAAGTTGCTCAGCTCGCTGGAGGAAGTCACTGGCAAAGTATTGCTGCCAGAGAGAAGAACAGTGAACAAGTCTCCAACTTTTTAACTCTTTTTGCTTTCAGGTACAGAGACAAAGAGCTAAAATTTAAAGACATGTATTAAAAATCCCTTGGGGCATGTACTAGAGTCTTTGTATGGTGTAATCAGTTAACACTACCCACTATCATGCTAACTATAAGGCTGGGGAGAGAGTCCATTTAGAGATGTCTTAAAGAGAAAGCCTTGGTGATTTACTGATTAAAAAATAACCATTAAAAGCCCTGCAGATCAGGTATACTTTGATTTATATGGGGTGCTCAGGGCTTCTCTAACTGGCAGCCTCTGTCACAAATTGTGAAAAGTGACATATATATTTATTTTAGCATCTTTGTACTATGGCCTCATTTTATATACAACAAAAATTAAGACTTGAGAGATGACTCATAAAAAAAGAGGCAGATGACTATTCAGAAAGACTGAATTAATCCACTTCTAATGCCATATCTTTCTAGGATACCTCTTGTTTTCCTTTGAAGACAAACCTTTGTCTAAGAAATACAAAGAAATTTAAACTGCTTTACTTCCTCCCCTCCCCCAAAATTCTTTTCCTAAAATGCTGTGTCATTAATTTCAGGGGTCAGTATAAAGTAATCTGGGTACTTTAAAAACGTGAAATCCATCTTGACTTTACTTGGTTGAATATGCATTGTGTGGCACAGGAGCAGAGATAGCAATAAAACTTAGCAAAAGCAACACCTCACATGGGTTTTGCAATAAGTTTTAAAACTCTGATATTTTCCATTGTAGAGATTCCATTCCATTCCACAGAGAAAGAGATACTATTTGATTGCACAAAGAATTTTCTAATACTTTATTTGGTCTATTGGATAAAAAATTAATCTTGGGGTCTTCACTTTGACTTTACTACTTCACAGGTCATTGACATGAGTTCGTTACTTCCAAATCTTTCTTCCAGCTCAAAACTCTCTCCTGAATGTCAGATCTTATATTCAGCTGGATACTGGACATAATCTTGATATCTTACAGACTCTTGAAATTTAACTTGTTCAGGGGTATACTCGTTTCTTCCCTTCTCACAGACCTGCTGCTTATGTGTTTCCCTTTTCATTGAAAGATATAACTATTCAGTTGTCCAAATAAGAAATATAAGCATAATTTTCCAATTTTCCTTCCTAACCCCAAATTTCTCAATCATGAGAAATCACATTCTTTAGAGTCCATCTGAGCAATCGGAAAGGCCTGTTTCAAAGGACTAGCCTATCTCTACGCATGTATGGACATAAAAAGTATTTTAGTTACCTAGAATCCTGTATCAAGATAGGATTTCCTCTGTTAATTTATTCTTTGTAACCAGTTAAGTGCTTTTGATTCCCAGTCTAAAGAAAATGCAAGATTATAAAGCAAATGAAAAGAGAGGGGAATGCATTATTATTTAAATACCTTTACTTGGAGCTCTTATTCATACTTTCCTCCCATGTGTCAAGCACATTTGCACATATGCCACCCTCATAATTTTCAGAGTGTTCTCTTCCCACTTGAGCCCCTGATATCGGATCCTCATTTCTTTCTCCTCCCTGTCCCACCCGCCCTCCCTCATGAAACCTTGGTAAGGTATATATATTTTTCCATATCTTACATTATCCTCTGTTGCCTCTTGTCCACTTTTCTGTTATCCGTCCCCCTGGGAAGGAGTTATAGAGTGATTTTTTTGTGATCAAGTCCCCCTAACTCCCCCTACCCTAATCCTCTTAGTATCTCTGTTTTCATTGTTGGCATGAGGGGCTTATCGATCCTGGATTCTGTGTCGCAGACTCTTACCTGTAACAGTGTGCATTCTCTGGTATAATCCAATTAGTAAGGCAGAATTGAGATCATAATAGTGGGGTGAACGAAGCACCAAAGGGTTAGAGGAAAGTTGCATCTTTCATTGGTGCTATATTGCACCCTGAATGACTCATCTCTTCCCTGTAACCCTCTGGGAGGGAATGTCCGATTGTCTACAGATGAGCATTGGGTCACCACTCCATGCCTCCCCCTCCCCAATTCATCTTGTGCATGGTTTTATTCTGGGTCATAGATGCCTGATACTTGATCCCATCAACACCTCATGTTCATGTAGACTGGTATGCTTCTTCCATGTAGGTTTTGATATTTCTGAGTCAGGTGGCCACTTATTTATCTTCAAGTCTTTAAGACCCCAGGTACTATATCTTTTGGTAGTGAGGTACCATCAGTTTTCTTCACCACATTTGCTTATGCACCCATTTTGTCTTCAGTGATTATGTCAGGAAGGTATCACAAAATGTCAGATTGCTAAAGTATTCTTGTGTTAAGGGAGTACTTGAGTCAAAGTCCAATGCCCATATGCAACCTTAAGCCTTAATATACAGATATGAGTACGTAGTTCTATTACCCTCTGATTATATACATTTATATATGTACATGCCTGTATTTAGGCCTCTACAAATGTCCTTTGCCTTCTGTTTTTTCCCTCTATTTCCTTTTTGCTTCCCTCTTGTGCTACCGTCATGTTCTGCCTTCCTTTGGATTTAGTAATTTTTAATACCCTTGATTGAGCTCCACCAGGCATCCTATGACCTTCCTTATAAGGATTTTAATTCACTTGTTCACTTTTCCCTGGGATGGGTCCCTACCCACTACCTTTCCTTTCTCCCACCTCCTCTTCTTCCTTATCCCCTGTAACAATTGGTCCCATTCTTTTCATCTCTGAATTATTTATTCTACATATCTTATCTAGATACATATTCAGATTCATTAATAAATGCAAAAACCAGGGAAAGCAAAATAAAACAACAAAGGAAATAAAAACCAACAAAACTATAACAACAGCAGAAAGCAAGATCAAAATAACAATAACAAAAAGAAAGCCACTGACAAAAATGGAAAAGAAAATAAGTAGTTCAAGGTCTGTTGGCTTTTATGAATGTTTTCCAGTGGAGTCTGATGGGGTGCCCCATTCTATCTACCAAGTCTATTTTTGGTATTCCCTGGGAGTTTCATCACTCTGCTCCCGCTGCTGCTCTGCTGCATTCCCTCAGTGCCTTGGCACAGTGTGATGGGACCAGATCATGCACTATTCCCACACTGTGTCCCCAGTGCTGTTCCCTGCAGCATCATCGTTCACTGAGGAATGCCATGCCCCATGGCCCCATGGGCCAGTTCTGTGGTCCTTTCTATGTTTTGCCTTCCCTAAGCAGGATCATCATCCTTGGGGCTTAGTGAGTCAGGATATCCTCTCCTCCCTCTTCATCGCTTTGTATTTCTCCCTGTGCTCTAATACAACACACCCCTCTCCCCAAGCTGTAGTCCCAGTGCTGTCCTTTGAAGTGCATTCTTCTGAGAGGGGAGAGATGTCCAGATAGCTGGGCCTGCAGACCTTTCTTTTGGTTCCCTGGTACATGCTAGTATGTTGTATTCATATCTCAGTGCATTGGGTTGTAGCTTGTTCTCTCTCTCTTTCTCCTGTGAAGATAATGTGTTAATCCAGGTAGACTAGAGGAACAAATTCAAGGACATGCATATCGATATAAGGAAAGGGTTTATTTACAAGAGGAACAGGACATTGAGCCCAGTCCTCTTCAAAGTCATAAGTCCGATATGAACCCATATGCCCGAAATAAATCTGTAAAGTCTCCTTCTGACTCACAAAGTCACACATAAGTCGATGCAGATTCACGGCGCTGGCAGGAGTCTCCACATGGCTCCTTGCTTCCAGGGCTCAGGCAGAAGTAACTCATCACTGGCAGAGGTCTCCATGTGGCTGCCCCAGCTTCAGAGGTCTGGCTCCATCAGGGCAAAGCCGTGTGGTCTCTCTGCTGGCTCCTCTAGCTTCTCGCATGCTGCCATCTTGTCTTGTCCATGATTCATTGTCTCTGAGACTAACTCCCAACAACTGGGGAAGATAACTTCTCATCCTCATGAGGGAAATATCACGAGATTTCCCAGAAGTCTCAGGAGAAAGCCATGCCCACACAGAGGCCTCATTGGCTACTCAATGGCTATCGCCAGATTAATAGGCTAGATTCCACCCCTACATTTCAATCATAAAATTAACATAAGCACATGACTGCCACAGATATAAATAATACCTTCCCTTTTGGTGGATTAGTGCCCTGTCCAAACCCCTACTCATGTCTTTTTTTTCTCTCTTTCTGTTCCTCTCTTATATAGTTGGATGTCATATGTATCCCAAGATTGAGATATTCATCTGTGAATTATTTGTCCCGCCTATCTTATCTAGATAGACATGCAGATTCATTAAGAAATGCAAAAACTAGCTACTATATAGAGTAGCTTTTCCGGTGTCCCATTTTTTAAAAATCTTACCTCAGAGGACTCATGGTGTACTTGCCCTTTTGTACTTGGTTTACTTCACTTAGCATGATTTCCTCCAGTTCCACTCATGCAGCAAGAGGCTTTATGCATCCATCACTGCATTTTAGGGATGCATAGTACTCCATTGTATGGATGTACCACAGCTTTTTGACCCATTCATCTGTTGATGGAAATTTTGGTTGTTTCCAAGTCCTTGCAATTGTGAGCTGTGCTGTGTTGAACATTGGATCACAGATGTCTGTCCATGGTTTATTTCTCGCCTCTTCTGGGTATACGCCCAGTAGGCGGATTGCTGGGTTGTATGGATACCTCAATCTTCATATGTCTTAGATATTGCCTAATTGATTTCCATAATGGCTTTACATACCTTACAGGTTCATCAGCAGTGAACAAGTGTTCCTGTCTCCTCACAGTCCCTCAAACACTTGTTACTTACTGATTTTTTGGAATTGGGCTATTTTTGAGAGTGTTAAGTGGTATATCACAGTCATTTTAATTTGCATCTCTCCTTTTTTCTAAGTTTGACTGGATTTTATTATAAGAAAGACATGGGGAAGAGAAATAACAGCCAGCCAAGGTGAACTGAATTATTGTCAGCTCATAATGCAAGCGTGAGCTAAAAGGAAGGTGACTGAACTGGAGGGTTAGGTGGAGTATGTCCAAACATCATTGCAGTTCATGATCTTCCAGTATACTCCCAACCAGTTATAGCAATTGCACATCTTCCAGAGAGTAGCCTGTCTTTATATGACTGCTAGATCTTGGATAGGGGTAGCCCATAGTACATAAAACTTCAGCACAGATCTGATCTTGAGGTTCAGAACACAGAGATAGTTCCTCAACTCACAGCTCTCCTTTTGGATGGAGATAGTAGAACATTCTTAGTATTCATATACTTCAAAACTTTTTAATATTAGGAAATACGTACATACTTATTCTTTTGCAAGATACAGATTATTAGGATGTGCTTTTCTGTTGACAGAGATGTTTCATCAGTACAAGATTATATCTGATGTAATATCACATTTTGTGTCCAACAAGCATTCTTCTTTTCTTCTATTATGTCATTCATTATATTTTCTGATGATGATTTCATTCTGCTTTACTGAGACCACAACAGGAAATCACACCTGAAATCCTTTATTTGCTCTTTGACGTGAATATTGTGTTTTAGTACAGAAAGCATCACCAGATGATTTATGATTTATCCTTTGGGGAAAAAGGTCAAAGAGTTAACATCCATTTGAGTTTCCAAGAAAAAGTGTCAAAAGGAACTGGCCGAATGGCTTATAATCACAAGAGAACCCCTGAGAAATAGATGAGGCTTTCTCCTGCCCTGAACATTTACAATTTCCTAACCTACAGGAGTCATTCAAGCCTGCTTTTAAATTGGGAAAGTGGATTTTAAGAGGTGTGAAAGTGCTATTTAATTTATGTCAAGTGTGTCTCACTGAGAAATTGTAGTAGACCCTCAGGTAATGGTGGGTGGAACACCTGGAGAATATGTTAATCTACCAGTAATGTATTGGCTCACAATGTATGGATAGTTCAGCACATTAATGTTATTGTGTTTATAACAAAGGGCCCTTGATTTGGTGACACTTCCCTTCCCTGCTATAAGGGAGGGAAATATGGGTAATATTGGCGAAGTATCTGCATTCTAAGTCACGCTATGCTATCCTTCAAGACGGGTCTTGGGTGGGGGGGGTGGGATAGGCAGTAGAAATGGAAGTTGGGGACTAGATGGGTGCCTTCTAATCAGGGGGTCAAGAAGAGGTAAATTCCAGCACTAATGAGTCATATAGCTGAGGGAGAAGGAGTCTCAAGACTCTCTGGTATACAACTCTCTGAGTTCCAAGTTCCCTTGAAGGGGGAGGGGAGTGCTATGCTTTAACAGAAAAAAGAGAAAAAGAAATCACAGATAATTGGAAGCACCAGAGGTCACTTTGAGCTTCAGATTTCCCAAAGCTTGTGGTTGTGCACGGGACTGCGGCCCACTGGGATGGAGGTTCAATCCAGCAGTGGGACTGGGCCTCCTACTCCCACCACCACTGTAGTGCAGTGATGCCCCCCCCAAAAAAAAAATCAAAAGAAACTCAACAGAATAATCTACACAACACCAAAGAAGAAAAGCTTCCAACTCTTATTATCTGATTTCAATGAGGAAAACTGTTTTGGTAAAATTAGGTAGCCAATTGCAAAAAATGAAGGAAATAAGAACAATCCCTGAAAAATTATAGGAAAATTGATTTAATTTCAATAAAATATTTAAATGGAATCAATAAAGCTTTTTGCTTAAAAACTTTGCAAAACCAGTGTAGGGAGAAAAGATCAATCTTTTAAAAATAGCTTAGAGAAACAAAAGCTGTCAATGTTTAATAGTACAAAACCTGAAAGTCATAAAATATCAATAATTTGGGAACAAGAAGATTAAAAACATCTGGAGGAATTAAAACAATATATAAAGCTAAAAATTTGAACTTAAACTCTGCAATAGAAACTCAATGTAGGCTACAAAGTTTTAGTTGCTCTTACTTATGAAGGACACCTATAAATTAATGATATCAATAAACTTTTAGAAAGATAGATATCAATGATTCAAGAACTAAAAGTGTTCAAATATTCTACTGATCAAAATCATCCAAAATTTAAGTTTCCATAAGATACCACTTTTCTATTTTTTAGTCAGAGACTAAAACGTTTAATAGGTCTTCTGTTAAAGAGACCTATTGGAGGGAAAACTATAAAAAACTGGTAAAGTATCACATTTCTAAAGCTGTATACATATTCACATAAATCTAAAATTATGATCCTTGGTAAACACCTCCATATGAAATATGTTCAGGTTCTAAGACTAAGACCAAAATATGAAGAAGAGTTTAATATACTAATGTGAAACTTTTTAAAAGATGTTAAAAAAAAAAGCAGGACTCAGTAGGCATGTACCTGTTGTTCTAACTCAGTGATTATCAACCTTCATAACGCTGTGACCCTTTAACATTGTTCTCATATTGTGGTGACCCCCAACCATAGAATGATTTTCATTGTTACATCATAACTGTAATTTTGCTATACTGCTATGAATCAGGCAACCCCGTGAAAGGGTCATTCAACACCCAAAGGAGTTGTGACCCACTCATCACAACGCCACATGTTGCAGAATAGAACTCTAGAGAGTATACTTGACTGTGATCATTGTGGAATCAAATCATCGGGCCTTTTCTTCCACATTATATTAGGTGGCCTTGAACTTTCAGCATTTAGGTTAGTAGTTGAACACAATTTTTGAAATTCTGTATGTGGAAAGAGTTTTTTGTCTATACAGAATGCATGACCTAATAAAGGAAGGATGTACTAGAAATGGATATGATCCTTGATGTCTGAGGATATGTTCTTTCATATTACCCAGGGTCCATTCAAAATTGGCTCTTTCTCATTGTTGTTTGAGGACTCTCAATAATGGAACACCGATCATTCTGTTTTATGATAGTCTAGAAGGATGGTAGCTTGTGGCAGTCATGTGCTTATGTTAATTTTATGATTGAAATGTAGGGGTGGAATCTAGCCTGTTAATCTGGAGATAGCCCTTGAGTAGCCAATGAGATCTCTGTGTGGGCATGGCTTTCTCCTGATATGTCTGGGAAATCTCGCAATATTTTCTTCATGAAGATGAGAAGCTATCTTCCTCAGTTGCTGGGACTTAGTCTCAGAGACAATGAATCACGGAAAAGACAAGATGGCAGCATCCAAGAAGCTGGAGGAGCCAGGAGAGAGACCACATGGCTTTGCTCTGATGGAGCCAAACCTCTGAAGCTGGAGCAGCATGTTGTTGATGGACCCTGAGCCCTGGAAGCGAGGAGCCATGTGGCGACCCCTGCCAGTGCCGGAATTCTGCACCCATTGACCTGTGACTTCGTGAGTCGGAAGGAGACTTTATAGACTGATTTCGGGCATATGAGTTAATATCAGGCCTATGACTTTCACTTGGACTGGGCTGGGATGCCTTCTCAGTGTCACATTCCTTTTGTATATAAACCCTTTCCTTATATCCATATGCATGTCTTTGAAATTTTGTTCCTCTAGTCTACCTGGACTAACACATAGCTTAACAGCATTTCATCATTTTTCAAGTCCTCTCTGACCTCTGCCCTATGAAAAATTCCTCAATAATTCAAGGCATTGCCAGCTATCTGGGAATGCAGTAGGCAATGCTTGACATCCAGACACATGATAGCAAAAGTATTCCTGGTCCTTTGCCTAGTTTATACTAGGCAGTTCCAGTTTTCTAAGTGAGAATGGTGAAAAGGCCAGTGCTGCAGCTCATGCTAAGAGCAACAAATGAGTGAGTTCGAGGATTTTTGTCTGAAAGGTGAAAATCCTGTTCTGTAGGAAAGTTGACCAAGACAAAGATTTCCCTGGAGTCATCAGGTCAGAGTGAATCCATACCGCTCCTCATCAGATCTGGGATCTGTTTGGGGTGCATGCTGGCTGATGTGCAACAATTAAAACTCTGTTTGGGTTCAGCAGTCTTCTTATGCCATCACAGCCTGGAACTTTTTCTGTTTACTTCTAAAACTATTGAATAATGCAGAGCAATACATCTTCCTTTCCTTTTACTAAAAAGTTATTGTTGTTCTATTTGGAAGACCCCCATAAAAGAAGAGTCAAGTTCATTGGCCTGGAGTAATGGTTTAGAACTAAGAATTAGCTCTAAATTATAATAAGCAATGAAGCCTATGCATAAAGACTTTCACGGCAATTCTTTCCTCTGCAGCCTTTTCTCCCTTATAAAGAATTATATAAACCATTATTATCTCTTATCTAGAATATTGCCAGCTTTCTTCTCTTCTCTGTACTGCTTGGCTTCCCTTCTTTCATTCTATTCTGCACAGTTCATATAGAAGTATTTATTCTGGAAAACAAAACAAAGCACTTCATCAGGCTACTTGTCCACTGAATACCTGTCATTGCTTTCTATTGTCACAGCAGCTCATAGAAGTCTTTTCATTGCCTGACATATCAAAACACAGACTTGAGTTTCAATGAAGACTCCAGAGATGAGCATTGGCTCTCACTAATTGAACAAAGGAGAAGGAAAGCACAGTGGTGTAATCATATTCCCAATATCACACAACTCGGGGCATTTTCTCAACCAGAAGAATAAGATGGTGAAAAGGAAAATTTTCAGACTCTTAATACATGCTTTATCTTCTTTCTTGCCTGCCCCAAATAACTTGTGGCTTTAGCAGGGGTATTAGAGCTTGTACTAGAAATCACCTTGTGGTTACACCTGGTAAATATGCTGAGGGAATTCAACTAGGAACTCTGCTTGCTGTAGAAGTCAAAATGGGAAAGGTGGCAGGGATTGGACCTTAATCTTGGTGAAAAGGGGTGAACAGAGGCTGAGAGGCATTACAATGCACGAAGGTCAGGAAATTAGACACATTTTGTCAGATAATTTGGTTCTAATGGAAGGTATATGAGAAGCAGAGAGCAGGAAGGCTGGAACACTCATGTGGCCAGCCTACTCACCAGGAAGAGAATTTATTGTGTCAGATTTCTTTATGGAGATCATACGTTTCCATCTCTGCAAAGCCTGAGCCCTGACTGCATTTTCTTTGGGGTCTGCTCTCCCTGCCAGTCATACAGACTCACCTTAGCTCCACCTTTGTGTCCCAACTTCCAAGGCTGGAACATCAGACTACAATCTGCTTTTCTACAGAGGAAAAATGCATTCCCCCAGTCCATTTTTCATGCTGTTGCATCATATGTCCTTAAGCCTGCACCTTTGTCAAAGCAAAGGAAAAAAGAATAAACATCCAAACCTACATCCAGGTCTGCATTTTAATTGATTTCTCCACTCACAGTGATGTGACCTTGAGCAAATTTCTTAGCCTGTATGGCATCTGTGAAATGAGAATACAATTCTTATTTTAGAGTGATGGGAGGAGGGGAAATTGAAATGTCTATGAATATGGCTCGTAGATACTTCTAGGAGTGGTAGTTGTCTTCCCACTGCGGTCTACAAGTCTAATCAGGTCAAATCTTGGACCTTAACTTCCTATTCTCTTCTGTCCTCAATAAGGATAGCTTAATGAAATCTCAACTGTGATCATTATTAACTCTCCTGATTTTTTGCTCAGAGGCCAGGAGCCAGGATTGCAAAGCAAGGCTTAAAGGCTTCATTTAAAATTTAAACTAGACTCACTGGGGAGGCTAAAAGCTAAGGATTTGACCTGCTCTTGCATTTGAGCTTATTCACATTAGAACTGCCTATGTAACAAGTAGAGAGGAAAAAGAGATGGCTCAAAGCAGTCAAGCCTGGAGGGAAAGTAATTGCAAATGTATGAAATCAAAATAGGTGTATGAAGTGGTACACAGCTAAACTTGCCCCAATACTCCAGGACAAAGTCCCTGACTCAGAGCTCCATGCTGAAAAAGAACAAAGGGGCATGTGTCTAGGAAATGCAACAATTTTTCAGTGCCCTAAGAATTGCAATCCTGGTCTCTGGCTTGATTTTGGCTGAGTTGTTATTTGCAGACTCCATTGTCTAATGTACTGGGCCACTAAGTGCCCTTATGTATCACATTAAAGTCTTGACCCCTGTCACTCTCAAGATGAAGACAATGGAGGTCCACCAGTAGGAAAACTTTCACTTATCTGGAAACCATGTTTAAATCCAGCAAATCTGCCTGTGACAGACAAGTTTCTATGATAAAAACTAGAAAGGCATTGCTGCTTCACAGAGAAGCTGCTGAGCTTTTGTGGTAGCAAGACATGGAACTGTCTGGGTCGAAAGTGATGACACGCTCTCCTACCAAGCTTTGCTTGACTCCCTTTGAGTCCGCGTTGTGACAGAGACTCACAATGATAGTTGAATAAGACTAATCATTCCATTCCAGAGCTAAGGAAAACGAGACCCAGAGAAAATATGGTTTATCAGGAAAATGAAAGCAAAAATACCTGGGAAAGAACACAATTCACCTAATCCTCAGCATGTTCCTCTGTGTGCTTTATCCAAAGACCATTGGGCAATAACATGCGTAGGGCCATTTTCCTGAAAATGGTAAGTTGCAGGAGGTCACTTTGTTATTTTTAGATTCCACTTACATTTGACATTCTTAAACTGTTAATGATCAGCTAGTATCATAATCTTTGTAGGTTAACTTCATTAGCGCTAATAAAGAATAATGAGCATAAGCAGGGCTTCAATATTATTGGAGAAATAAGTATGGAACTATTTGACATAGAAATGATTTAATACAGAGAAAACTGAAGAAGCATGAGTTTAATTAAATATTTTAAGGGAAATACAGTTTAACATTAGTCAACTAAATTCATTTTTTTGTTAAAGCTCCAATTTTTGGTCCATGCTATTTTCAAAATAACAATAATTGAGGGCCCCTTACAGGTCTATTTTGCTTAACAAATAATTGTCAACAATGATAATTCTGTTAATTATCATTAAGAAGATAATTTTGAATACCTTAATTTTAAATACGCAAAGATATTCTGACTTATCTATGCTTATCTTTACTCAATTTCCATTTTTATGGCCAAAGGAACACAAATATTTAGCTTTAAATATGTTTCAGCATAAAGAACTTTAGGAATGAAAATGCCCAGATAGTTCAGAAGAGAATGAGAAAATGGGGCTAAGATGACAGGAGCAAATGACAGTGCTGCTATTCTAATACTCCTCCCCATTAAGTATGTATCTGTGTGTCTGTCTGTCCATCTACTTGTTTAGCTACCTGGCTACCTATACAGACAGGTATATATCTAGACTCTTTATCTCAGTGTTTAGCAAGAAGCAATACACATAAAGGAAAGAAATGGCCAATTTCTGTGGAACCACAGGAAGACACTCCAAATACATAGCATCCATACTTGCTGTGAATTCAGTATAGAGGATATATTTAAACCATTGCTTGGCTGCTGATATGCTTCATAAGAAAATGCTTTCATGAGACAAGATGGAAATTTCAGGCAGATTTTAGCATACATTTGATATATTCAGTTACATAACACAAGAGGCCTGGCATAGATTCAAGCTCTGTTTTCTCAGGATGGTCTTGTACTTCTATCTCACCTCCACTGTTATTAAAATGAAGAGTCCATCTATACGGACTTAGCTTTTCTGAGGGGCAATTCTATTCTGGAAGATGGTTCAATCCACAATCAATCATAGGGATGGTGCAAGACTGGCATTCTATTCAGTTTTGAGTCTAATACATGAATTAGGTTAGTCCACCAACTTTGATTTGTTTATCATTTTACTTTGCTTTGACAGTTTTGTTGAAAAGTATTGGGATATTTTTTATAAGATGATATTTTTTATATCATTTAACTCAAGTGATCCCTCTTCAAGTTTCTTGGGAAAACTGTGTATACTTAAATAATTGTTTATGAGTAGATTCTAACTCAGGGTGGCCCCACTTGTGTTCAGAGAAGAATCATCCTTTATATTACTACTAGAAGTACATCAGCATGCATTTCTTCTGAGGCACTTTCAGTGGACTCCAACCCCCAAAATTTCAGATACCATCTGAGTACGTCCACCACTTGTATGAACAAAAGACTTCTGTGGGAATATAGTGACAAACAAATAGTCATGAATCTTACACAAAGCAAGACAAAACAAACAATAGCCTATATAAAAATAGTTATATATCTGCAGATACTTGTATAAATGCCAAATACATTAAGAAAATTAAAAGAACAGAAAGATGAGTCAAATAATCTAATTTTCATCTTGAGACATAGTCCAGCATAGTTTCTCTGAAGGAATAGCAAGACTTAGGAGTTATGCAACAGAATTACAAGCTGAAGAATAGGAAAGAAAGCATCCTAGCCAGATAAAACCATGGGTACATTTGCAGGATGGGAATATAATAGGTCCAGGTGAGGTACACAAAGAATTTCAGTGTGGTTGAAATGTCATGGAAGAATAAAGAGGAGTCTGATATGAGATAAAATTAGTGAAAGCCATTGACAGAAATGCCTTTTAGTCACCCCAAGGATTCAACTCCCACTAAGTGCAACAGATATGTCATGAAGGCTTTCAGTATGAGTATACGAATAAATTTGTCGTAAAATACCAGTGCACTCTTTCTGGACTGTTGTGGTTTCGAGGATAGAAAGTGATAGGCAAGTGAGAAAAATATAAAAGCAACTAAGAAATAAATGATGGTAGCATGGACTGGAAAGTCTGCAGGATAGATGTCTTGAAAATAAGGAACCCCGGTAGCACAACAGTAGAGTGGTTTGCTGCTCTTATGGGAGAAAGATCGAGCAATCTGTTTCAGTAAAAACTGCATCCTACAGGGTTGAGCCCCGGTGGCACAGTGGTTGAGTGCAGGACTACGACCCACTGGGTTGGCGGTTCAAATCCAGCAGCAGCTCTCCAGGAGCAAGGCTGGGCCTCCTACTCCCACCAGAGGGCAGTGATGCCCACATACACAAAAATTGCATCGTAGAAAAGCACATGGGGCACTCTACTCTGTTATATGGAGTAGTTATGGGTCAGGATTGACTCAGTGGCACCTAACGACAATCACACAACCCGATTCATTAAAGTACTAGTTCATAAGCCAAACAATACTATGTAGCATTATGCTTTTCCAACTCTGAGAACATATTACAATTGTCTATTAGATCTCCGACTATCACTATGACCACTGTTGTTTGGAATTGTTTGATTTTATTTTCTGAGTGGTGTTGCCCAGCAATGGGGAAGAGTGGTTTATTTGAATGTGTTTTACTTGATTAGTTTTGTTTTTAATACTTTTATGAGCATATACTTCACATATCACAGGAAAAAACGCTGTGCAATCATCACCAGAATTGATCGCAGTTGCATCATTTCCCTTTTTCAGAAGTGTTTTAAACTCTATACCATTTTTTTATTCTTGTACTTATTGTTGTTAGCTCCCCATGTACCTAGGCAATTATCAATCCAGTCACTGACTCTATAACGCTATTTATTCTGGATTTCATATACCAAAAATAACATAAAACACAGACAGGAAGAAAGAAAACAAAAAACAAACATAACATCAACAACAATATATAGACAAAACACAGTAAATCATCAACCAAGAAGACAGAAAATATTGATAGCTGGAACAACTTTACGTTGGTCAAAAGGGAGATCAAATGATAAGTCATTATACTTTAAACTAAATTTATCTGTCATCATTGACTTTGCGATGCTCCCTTTCTGAAAGCAAGTATATTTACACTACTCCATCATGGTGAGGGGATTCACCATAGGTGTAATCCATGTCAGTGCTCTGGAAATGGATTTTAGGTTTCCACTGTCTCTTATATCCACTCAAAAACCAGGTAATTACAATTTAAGCTCCACTGTAATTCCCTTCTGCTGATTGAATTTTAGCATTTATAATTGTTAGGTCACATAGGATAGTCTACATCTTTCCTGTGGACTTAGTCAATAACTCATTTAGATGGCTGTTTGTTTGAAGACATACTTTTAAAACTTAAGATGCTATTTCTGATAGCAGGAAACCATTTGCTTTCTTCACCACACTTTGTTGTAACACCCATATTTCCTGTGATCCCTTTATGAGTGCAGGCCTTGAGAAGAGCCATTCAAAAGAACTAATTGTTCAAATCCATCAGTGGCTCTCAGGAGCAGCACTGCATAGCTCCCACCACCACCAGAGGGCAGTGATGCCCCCCCAAACAAACAAACAAACAAACAACAATAAAGAACTAATTGTTCTTAGATTAGGGCTAGAATTAAGTGTAAGCCTCACATCCATTCATACATATGACTTACATATGTCTCTGGCTCAGCTTAGAGATATCATTATCATTTGCTGATAAGGAGCATCATAAGTCATCCCTGAGGGGTATCTGGTAATTCTATAGATACTCATAAATTTAGCCAATGGTATAGAGTTTAAAACACTGTTGAAAAAGCAAAATGATGCAACTATAAGCCAGCTCCAGACAGCAATATATAAGTTATTGACTTGTACAAATTAAACTCTTATTTGATTGGACAGTATTTAAACAAGACATGGGGTTTGGTATTAGGGAAAATCTTTCAACAACACTTAGTCATAAAGGCATGCCAGTAGGTTAATGCATGTCAAAATAAAACAAAGAAGGTATTAAAATAGTAAATATATGGTAGTTCTTGGCTGCCATTCAATGGGCACCCCCAAAACAAGAGATCTGAAGGAAAGTCCCAATGACCACAAATTCCATAACCTTGTGATAGCAGTCATTAACTTCTGATATTAGAGAGGTTTTGAAAGAATTTTATTGAGAGACTTGAGTTATGATTTAGATTGCAGTAGACAATAAGTAATGGATGTGGAGAAAAAGTGACAGAATAAGTGTATTCCTTTTTAATCTAATGATTAACAGTTGGTCAAGTGACCAATTGAACCTGCCAAGTTTGTCCTCACCACTCTTGACTCCTTAGAATCTTATTCAATCTTTCTGCTCTGTGAACTTTGTTGTAAAATGTTTCTCTTAAGTATTGTTGCCATGTGTTATCAAATTGGTTTCAACTCTTGTTGGCCCTTTATCCAACAAACAGACATGGCTCCCATGTTTGAGCCCATTGCTACAGTCACTGTGCTAATCCATCTTTGCAATCCTATTTTAAGTGCCTTCCAAACCTAGGGCTACATCTTCTGGCACTATCTCTAACAATATACTGTTATTCATGTGCTCTTCAGTGTCTGACAATGTTTAGTGCCATCCATGAAGGTTTCAGTGTCTCACCCTTCTGAAGTGGATAGCAACCTTTTGAAGTAGAATACTGTCTTCGTGGTCTGTCCTTAGTTTGGAAGGGCTGCTGAAACCTGTTCACTCTGGATAATCTTGGTGGTATTTGGAAACACCAGTCAAAGAGCTTCCAGTATCACAGTAACATACAATCCAGTGCAGTAAAACAAACTGATATACAAGGGGTGGTAATTATCTAGTGATATTAGAGTCATCCTTTGGCGGGAGGGGCTATTGACCTGTGAGTTGGAGGGGAATGGCAGAAGGGAATTTGAGGTCATGTGGCTCAAATCTCTTGAGCAAAATGTGAAATAGGACATTGAGAGAGTAGAGCGTTGTGACTCTTTAAAAGTGCTAGATGGTGTTTTGAAAATTTCTTGGTCTGAGTGAACCAATCTATGTGTATGTTTTACACAACCTGTGAGATTGAGTGTCTAAATGGTTAAGCCTTGCTGAATCTTAATTTTCTTATGTAAAATTGGGACAATAACATGTTTTGCCTCATTAAGGAATTTCCATGTAGAAGATATAAAATAACGTCAATAAAGCACATCATAAATGATAATGAGATGTTGTTGTAATTTGTTTTCATTGTTAAACGCAAAATAAAAAATAAAACTGAGTGCACTAAACTGAGTCCACATAGTATAGCATTTCCAAAGCTATAAGTTTACAGAAAGAAACTGTCACTGCCTTCTCTCCTGAAATGTCTCATGGGTTTCAACCACTGATTTCTCACTAGTGTTTAACCATTGCAGAATCAACTTTTTTTAAATGATATTTACAAGCACTTATAAAAAGATCAGAACATTGTCTTAACTTATGGATAAACAGAGCTTGCTTTGCTCATGGTTATGATAGGTAAAATTCATCGGGAGGCTATGATCTGATTATATACTTAGTTTACATAGGTAAGAAGAAAATATTTAATGAAAATATTTTATGAATTTTTACGATGCCTAAATGCAACTACAACCTGGGGATATGATATGTTACTCACATTTTACTATACAGTTCCATTAGCATTTTACTACTTAAACAAAGAAAAGCTGGTAGCTGAGGAGTTACACTTTGGGCTGCTGCTCACAGGTCTGCAGTTATACCTACCAGCTGCAACTAAAGAGAAAGATGAGGCTTTCTGCACCTGTAAAGGCTTAGAGGCTCTGAAGCCCATAAAGGCCATTATAACCTGTGTAATAGCCTCCCTACGAGTCAGAATCAATTTAATGGCAAGTCTTCTATTTATTTATTATTTATTTATAAGAAAATAGACATCATTTCACTAATGAGAGGGATTGAAACATAAAGAAAATATTACACAGCTCCTAGGCAGTGGGTGGGGAGAGGATCACATTGGATATTCTCTGCCTTCACCTAGAGAACCCTAAAGAAACACTTCTGTCTGATCTGATTCCCACGAGGCAGAGGTCTGTTATGCCTCCGCCCTCTAATCTTTGGCACTTAATTCTGGCACCAATATTAAAAAGAGCATGAGGTTATTCCTGACCTCCTCTGACTTTATGACATGAAAGAGGGGAGAATCACTAGCCTATGGACTTTTCCTGTGAGGAATCAGGTATATCTCTTCCCTCTAACCTTCTTTATTTTGATATCAACCATCCCTTCCACAGCATTCTACTCTGTTGGGTTTGACAATTTCTTTCAATGGGAACACACAATTCAATATCATCAGTAGGAGGTATTAAGTGAGCCCTCATGTGATAGGTAGGTGTGTTGTGCCAACATGACCAATGAGCACATGTGAGATCAATTGAAGGGCGGAAATATAAATGACTCTCTCTTTCTTGCTCTGGATCTTTCGACCAGCCGGCTGCCTTGCTTATCTTGTGCCTCGATTTGTAAGCTGCACTACCCATGCGACACCTCATCAGTGGACTGCATTGCTGTGAGTTGAAGTTACTTCAAGCCCTCTTTGGCCACACCACTGCAATATACATCTCTTGAACTGGGGATTGTCGGACAATGTCATCTGGTTGACTGTTGATGAACTGTCTTACTGCTTGCTGCCTGTGGCTGGATAGCCTACATTGCTCTAAAGAGGACTACCTGGCAGCCCTCAAGACTCAAAGGACTGCCAGTGTAGTAGCTGTCTCATGGAAGTGAGTTGCACTGAGCCATTTGTACTGTTTTATAGATTAGTTAACTGTTTATTTTTTGTTAGATAATTTTATATATATATATATATATATATATATATATATAATTATTAGTGTCCTGATTTTGTTTCTCTAGAGAACCCTAATATTCCTGGTGACACAGAGATAACATGTTTGGCTGCTAATCATAAGGTCAGCAGTTTGAAATCACCAACTGTTACAAGGAGGAAAGACAGGGGCTTTCTCTTCTGCTGAAGTTACAGTCCCAGAAACAGAAGCAGTTCAACCTGTCCTATTGGGTGTTTATAAGACTCAGTGATATTCAGAGAGAGCGAGAGCGAGAGCGAGCGAGAGAGAGAGAGATTCAGGATTGATTAGAAAAACTAACAGTTAAATTTCTGCATGAAAAACAATACTTCTCTGTTTGGGAGTGTCTCTTATCAACCAAGACTGCATGTTCACCACTCTTTGATCCTCAGTCTTTCAGTTAAGAAGTCCGATGGCTTCTGTCCTCCTTAGACAAGGGTTATAAAGCTTCTTTAGCTCCCCCAAAGTCTAAAGGGGATCCAACTCTGAAGGCCAGCCTCTTGCCAGAAGTCACTCGGCTTTACTCATTCGAGGGGCTGGGCATGTACATCACTCTGTCTATGGTCTTAGTCCCAGTGCTACTGCCTCTGCTGTCACCACAGTTTCTGCATCAGGACCCTTGGGATCCAAAGAAAGGGCTCTTCTTTCTTAAAGGTCTTTCTTAAAATCCCTCTTTCTTGCTTCAGAGATGGCTCATTTAATACCCAGTGGGAGGGGAAAAACTGACCAAGTCCCACTTGAGAGTCCCATATGTACCTACATAGTCATTTGGAGGATGTCACAAAGACCATGATAATAAGTGGATATTTAATAATTTACTGCACATATTTAGACTTTCATGTGTTTGGTTTGAAAGGTGATACAATTTTAAGTCCTAACAGGGTCTACGTTTCACAGTTGGGTTTTGGTGGGGGAGGGGTGGAGGCCGGCAGGTGGGGGGAGGGGGAGAAAGAATCCTTAAACTCTCCAAACTTGACCGAGAACCTGAACGCACGGCATATTCATCTGTGAAAGCACAGATGCTTTGAAATGCAGCTGCTATGATATTGCATTTGAACAACTGGCTGTAAAAATCACTGGTAAAACACATTGCAGATGGCAATTAATTACCACACAGACCCTGCTCCTTGAAACAGAAAAGCCTTGATGAAGATCTGCTGCAAGACAGAACCAGGAAATGACAGCCGTCATAGTAACTTGCCCTCTGCTGGCCAGCTCTGTGCTTGTCCTTGCTAAACAAGGACGCTGTTCAAAGCTGCAAATTAAGTATTTGAGCACTCTTTATTTTTGTGACTTTATTACTCTGAGACAGTTGGGAGTTTTAATTTTGTGTAGCCTACCTGCTGTTTCTTTATTAAAATCTTAGTTCTGATTAATCAAAAAATGCTCTTTGCAGTCAGGTCACATACATTCTCTAAAGTCGGATAAATTCTCTCTGAATTTAGCGAGAGATTTATCTGTTAAAGATGTACATTGATTTATATGTGTCCTCCCACGTCTGGCAGTGACTTAAAATATGATAGAAAGTGAAAAAGGTTCATGGCTCTCTGAATGTGATAATAAATAAAAGGATTCCATTATTCAATACTGTGTGTAATATGCATGTCTCCTCTGACCTAGTGGGCAGTTTGAGTTCACTCTGTTAATAACAACCATAGTAAACTTGCTATGGGTTTGTATAGCCTCATAACACTGCCCCAAAATCTCTAATATTCAATCAGCTGCACTAAAGTATGTTGGATCTTTGAAGCAACTGAAATGAGACCAACATGCCCACAACCACAGATTTTTGTACACTGACAACACCCAGAGAATTTATGTTGGTGGGGCATTGAAACAGCATGCCACGTCCCACATTGGTTCCACCATCTTATAGTCCTGCCAAAAGAGTGTTTTCTTCTCCACAACATTGCAAGCATGCATTGCCTCTACTCTTGGAGTTTGCTACTAATGAAGTGGTGAGATGTTATCACGCTGTTTTTATTTGCATCTTTCAAATGGCTAATGATTGTGACCAATTTTTTAATAGCTCCTTTTATTGGGGGCTCTTATAACTCTCTCCACAGCCCATACATTCATTGATTGTGTCAAGGTAGGTTTGTTGTGCCAACATGACCAAAGAAGATAGGTAAGTTTGTTGTGACAGCATGGTCAATGGACACCTGTAAGGTCAATTGAAGGGTGGAGCTTTAAATGGCATGCCCAACCCAGCCCTGGCTCTCTTGCTCTTAGATCTTAAGACCAGCCAGCTGTTGCAGTGGGGCTGGGCCTCCTACTCCCACCACCGGAGAGCAGTGATGCCCCTCCCCCCAAAAAAAAAAAAAACAGCCAGCTGCCTTGTTTGTCCTTTACCTTGATTTCCAAGCTACACTATCTGTGGGACACCTAATCCGTGGACTGTGTTGCTGTGAGTGGAGGTTACTTCAAAGCCTGCTTTGTCATGCTCCTGGAATATACATCTCTTGGGCAGGGGACTGTTGGACTCTGTCATCTGACTGGCTGTTGGTGAACTGCTTTGCCATTGACTGCTTGTGGCCAGATAGCCTGAATTGCTCTACAGAGGTGTACTCAGCGGCCCTCAAGACTTGAAGGACTGCCTGTGTACTATCTCACACAAGTGAGTTGCATCGAGCCATTTGTACTGCTTTATAGATTAGTTAACTGTTTATTCATTATGCTATATATCTTTCTATCTATCTACATAGATAGCTAGAGAGAATTAATATTGTCCTGGTTTTGTTTCTCTAGAGAATACTAGCACACAAGTGCATTTGTACATATATTGCCATCATCATTTTCAAAGCATTCTAACTGAGCCCTTATATCATCTCCTTATTTCCCTCCTCCCTTTCCCATGCTCCCTCCCTCATGAACCCTTGAAAAATTATAAATTATTATTTTCATATATTATACTGTCCACTGTCTCCCTTCATTTAATCTTCTGTTGTCCATCCCCATGAGAGGGACGTAGATGTTGATCCTTGTGATCAAATCCCTCTCTCTCCCCTCAGCTTCCCTTACCCTCCTAGTATCTGTGTTCTCATTATTGGTCCTGAGGCATTTATCTGTCCTAGATTCCCTGTGTTTCGGGCTCTTCTCTGTAGCAGTTTACATATCCTGGTCTACTAAGATTTATAGGTTAGAATTGGGGTCATGATCATGGAGGGGGGGAGGAAGCATAAAAGGAAAGGAAAGGAAGCATGAACTAGAGGAAGGTTGTATGTTTCATCGCTGCTATATTGCACCCTGCTTGGCTCTTCTCTTCCTTGTGACCCTTCTGTAAAGGGATGATCATGACCATTTTTTTATGTTTGATGGACACCTGAATATCATTTTTAGTCAGATGTCTGTCCGTAATATCTGCTTATTTTTTAATTAGTTTATTTGCCTTTTTCTTTATAGGTATAGATGTTTCTTATAAATTTTAGAGATTAAACTATTGTTCCATGTGTTGATATCAGTTTTTTAAACCAATCTATAGGTACTCCTTCTTTCGGTGAAGTGTTTTTGTTTGCATAAATGTTTAATTTTAAGACTTCCCAAGCATTTAATTAAGGGGATCTTTGGGGCATAGTGATTACACATTGGGGTGCTAACTGCAAACCCTGCTATTTAAAACCATCAGCTGTTCCTTGGGACAACATGGGGACTCCTGCTACAGGGGACAGTCTTGCAGTCCTACCCTGTCCTACAGGGTTCTCATAAGTCAGCATCAACTAATAGCTATGATTTTTTTAGTCATCTAGTGTGTCTTTTTATTTATATTTGGTGTGTATAAGTGTCATTTTTTAAAACACCTAAGTTTTCTTCCACTTTTTTCTTTGATGCTTCCTATAACTTATTGGTAAGATAAGATCTGTCCACAGATAAGTGAACCCATAAATAAAGCTCTTATTCAAATATCTGCACCAAGTACAAAATCTCTCAGTGACTGCCAGACTGAGCTCATACGACAGGCTAGAACTGCCCTCATGAGTTTCCAAAACTGTAGTTCTTTACTAGAGTAGAAACCCTGTCCATTAAAGCTAGCAATGCAAATTTTGAAAAATTCTAACTATGGTTTCAGTCTGGAATTGATTACACATGCAATCAAGTTGCATTGATAACTATTGGTGATTGTAATGCAAAATTTGGAAACAAAGAGGAAGGAATAGTAGTTTGAAGTATCAACTTGGTAGTTGACATGAAGCTTCTCATTGAATGATAGAATTTTGCAAGACCAATGACCTTTTCATCACAAATACCCTTTTGCAACAAGAGAGGTGTCTATAAAATCACACTTCTTCAGATGGAATACACACAATTGTTTATATTTGTGAGAAGGGATGATGGAAAAGCTCAATAATAGCAGCTAAAATGAGGCCAGGGTTTGACTGTGGAATAGACCATCCATTAATCATAAGTAAGTTCATCAGTAGGTTGAAAATGAAGATAAAACCGCAGAACCAAAATATAACCTTTGAGAATATCTCAAGTCCGTGGTTAAACACAAAGGGCAGAAGACCTGGTTACCTATGGGATGACATCGAGAACATCATACATGAAGGAGACAAAGGGTCATTATAAAAACAATAAACAAAGAAAAAAAATCAATGTGTTTATGAAAAGAGACTCACAACTATCATGGGTTTGGTAGGTACAATTGTACAATCATGATATGCAAAAATTATAATAAAGTCATAAAGATAGGAGAGATATGAGAGAGTAAGATAAAGAAGTCAGACACATTTTATGGTAGCATGCTCACCTCAGCTCCTCTTGGTAGTACACGTGGAGACGAGAGAGGAGAGGTCAGGAGAGAGCTGTGATTTATTTCTAATCAAAGCTTATATATCTTGGGGATATGCAAACCTCCTGGATACAGATAATGACCTACATCAAAGGAATAGGTAGTGACATAGGTGATACAAGTAATGGGATGTGCTGACCTCAACATGTACATGCAATACTAAAAGGAGGGAAGAGGGCTACATGTGTAACAAGATGGGTGAAACCTAGACTCTATATAGTAGCCTAACCTTAGTCATTCTTGAGTGGTCCCAGCCTTGTCTTCAGGCTCTTCTTCAAGGGAACAAGCACTATCGTTATCAGAAGGGAGTGGGCCCTAGTTAAGATTGGTCAGACTATCTACCCCATCTGTTTGCTCTACATGGCTGATAATCCTCTGACCTCCTACTCTGCAATAATTTACCATGTGTAGCAAGCAGTGTCTTGGGTTTGGCATCTATTTGGGGAGTCACCTTGGGAAAAACCTTTCTGTGTTACACAAAAGAACCTGGAGCTCTTAATCTTAGAGTTGCTAAGACAAAAAAAAAAAAGAAGAAGAAGAATGAATGAATGAATGAATGAAGTTAAAAAACTGAACAGAAATTTCAAAGGGTAATGCTATGAGGCATACTAAAATATATGATAAACAAGGCCAGAAAAGAGAACAATGGGATGACAGTTCTGGTGGTACATGGGAGAGGTGGAGATGGAGAAATGGGAGTGGGTATTAACAAACTCAGGAACAAGGAAACAGCAAGTGTCTGAAAATCGATGGCAAGGAGGTGGTAGACGGTCTGGCAGAGTAGCTGAAAGGAATTCCTGAATCCAACTGAAGGCTGAACATGATAGTGGGACAAGAGGAAAGTAAAAAGAAATACAGGAAAGAACAAGGAGGAAAGGGGCATTTATAGAGATCTAAACACAGGCATACACATATGTAAGTATATTTATATATGATGAAGGGAAAATAGACCTATGTACATATATTTACAGGGTTACTATTAAGAAGACACATGGAGAGTGGGTCTCTCCTCAAGGACTCCCCCAATACAAGAACACCTGTGCTAAGAATTTGGCAGTCTGAGATGCTAATCTTGTGAACGTGATGACTGAAGACAAAGCAGGTTCATAAGCAAATGTGTCAAAGAGAGCGGATGGTGCCTGATTATGAAAAGATACGGAGTTGTTACTGGGTTTCAGAACTCCCAAAAAGATAGTCTGGGGCCTTAAAGGATTGAAGATAGGGGACCTTGGGGAAGATGCCAGCCAGATAGGTAGCTCACGTCCAGAGTTCCTGGAACGTGGTGAGTGTCTGGTACTTGGGGCCAGATGGGGCTCTCGAACTGGTTTGCTGGCTCCCAAGAAGCTCAGAGACCTCCTCTAAATCAGAAGCATGCACTCCCCATGAATGCCGGCACTCGGTACAGATGCTGCTGTTTCTTTTTCGGTGGAGTGCAGGGAACTGCTCTGCAACCGCAGGCGGCTAGGTCCGCATTGCATCAGCGACCGCGCATATCGCCAGCCAGTCCTTCCCACCCCAAGGTGCCCAGGATCCCGTGGGGACACTCCACGCAGACCCGCACCCCCACTCCCCACCCCCAGAGATTCTTGTCCCAAGAGGGGAAGAGAACCAGCCTCTCCCCCATCCAGGAGACCCTTGCCCAGGCACTCCATAAGGCAAGCAGAGGCTTTGTGCACCGCCATCACAGCCTGCCTTTGTGCTCAGTGCCAGCCTGCCCCCTCCTTCCCAGGCTCCTAACCCCCAACACTGCACACACTCAGAGAGTCCAATACAGCTAATATGCTTAGGACCTGCCAGACAGCAGACACAAGTGTGGCAGATCCTGCTCCAGCTGGGTAGTAGGGGCCCAGCATTGGGAGATAGCCCAAAGCACGTTCACATCACCCAGCTCAATCCTTCCCTCCCCTCTGTGCTCTGAGCGAGTGGAGAAGCTGCACGGCAGCTGCAGGCCTCCCCTCCACCCACCTATCTATGGTAAGTGACCTTAACCAAGAAGAGATCACCCAATCCCAAACCCAACCTCTAACCCCGCTCTCCTGCCCTTGGTCAACACTTTCCCTCAGGTACAAACTGAATGCTGCACTCCGCAGAGATACCAGCACTCCTCACAGATTCCAGGGCCCCCACAGACACCTCCACCCCCCCGCCCCCCCCCCCACGCCGACACCGAGCACTCCCATGGACATTGTTGGTTCTTTTGTGGTGGAGTTCAGGGCACCCACTCTGCGACCTGTGGGCAGAGGTCCACATTACATTGACACCAATGCAAATCGCCAGCCAGTCCTTCCCACCCCAGGGTGCAGGGGTCCTGTGGGGACACTCCATGTAGACCCTGCAACCCCTCACCCCCACTCCAAAGATTTTTGCCCTAGCGGAACAGCTGGTCAGCCCCTCCCCAACTCAGGAGGCCCATGCCCAGGTGCCATAACGCAGCCAGAGGCTTTTTGCCCTGCCAGAGGCTTTTCCCGCCCATCTGTGAAAAGTGCCCTCACCAGGAAAAGATCACCCAATCCCCAACCTATTCCCTAAACCCACTCCCCTGCACTTGGTCAGCATTCTCCATCAGACCTACAATGTGCCCAGATGCAAACAATTCCTGAGGTGACCTGAGTGAAGCTATAATACAAAGAATAAGAGAACACAAGAGGGAATCCACAGCAGCAGGACAAAGTTGAAACACAGCCCCTCAAGACCTACAGAAAATCCAACACCAGCCTCCCAAAGAAAGAACCCAGGGCTTGAAACACCAAGGGAAGTGCCACCTCGTTCGAATAAATCAAACAAACAACAGCTAGCTGCTTCCACAGTGTCAAGAAAAGAGAAACCAAATCCAAAGGAAGATGACCAGCTGGACCTAATGGCAATAATAGAAAATGTGGATGTTGATCAAACACAGGAAGAAATCTTCAGAATATTGCTAAGACATATGCAGGCCATGAGAGAGGCAGTAGAGAAGAAGGAAGAATTGATCAAGGAGATAAAGGCCATACACCAAAGGGAAACCCAAGAACTAAGGAGTGAGTGAATTAACAAAAACTAATAGTAAACTTTCAGATTTCGCCCAGAGAATGGAGGAGGCAGAGAACAGAACCAGTGAATGAGAGGATTCACAAGCAGAAATTAATAAACATGAGAAAAAGTCTAACAAGTCTATGAGAGAAGGAGAAGAAAACCTCAGAAGTTTGTCTGATGCTATGAAAAGAAACAACATTAGAATTATCAGTCTACTGGGGGAAGGTGCATCAAGGAAACCAACATCCAAAATAGTGATGGAAAATTTGGAAGAAAACTTCCCTAGCTTAATGAAGGAAAACCAGACAACCATCCAGGAGGCTGAAAGAACACCAGCTAGACTGAAACCCAAGAAGAAAGCACCAAGACATATTGTTGTTAAACTATCCAACTATGAGGAAAAGGAGAAAATTATGAGAGCAGTGAGGGAAAAACGGGCAATTACATATAAAGGCAAATAGATACAAACTTGCTCAGGCCTATCAATGGAAACTATGAAGAAGAGGCGAGAATGGAACAGCATATTCCGAAAATTGCAGGAAAACCATGCAAACCGAGAATACTCTATCCAGCCAAATTATTTATCAAAATTGATGGAGAAGTGAAAGTCTTTCCAGACAAGGAAAATCTTGAAGAATATGTTAAAAGGAACCCAGCCTTACAAAAGATCCTCACTGACCCATTGGGGACAGAAGAGCAACAATCCCCAAGCACATACAAGAACTGCCACATAGAATGACACTACCCAGAAACCACCAAAGGTATACTACCCCCAAGATAACTCTGGCTCAGCAATGGAAGAAAGGCAAGAATGAACCACAAACAAGCAGGGACACAACCTATGGAGATAGAAAAACACCCAACACAAGAACGATAAAATGACAGCACAGAGTGCATAGATAGAAGTGATAACACTGAATGTCAATGGCTTGAATTGAGGCCTTAAGAGACAGAGATTAATAGACTGACTTAGAAAACAGAACCCCTCAATCTTCTGCCTATAGGAGACATATCTTAAGATCACTGAAAAGATTTATTGAGGATCAAAGTCTGGAGAAAAACATACCAGGTAAATAGCAATTCAAAAAGAAACAGGGGTAATAATGCTAATTTCAGATAAAATTGACTTCAAAGTGCAAAGCATAAAAAGAGATAAGGAGGTACGCTATATAATGCTCAAGGGAAGGGTAGAAAATGAACCAATAAGCATTTTAAACATATTCCCCAAATGAGAGACTCACTGAATACATAAACCAAACACATTAAAAGATGAAAAAGGAAATCACAGCCTAAACAATTATAGTGGGTGACTTCAATACACCACTCTCTGAGAAGGACAGATCTCAGGGAAGGGAACTCAATAGGAGGCTAGGGATCTAAACACTATAATTAGACAATTTGAATTGGTAGATATCTACAGAGTTTTTCTTCCAAATAAAAAACAATTCACATTCTTTTCATCTCCACATGGAACATATTTGAAGCTAGGCCACATGCTGGGACATAAGGTGAATGTATATTACTTTAAGCACAGTGATCCCTCTCAGATCACTTTGCCATAAGATTGAAAATCAACAAAAGGAAGAGGAAGAGAACTAGAGAAAATAATTGGAGAATGAATAATTCTTAATTGTAAAAGGAGTGCATACTGATCCAGATCAGAGAAGAAATTTAAAAAAATTATAGAAACCAAAGAGAATAAAAACACGACATATCAAAAGTTATGGGACACAGCAAAAGCAGTCTTCAGAGGAAGTTCCATAGCAATACATGCACACCCGAAAAAGGAAGAGCATTTCATAAATGATATGTTGGCAAAGATATTACTACGACTAGAGCAGAGTCATCAGGATAATCCCACTAATAGCAAAAGAAAAGAAATAATAATAATCAGGACTGAGATTCAGGAGAGGGAAAATAAGAAAACAATGGAGAAAATAATCCTGCTAAAAGTTGGTTCCTGGAAAGAATTAACAAAATTGACAAACCGCTTGCAAAGTTAACCAAAGAAAGGAGAGACAGAATTTCAATAACAAGAATGAGGGATGAAAGAGGGGGCATCACAACTGTCCCTAATGAAATCAAAAGGATAATTACACAGTCCTACAAAGGTCTGTACTCCAATGAATTCAACAACTTGGAAGACATGGACGAATTTCTGGAAAAACAATCCCTCTCTAGATTATCCCCAATTGATGTCAAGAATCTCAACAGACCCTTAATAGAAAGAATAGGCAAAGTTATCAAGGGATTACCAACAAAAAAATATCACCTGAACTGGATGGCTTTACAAGAGAATTCTACTAAGCATTCAGAGAACTGACACCAATCCTACACAAACTCTTCCAAAACATAGAAAAAGATGGCAATTTCTAAACTCCTTCTCTGAAGCCAATATAACACTGATATCAAAACCGGACGAGGATCCCACAAGAACTGAAAACTACAGATCAATATCCGTAATGAATATTAATGTAAAAAATCCTTAATAAAATACTGGCCAATAGAATACAAAATATATAAAACAAATAATTCACCATGACCAAGTGGGGTTCAGCGGTGGTTCAACATATGAAAGACCATTAGGATCATTCACTACATTGACACGAGAAACTGTAAGAACCACATGATAATATCAATAATTGCAGAAAAAGCATTTTACAACACCCAACACCAATTCCTGTTTAAGACACTCTAGAATATTGAAATAGAAGGAAATTCCATCAAGACAATACAATCTATATATGAAAAAAACAACAGACAATGTGATAGTCAATGGAGAAAAGATGAACATAATCACACTGAAAATGGGGCATTCCACTGATAAGGATGTTCCTTACCCGCACTCTCATTCAATATCCTACTGGAGGTTTTAGCTAACAACATAAGGCAAAGAAAAGACATGAAAAGTGTTCACCTGGGGAAGAAAGGGATGAAATGATCATTATTTGCAGATGACATTATTTTATATATGGAAAACCCCAAAAGCTCCACAAGGGGAGTACTGGAAGCAATAAAGAAGCATGGCAGAGTGGCAGGATATAAGAGCGACAATCAGAAGTCGATCAGGCTGCTATAAACATCAGATAAAACCACAGAAGGGAAGATTTAAAAAAAGAGGTACCCTTCACAATTGCCAAGCACAAATTAAAATATCTAGCGATATACCTGACTAAAAGAACAAAAGACTTCTATGATGAAAGTCACAGAACACTATTACAAGAAACCAAGAATGATTTCAATAAATGGAAAAATATCCCTAGTTCATGAATCAGAGGACTCAATATAGTAAAGATGACAGTTCTACTCAAGGCACTATATAAGTTTAATGCAGTACTGATACAATTTCCCTCATCCTTCTTCAAAGAAATTGAGAAAATGATTATCAACTTCATATGGAGAGGAAACAAGTCCAGAGAACTCCTCAAGAAGAAGGGCACCATGGAAGGGCTTGATTTACCTGACTTTAGCACATACTATATAGTCACAGTGGTCAAAACAGCATGGTAGATAGATAATAGATAGGTAGATATAGATGATAGATAGATAGATAGATAGATAGATAGATAGATAGATAGATAGATGGATAGATAGATAGACCTAATGATAGATACTCAGACCAATGGAAAAGAACTGAAACCCAGAAATAAAAACATCAGCATACAGGCAACTGATCTTGATAAGGGCCCCCAAAATACCAAATCTGAAGCAGATGCCTTTTTCAACAAGTGGTGCTGGAAAAAAAATGGATATCTACATCTAGAAAAATGAAGCAAGACCCTTACCTCACTCCATGTACTAGAATAAACTCAAGGAGGATCACAGAGCTCAAAGTAAAACCCCAAACTATTAGGGCCATCAATGAGGGAATTGGGACCAACATGAGAACATTGGCACAGGGATCACTTAGGCTATCAGAAATAGGGAAGGACAAAAACACAGAAGGGGCACATATAGATAAGTGGGATATATTGAAGATAAAAAAACCTGTGTATACTGAAAGAATTCACAAGGAGAGTTATAAGAGAGCCCACGGACTGGGAAAACATATTCAGCAATGATAAATCCAATAAAGGCCTTATTACTAAAATCTATTATACCCTGATAGCTTCCAAAAAAAGCAAAATGAACTGCCCACTGAGGAGGTGGGCAAAGGACCTGAACAGAAGTTTCACAGAGGCAGAAATTCAAATGACCAGTAAACATATTAGAAAATGTTCCCAATCATTAGCTATAAGAGAAATGCAAATCAAAGCAACAATGAGATACCACTTAAGGATATCCCAATTTTAAAAAATCAGAAGTTTTGGAGAGGCTGTGTGGACATAGGGACTCTTATCTACTGCTGGTGGTACTGTAGGTATGCACAGCCACGAGGGAAATAAATTTGGCGATATCTAAAACAGATGGAAATTGGACATATATCCAGAAGAGGCAAGCAACAGTCCAGAATCAGACATCTGTGCCCCAACGTTCATTGCAGCACAGTTCACAATCACAGGTAGTTGAAAGCAATTCACATTTCCATCAAGTGATGAATGGATTAAAAAGCTGTGGTACATACATACAATGGAGTACTATGCATCACTGAAAAGCAGTGATGCACGCATGAAGCACATCACTGAATGGGAAGAACTGGAGGAAATTATGCTAAGTGTAGCTAGCCAAGTGCAAAAGGGCAGGTACAACATGAATCCACTGAGGTAAGCTTAATAATAATAAAAAATGCAAAAGGGCATTGGGAAAAAGTTACTGTATACAGAAAATTCCGGGGGAAGGCCCAGGTAATATGGCAAGAGCCAGACAAAACTCAGGGCTGCATATGATAGCCAACTAGAGTTGGGGACCAGGGGGGAGGGGCAGATAGTGATGTGTGAAGAGGGAATGGGGTACTAACCCACCCAAGGGGAACGTATTTTAATATCTCCACAGGGAACAAGGGAACAAACTTAAAATCCAGTGTTCCTGGATGTGAATGCAGCATGATGGCATGGAACAGGGAACCAGTGGAGGGGTCTGAACACCCAATTCCAATAATGGAAGTAGCAGTGACCAGCCCAGGGATAAGGGATTAACAAGTGACAGGGGGGTGTGACAGGTCCAATAGGGATTGATCAAGACTAATGTAACAGAGAGAAAGTACTGAAAACCAAGTGGAGGTTGAGCATGATGGTGGGATGGGTGGAGGTACAAGGAAATAGAGGAAAGATTTGGGGAGTAAGGGGCATTCATAGAGGTTTAAATATAAGTATGTACATAGGTGCATATATTTATATATGATGATGAGGAAATGAATCAACGTGCATATAATTATAAGCTTAGTAGTAGGACAGCAGATGGGCATTGGACCTCCACTCAAGTACTTCCTCAGTGAAAGAAAATTTTGCTCTATTAAATTGGCATTCCAAGAAGTGCTCCTCTCCAACATGATCATTGAAAACAGATGGATGCATAAGCAAAGGTGGTGAAGAAAGCTGATGGTACCCAGCTATCAAAATATATAGCATCTGGCGTCTTAAAGGCTTGAAAGCGAACAAACAACCATCTAGCTCAGAAGCAACAGAGCCCATAAGGAGGAAGCACACCAGCCTGTGTGATTATGAGGTGTTAAAGGGATCTGGTATCAGGAATCAAAAATCTAAAAGTTATAAATGAGGGAGAATACAGATTGGGGACCCAAATCCCATCAATAGGTGAAGCGACATCCCTTTACAGAGGGGTTGCAGGGAGGAGGTGAGCCATTCAAGGTACAATATAGTAGCAATGAAATATGACATTTTCCCCTAGTTCTCGATGCTTCCTTCCACCTTGTATCATGTTCCCAGTTCTACCTTGCAAACCTGGCTAGACTAGGGAATGTACATTGGAGTTGGAAACATGGAGAATTCAGGACAGATGATTCCTTCAGGACCAGTGGTGGGTGTGGTGATACTGGGAAGGTGGGAGGAGGGTAGAGTGGAAGGAGGTAACTAATTTCAGGGATCTGCATATGATCTCTCTGGAGTACAGACAGCACGGAAGTGGGTGAAGGGACATAGCAGACTGAGTACCATGTGAAAAATTAATAACAATGTGTAAATCATTAAGGGTCCATGGGGAGGGAGAGGGAGCAAGGGGAGGAAGGGGAAATATGGGGAGCTGGTACTGGGGTCCTAAGATAAGAGAGGATGTTTTGGGGATGATGATGGCAACAGGTGTGCAAATGTTGTGTGCATACAATTGATGTGTGTGTTGATCGTACTGGGAGTTGTATGGGCCTCCAATGGATTTTTTTTTTAATAAAAAGAGAGGGAAAGAGGAGTTTATACCAAGGGCTCAAGTAGAAAATATTTGAAAATGAAGATGGCAACATGTGTACAAATGTGCTTAATACAAAGGATGCATCCAATGTTATAAGAGCTGTAAGAGCCCACAATAAAATTATTGGGAAAAAAAAGAATTGAAGATAAACAAGCAGCCATCTATCTGATAAAACCCACATGGAAGAAATAGCAGCCTGGGTGATCACAATGTGTTTAGGGGATCTGCTATCAAGCATCAAAGAAGAAGAAAAATATATATTGTGAATCAGGGTGAATGCAGAGTGGATGTTCAAAGTCCATTTTTAGGAAACTGGACATTCCCTTACAGAAGGCTCTGGAAGGGGATGAGGCGGTAAGCGTGTAGTGTAGCAACAATGAAACATACAATGTTCCTGTAGTTCTTAAATGCTTCTTCCCCCAAACCCCATCGCCACCCCCTACTATGATCCCAATTCTACCTTAAAAATCTGGTTGGACTGGAGGTGTACACCGAAACAGAAAGGGATTGGAAGCACAGGGAATCCAAGACAAAAGAATCCCTCAGGACTAGTGGTAAAAAGGGCAATAATAGGAGGGTGGAGAGAAGGTGGATTGGAAAGGGAGAACAGATTGCAAGAATCTACAATTCTATGGGACTGACAGTGAAGTGGGTGAAGGGAGTCACTGAATGGTGTAAGATATGACAACAAAATAATAACTTATAAATTATCAAGGGTTCAGGGGGAGTGGGAGCTGAAAGAGAGGAGGGAAATGAGAAGCGGGTATGAGGGCATCAAGCAGAAAGCAAGTGTTTTGAGAACAATGAAGGAAACAAGTGTACAAAAGTGATTGACATACATAATGGATGTATGTGTAGATTTTGATAAGAGTTGTATGAGCTCCCAATAAAATGATTTAGTAATAATAAAAAAAGAAATGTAAAAAGAACTAGAGTTAGAAATCCAAAGTGGAAGAACACGCTTAGCATATCTTAACCTGAAAGAACTCAGTAAAATATTCAAGTCTTGAGCAGTACTATGGAAAATTTTTATGGGAAAAATATTGAATGATGTAGGAAACATAACATTAGAAAAAATAAGTGAACTAAAAAGTAGGAGAGTCTATATTCAATTATTTCCAGAGGAATCATATGATGAAGAGCCACTGGTCTTAAAGAAAGATGCCAATGTTGTGCTTAAAACATTAGACAAAAACAAAGTTCTTGGAATTTAAAAGTTTCAACCAGCTGATAAGCATGGGAAGCACTGATTTGTATATGCCAACAAATTTGCGAGACAACTACTTGGCCAACTGTCTTGAAAAGAACCATATTTGTATCCATTCCAAAGGAAGGTGAGCCAACAGAATGCTCAAGCTATAGAACTATATCATTATTTTCACATGTAAATAAAAGTTTACTAAAAATCATCCAAGAAGGTTGTACCAGTATATCATCAGGGAGCTGCCAAAGGTTCTGGCCAGATTCAGAAGAGGATGTAAAACAAAGAATGGCTTGGCTGATGTCAGATGGATCTTGGTTACACACAGAATACTAGAAAGAAGTTTATTTGAGCTTTACTGAGTATGAAAAAGCAATCAAAAATGTGGATTATAGCAAACTATGTGTAGCATGAGAATAATCGGAATTCCAGAACAATTCATGATACTCATGTGGAACTTGTGCATGGATCAAGGGACAGTTGTCTGAACAGAACTAAGGAATATTGCTTGGTTCAAAAATAGAAAAATTGTGCTTTGGGGTTGTATCTTCTCATGGTATTTGTTCTATCTGTATGTGGAGTAAAACATCACAAAATCTGAATTATATGAAGAATGTAGTATCAGGATTGGAGAAAGTCTTATTAACATTCTGCAATGCACAGATGACACAATCATGCTAGCTGAAAGTGTGGACCTGAAACATTTGCTTATAATCAAGGATTACAGACATCAATGTGGATTGTAATTCAATTTAAGGATGAAAATACTCACAACTATACCAATAGATAGTGACAAGTGGATAAAAGACCAAAGTCGTTCAAGGATTTCATCTTGCTTGGATTATGATCAATGCTCATGATAACAGTTAAGAGACACACTAGCAAGGATGATACTTTGAGGACTAAGGTGCAACTGATTCAGGCCATGACATTTTCAGTCACTTCATATGCATATGAAAGTTGAACAATGACCTTTCAAAAGAAAACTGGAATAAAATTGACACATTTGAACTATGATATTGGTGAAGAATCTTGGAAGTACCATGAAGTATCCAAAGAACGAACTTCTGTCTCTGAAGAAGGTCAGCAAGAATGCTCCATGGGTCAAGGATGGAACCACTTAATCTCATGTACTTTAGACATGTTCTCAGTAGAGACAAGCCCTTGTCCTACTCCAAAGACAAAGGGAAGGGAGAGAGATAAAGGAGAAGGCTCTTGACAAGATGGGTTGCCACAGTGTCTGGAACAATGAGCTCAAACATAATAATTGTGAGGATAGTGCAGGACTGAGTTGTGTTTCATTCTGTTGAGCCAATTTGAAGTGACCTAACAACAATAAAATAGTTTTAGATTTTACATATAGGTTTTTTTTAATCTATCTTGAATTAGTTACATATATATTTTCAGGTATGGACCTTGTTTTTTATGCAAATAGATATCAAATTTTCATCATTGTTTGTAAAAAAAGATGATCACTTCCCAATTTAATGGGTGCGGGTCCTTTACCAAAGATTAGTTGTGCTATCTTTTTGTGTTATACATGGATGGGATTACTTTGGGATTCTCACATTTACTTGTTACATTTGGGACTGTGTCTAATCTTATTACAATAACAGGGTGTGTGTTTTTTTTACAATAATAGCTATATAGGAGTTTTGGAGATTGGTAATAGCATGCTGCCTTTGCCTTCTTTAATAGTGCCTTACCTATGCAGCTTCTTTCTTTACCATATGTTGTTATTACTAGGTGCCATTAAGTTGGTTCAGAAAAATTATTGCTTGGCCCTGAGCCAGCCTCACAATTGTTCTATGCCTGGGCCCATGTTGTCAGTCACAATTTCAATCCATCTCATGGAAGACCTTGCTCTTTTTCAATACCCCTCCCAATTACCAAGCATGAGGTGATCCTCTAAGTCAGTGGTTCTCAAACTTCCTAGTTCCTCATATAGTGGTAATCTCCCAACCATTAAATTATTGTTGTTGCTACTTTATAACTGCAATTTTGCTACCGTTATGAATCAAATGACCCATGTGAAAGGGTTGTTCAACCTCCCAAGGGGTCGAGACCCGTAGGTTGAGAACCACTGCTCTAGTTACTCGTGTCTTCTGAAAACATGTCCAAACTATGTAAGAGAAAGTCTTGGTATCCTTGCTTCTTAGGAGCACTCCAGTTCTGTAACGCAGATCTGTTTGTCCTTTTGGTCTTCATTAGTATTATCAATATTCTTCTCCAGCACAGAATTCAAATACATAAATTCTTCTGAAAATTCCCTTTGTCAATGTCCGACTTTCACTTGCATTTGAGGGACCTGAAAATACCAGGGCTTGGATCAGAGGAAAATTGGTCCTCAAACTAACATCTTTGCTTTTCAATACAGTTCTCATGCAGCAGATTTACCTAATGCAACTCCTCTTTTGATCTCTTGGTTGCTGCTTTGATGAGCCTTGATTTGGATACAGACAACATGAACTTGACAAATTCAATCTTTTCTCCGTTTCTTAAGAAGTTACCTAATGGTCAAGTGGTGAGGACTTTGGTATTATTTACATTGATTTGTAATCCACATAAGGCTGCAATCCTTGATCTTCATCAGCAAGTGTTTCAAGTTCTCCACTTTCAGCAAGCAAGGTTGTGTTATCTGCGTATTAAAGATATACTAACAAATTTTCCTCCAGTTCAGAAACTGTGTTCTTCTCCTTATAAGCCAATTTCTCTGATGTTATTTTTGTATGCATGCAAATTGAATAAATATGCTGATAGGATGCACCTTAATGCACACATTTCCTGATTTTAAACCATGCAGTATTCACATGTTTTGTTCACACACTGCTTCTTGGTCCATCTACAACTTTCACAGGAGCAGAATTCCAACTGTTATCAAAGATATTCATTTTTTTTATGAAGCACTCACTTGAATATCTTGATGTAGTCAATTGAACACAATTAAATGTCTTTAAGGTATTCTTGCTTTCTGCCAGGATTCACCTGATATCAGCAATGAGATTCTGTGTTTCATATCCTCTTCTGAATCCAGCCTGAAGTTCTGACAGCACCCTGTAAATGTATGACTACAACCATTGCCAAATAACCTTCCACAAAATTTTATTTGCATGTGATATCAGTGATATTGTTCTATATTTTGAACACTCTATTTGGGTCACTTCTCTTTGGAATGGGTACAAATATGGATCTCTCCCAGTCATTTGGCCAAGTATCTCTCTTTCCCAATTTCCATTTATTGTCAAATGAATGCTTCCATTGCTCAGCTTGTTGAAACAGTTCAATTGATATTCCATAAATTCCGGGAGCCTTGTTTTTGGCTAGCATTGTCAGTGCAAAATGAATTTTTTCATCAGCCCCATTGTTCCTTGCTTTTACTCTTGCTACCTCCTGAAACGGTGCAATGACAATTAGTTCTTTTCGTTGGTGGCTGTTTTCTTTCCACTTTCTTTGGATGCTCTCTGCATCATTTAATATTTTTCCCACAAACTTTCAAAATTGCAACTCAAAGCTTGAATTCTCCTTTGACTTTTTTTTCTAATTCTTCTTGAGTTCTTTCAGTTTAAGATACACTGAGTTTATTATTTATTTGTTTTTTAACTGTAGGCCTTTGCACATTTCATTATAATATTTAGATTTGTCTTCTTGAGTTCCCCTTTTGACTTTTTTTCTTTTTGTTGGTTTTGTTTTGGGCATCATTGTCCCCTGGTGGGAATGGGAGCCCCAGCCTTGCTTCCCCCTTTGAGCTTTTTAATTCAGCTCTTTGATTTCATCTTTTCTTCCATTTGCATTAACTACTCTACAACTAAGAGCAAGTTTCAGTGTCTCTTCTGCCCTCCCCTTTGATTCTTTCTTTTCTGTCTTTTTATGAAATTTTGTTTTCTTCATTAATGATGCTATTGATGTCCTCCCACAGCTTATCAGATCTTGTCATTGCATAAACACTGTACAATGCATAAACACTGTTCTTTAGACATTCAATGCATAAACACTGTTCTTTAGATGTTCTCAAAATTCCAGTGGGATAGTCTCAATATCCTATTTTGGCTCTCATGGATTTGTTTTAATTTTTTCAGTTTTCATCTGAATTTACATGTTAGCAATTGATGGTCTGTGCTACAGGCCCTCCCTGCCTGGTCCTAGCTGCTGCTATTACACTTCTCCATTGTGTCCTCCCACAGATGTAGTTAAGTTTATTTCTGTTTACTCCATCTGGTGACGCCCTTTTACGCTATTGAAAGTGTATTTACTAAGAATAAGCCGTTAGTCATGGAAAACTCTATCACACAATTTCCACCTTCATTTCTATCACGAATTCTATATTTTTCAACTACGGTACTTTGTTCTTTGTTTCCAATATTTGCATTCCAATCACCAATAATTATCAATGCAACTTGATTGCACATTTGATCAAATTCTGAGATGTCATTGGTAGAGTTCTTCAATTCCTTCATCACCAGTTCTTGTGCTTGGTGCATACATTTGAATACTAATTTTAAGGTAGGCCGAAATAAATTCTATCAGAGATAGAACTATACTTCATGATTGATTTTACAATATCCATTTTGACAGTGTATGCCACATTATTCCCCTGGATTGAGCTTTTCCTGGCTTAGTAAATCATATAATTTTCTATTTCAAATTGGTAAATACCAGTCCATTTCAGCTTTCTAATGCCTACGATATCAGTTTTATGCATTTGATCTCATTTATGGCACCTTCCAATTTTCCTAGATTTATATTTCTCATATTCCAAGTCCTGATTTTTAGAAGGTTTTGCAACCGTTTCTGTAATTTGAGTTGTGTCCCATCAGCCAATAAAGATTCTGAAGACTTCCCACAGACTTTACCTAACATACAACAAGCAACTTCACTTAAAGAAAGTATCTCTTATTCAGGCATATTTTGAATATCCTCCAACTTTAAGGGCCCATCCTTCTGCACTCTATCTTAAAATATTCTGCTTCCATTTCTGTTGGCCTTCAGTATCGATATTGGTGGTTTTCAGTGGCTTGTTCCTCTGAAGTGGGAAATTGATACTTTCTTTATTGTCTATTTTTAATATAGAAAATCCACTGAAACTTGTTTCCTTTGGGTTATCTTGCTGGCATTTGAATTATCATTGATATAATATCCAGTATCATAGCAACACATAAGCCAACACAGTATGACAAACTGAGAGATATGAGTGGTGATTTCTATATATACTTGGTATTTCCTTTTCCCATCTCTTTAAAGAATAAGGATGAAATCAGCATAGGTTTGAATTATATCTAACTTGATCCAGCAATTCCACTGTTGTGATTATTGGGTGCTAGCAAGTTGTTTCCAGCTCAAACCAACCTTCCGTGTGTCAAAATGGAACGCTGCCTGGTCCTGCGCCACCTTCCATTTAGCCCTCAAAGTGACATGCTTGGTTTCTTTGTTTTAACACTTTAAAGAGATTATTTGCTACCCTTTTTAGCCATGGGTATTGACTGCCAATGCAAATAAAATGAAATCCTTTACAATTTCAATCATTTCTTTGTTGTCATGATGTCTTTTGTTCTAGATTTGAGGATTTTGCTTTCCTTATGTTGAGTTACAATTCATGCTGAAGGCTGTCCTCTTTGATCTTCATTATCATGTGCTTCAAGTCTTCTCCACTTTGAGAAGACAAAATTGTGTCATATCAATGTCATATATAGTCAGATTAAGAATTAAATATTAAATCCTACAGAAATAAGAATAATGACATCAATAAATATTGATAAAACACAGGTTCATGACAGCACTACTTTTAATAGAAAAAAATATTGAAGCCACTTAAATGTCCATCAATAAGCAAATGGATTAAAAAAATGATAGCACATATGTAAAGGGTAATACTATGCAGTACTCTTTATATTGTTGCTGAACCTGTAGTATACTATGCTGAGTGAAGGTAGCCAATCAAAAAGGGCAAATACTGTATGATATTACCTCAATAAAAAATTTACACACAAAAGAAACATTCTTTGAAGTTTACCAGGGTTGGGAGAGCAAAAACGGATGAATGAATTACTAACTAAACACATTAGCTTGGGTGAAAGGGAACATCAACATAAGAAGATTGAGGAAAGTAGCACTCTAAGAGGAGCCCATGGAGAGACAACGGAAGTAAAAAACTATTACATCACAACGCTTCAACAGCACCAATAATTATCACCTATGATTGAGTAGAGAGATAAACACACAAATTTTCATCAGAGGTGAATGCGACTATAGTTATAAATATGTGCAGTTATGACAAAAGATTTTTCTACACATGAGTTTATATGTACTACACACATCTATAAATGTTTAAGTAGTATATACTGGAAACAAAGTTATGAAAACTTCCTAGTCATAACCTAGTACCTGATAGATTGATCTGGGTCCATCTAATCAGAATTATAATTTCAGGGATAGTTTTTCAATGGCCATCTACAATGCAATGTTGGTCTTTCCCAGCCCAAAATAGATGAATGAGGACCATCAATGACTCATGGAAACATTTATCTATCTATCTATCTATCTATCTATCTATCTATCTATCTATCATCTATCTATCTATCTATCTATCTATCTATCTATCATCTATCTATATCATCTATTTATGATCAATCATCTATCATCAATTTATCTATCTATCTATCTATATATCCATCTATTTATCTATTATCTATCTATCATCTATCTACACTAGGTTTACTGGGTTAGCAGAAATTGGGCCCAACCCCCAAGGAACTCTGGCACTGTGTTAGTCCGGGTAGACTAGGGAAACAAATTCATAGACATGCCTTTGAATAAGGGAATGGTTTATATATAAAAAGAATGGAACATTTGGAAAGCATCCCAACTCAGTCCAGTCCAAAGTCATAAGTTTGATATTAGCCCATATGCCCGATACCAGTCTATAAAGTCTCCTTTCGACTTAGGAAGCACGTGCGAGGACACCAGGACAATCACAGGTGAGTGGGTGCAGTGTCTTGTGTGTCTGGTGGCAATAGAAGCATCTCAGCGCTTGCAGGCGTCTCCCTGTGACCTCCCAAGCATCTCAGCACTGGCAGGAGTCTCGACATGGCTTCTGCAGCCCCAGAGGTTTGGCTGCATCAGGGCAAGCCCATGTAGCCTCTTCTCTGGCTCCCCCACTCTCCAGGTATCAGGATCAATCAGCAGGCTGTCATCTCATCTTGTCAGTAGTTCTTCATCTCAGAGACTCAGTCAAGTCTCACTTCTCCAATTGGTAAATATGGCGAAACTTCCCAAAATTCTCAGGAGAAAGCCATGCCCATACTGAGGCCTCATTAACTACTCATAGGCTATCTCCAGATTGACAGGCTCGACTCCACCTCTAGATTCCCAATCATGAAATTGACACATGAATACATGACTGCCACAGTCACCCACTCTCCAAGTCTGAAATTGAACTTATCCCATGCTTAATTGTCAGTCATATAATAGGCCTATAAAAAGGACAATACACCAGGAAAATAGAAAGATAAATCACAATAGAGCCAAATGAAGCATTTTTTAAGGGATAAAGCACAGAAGGAAGAAAGGGGAAATGGTAAATGGAAACAGTCAACACAAGGAGGAAGTAGAAAGTGCGCTCTTGTTCTGAGGATTGCAATCAATGTCACAACACAAGTTAAATTGTTTGCTGTAGAATCAATTTTCTTCATTAAATTCATCCAAATGACCTTCAAAAGATAAAAGCAACAAGAAAAGAACAGTGCTATACTGTTACATTTCTGATACATGACACAGCTTAGATGAAGCTTGAAGACATTGTGAAAGACAGGGAAAGATAGGGTGTTAGACTACTAAAAATACAATACTGTTCAATAGAGACAAATAGGAAAAAAACACCTCAAGAGAATATAAGTGGGATTCCATGATATTTACATATATAGCCAAAGTACATTTCAGAATTCAATTTACCATCAAATACTATTTAGTAGATACTCAGAAGAAAATGATACTTTCTATAGATTTGACATACCAATTTAATATGCAAGTCTCTTGAATGGTAACTTCTAATATTCTTCAAAAAAAGAATAGTATTATTTCAGACATACACATAATGGAATGTAATTTAGTATCTAGAACTTTGAAGACAGTCAAGGTCAAAAGACAGATATGATTAACATTGATATAAAGAATTTCATTACGAGTAACCTCTACTGCCAAAGGGCCAGGAGACTCTCTCCTTAGGAAATATCCTACTATAATTACAAAAAAGAGCAAGACAGAGGAGACTAATATTGCACTGCACCCATATTTCTAGCTGCCATATTATTCTGTCTGAGTAAAGATTTTTGCCACTCTGAGTCCCAGGATCTACAGTGGGTCTAACGCCTATGGAACTGAATACTTTTGAGGATCACATAGCATATATAAAGTATCACATAAGACTAATGGATGTTTCTTCTTCTCTGATTAAATTCTGTTGGCTCTCACCCTGCCCCCAATTTGTAGCCTCTGGTATAAAATACGTATAACCTATAATCTCTCCACTACCACTTAGGCTAACAGGGATGATTTCAAATGCCTTCTGGTTTCTGCTTATTTTCTGTTGCCAAGTTCCTCCAAGAATTGTCAGATCCCCCAAATACTTCTGGAATCCTCTGAAATTGTCTTATTCATATTATTCACAAAGTTCTTTTGAGAAGTTTGAATGCATTATCTACTGTGTACCAATATTGATCTGTTGCTCACTGTGTTTCAGAAATGGGTGGGCCTCATTGCTATATCGCTCACTCTAATTCTTTCCAATCTAGTTGTCTTCTCGATCACTGCATTCCTTACTCATGGCCATCTAAAGCACACACATAACTCTAGTCCAGAACACGCTCTGTGTGTTCAAATGGCCTAAGCCAGTTTGATTGGCCTGTTTGTTGGCCTCTTGTCTGTCCTCCCAAGTAATGAACAAGTTTAATTTTGTGCTTCTTAGGCTAGCAGAGAGAAGGCAGGGCAGTTGCCCTAAATGGATGTGCTTGCTGCACCCACATACACACATATGTAAGAAGGCATTGAGGATAGGAAAGAGCCAACCACCAGCTATCTTTCTTCCTTTTGAAGTTTCCATAGAATTTTAAGGGATCTGAGAATAATATGTTGATACTTTATCTTCCATATTGTCATGAAAATACATTTCTAAAAGTTGGGAATATAAAATATATTCTACTGATCATTTTGTTAGTTGGAGTTAAATCTTCAGGGGTCTTTGTACTCTAGCTCCAGGACCCATAAGTACAAGGGACATAGGTATTTTCAGCTCTCCACAAACAGATTTCACTATGGTTTTATCCCCAAATTTATCAGGTACAGTAGATTCCAAAGATGATTTTTGGGGTGATTGTGTTTTGTATGCTTTCACTGATGTCTAATGTTTTCTCTAAGTAAAAAGAACATGACTGTTAACCAAGAATTTGGAGTATGATTGTGATGATAAATCATGAAACTCCAAGTTGTGTGAGTGAATCCAAGAGCAGTCTTTTTGTGTTTTGCTTTTTTTTGGGGGGGAGGGGGGAATCACTGCCCTCTGGTGGGAGTAGGAGGCCCAGCCTTACTCCTGGAGAGCTGCGGCAGCATTTGAACCGCCAACCCAGTGGGCCATAGTCCCGAACACAACCACCACACCACCGGGCCTCGGTTCCCAAGTGCAGTCTTACAGAAAGAAAGTAGAAAGAGAAGAGGAGCAGGGACTTTGCAGTTACATATGGGTTATATGCGATCATCCCAGCATGGGACCTGAAGGTTGGGTGTTTGTATACAGACAGAAGATGCTGTAAGTTTGTGGCTTTAGAGATTGTGGCCAAGGGAGTTGATGGCTTACCTGGAGTTGAAGAAAAGAACATTACTGACAGTAATCCAAGCAACACGTATTTTTTTTTTTAGATCACGAGCCTGCACCTCCACATTCAACGTACCCTGTATGGGGATAATGGTTAAGATTGAGCAGAAACTAGTGAATAGTGTAATAACTTCTACAAAAGTGGGAAGAAGAAATCAAGGGTATGCTAGTAGTAATAGATCACTTTTTAAAGTTGAAAGGTATTCAACCAGAGATGTGAGGCACAAATGAGTAAAAGTAGTTATAAAATAATAGGAATGCTTTAGAAGGACTTTATGAGAATTACAATTTACTTTCTTCAAATATTGTTTTCACATTTCTAACAGGTACTCTCTGATGGTGTAATGGTTATACTTTGAACTGCTAACTACAATGCCAGCAGCTTGAAACCACAAACATCACTGAGTGAGAAAGGGGGCTTTCCACTCCCATAAAGAGCTAAAGCCTTAGGAAACTCACAGGGACAGTCCTACTCTGTCCTAGAGGGTCACTCTGCATTGACATTGACTCATGTTAGGTCTCATATGATAGTTACCAGACACACAGTATGCCTTCCCTAGCTGATGCTTGAAGTTAAAGTTTAGAGACTTTTCCATGGAACATATTTGGGAACAAAAATGCATCAGAAAGGAGATAAACTACAGATATGTACAAAATCTTGAAAGATTATGGGAAATTTATAATCATCCCATTATGCTATTTTATTATTCATCTAATTCCAGGATTTCTAGGTTCTGAAAATAGTTTGAATAAAATCCTTTTATATTTAAAAGCTCAATGACAGTTATACTTAAAAAGTTTTCTTCATTCTTCTGGCAGTACATAGTATATTCAATATTCTTGGGGTTAAGTGAAGATGAATCCATTCTTATTATCTTGAAATCATGTCTTAAGAAGTACTATCAATTATTTTTACACATAAACTTTAAGTTTTACTTGTATTTTTAGTTGGAAAAAAGAAAGCTTTAACTAAAATGTGCATCTATTTGTTTTGAAAGTCAGTAGGTATGAGAAAGGGGCTGGAAACATCATGTCTTACTTAAAATCATTTTGGTGATGACCAAAAGGTATGACCTGGACACCAATTAATTGTAGCATTATGAGAAGACAAAAATCTACTTCCTGGGACGTACCGCAATGAAAGAGAATGTCTTTTTCTGTGATTGTGTGTGTAAATTTAACATAGATTGTGATCATTTGATGTAAACTTGAAGACATATAAAAGTGTAGGAGTGGAATCCAACCTGAGAATCAGGTCACCACCGATCTTCTTGGGAGTGAGTCTTTCTTATAAGGAGCACCCCAGGAACTGCTTGCTTTTTCTGCCACGTTGTTTTCCTCCCTCATGGGATCATGTCGTTGACTCTGGGAGCTGCTGAAGTCCTACCATCTTCCCACTCATCATCTTGTGTTTACATGACACTGCATTTCCTGACCATGATCTTCCAGAATTCTACCTCATTGCACATGGCTGCATGACTGATGTATGAATTATGAACTAGGCTTGGACTCATAGACTTGAGCTGTAATTGGCTGGAACATATTCTGGATATGTATGGTAATTACTTCTTGAAATAAAGCGCTTATTCAAATACAATGACACGGGATATGTTTCTCTAGACAGCCTGGCCTAACACAGAGATTCATAAAAGAAAGGTGAGTCAGAAGGAGACTTTATAGACTGATTTTGGGCATCTGGGTTAATATTGGACTTATGATTTTGTACTGGACTGGGCTGGGATGCTTTCTCCGTGTCACATTCCTTTTGTATATAAACCCTTTCCTTATATCGATATGCGTGTCTATGAAATTTGTTCCTCTAGTCTACCCAGACTGACACAGCAGATGTGGAAGAAAGAGCTATGCTTTCAATTACTGTGCTACATCTTCAAATACAGGTGGCAATCACCTAATTATATGACCTAACTAAAAATATACTTCTCAGATTAAAATGAGTATGGAATGAGCATCCTACAAACTGTTGCTAAATTCAATTTAAGTAATTAAGAGAATAAAATTTTCAGAGGTGCAGCATGATATATAAATATAATCCATAGTCACAAGTTGATCTTGATTCATAATGTCCCTAAAGGACACACTAGAACTGCTTATTGGGTCTCTGAGATTTTAAATCTTTAGGACAGGCGACAACCTCATCTTTCTCCTCAGAGAGGCTAGTGGAGGAGGACTGTGGACACTGTGGTTAGCTATTTGAATAAGCTTATTGCTGAAATGATGCTATTTGGGAAATCAGAGACAGACAGCAGGAGGTTTTGAGACAGGATGACAGTCAGTGTTCAGCCTTCCCTCCATCTTGCCTTACTAACGTCTTTGCTTTTATTGATAACTTCTTAGTAGCCAAATTACAGAGAATCTAATTATGTCTTTAATGACTTCAGACTTAACCCAATCAAATCATGTGCATCCACTCATAATTACCATATACTTCCAATGGAATGCCTCTAACGTGTCATAATGCCTTCAGTACAGTGGGAGAAATGAAGCCTGGAGAAGGTATCTTCCAAAATGGTTTTTCTTTACAGATTTTTTTAGATGCTAGGGCTTTCTAGGAATAATTAAATAGAAGAATTAATTCAACATTACTTAGTCACAAAAAATGTGGATTTCTACTAAACAGTCCATGAAGCTGTATCAAATTAAATGTTCTCTTGTGTAAAATCTTTGTTAGAGGAGACATTATGGGAATATTCACATAGCAACTATTTCTAGTCAGGTGTAAACAGTATTCCCTATCCTATGTTAGGGAGCTATTATAACTTTCATTTTACTCTCCGAATACTCTCAGGTATCCCCATCCACTCCTCCAATACCCATAGTGCCTGGAAGAGTTAGGTCTGGACTACCTCATATATTTAAACATTTAAAGAAGGTATTATCATGGGAAGTACTTGCTGGGATCTGCTTCCTCACTCAGTGATGATCAGGTAAAGTTCTCAGTTATTTTTCAATTGGATTAATATTCACCCTCCTGAATAATTTATTGGCAAATGTGCATTTTCAATGGTTCTCTCTAAATGTGATATGGCCTCTCCTCAGAATTGCACTGAAAACCATTCCCAAATGATTAGAGTTGGGATTAGAAGGGAAGTCAAACTTATTTTCCATTTTGAATTGTGGGAATGTCATAGGTGTTAGAAACAAAGAAAATCTGTTTGCAAATATTGGCTCTGCATACCTACATGGCTATTCTTATTTCTAAGATGGAGTAATGAGATCTGCATCAAAGGGTTTGGGTGAGAAGCTAATGGACCCACATAAAAAGACATACAAATTCAATCAAGTAGAAGATAAGGTATTTGTGTTATGTTCTGTTTAACTCTACGTAATATCTGAGTAGTCTGCTGCAGGAAAAGGACAATTACCCCTTTTTTTGATGTCTAAATAAAGCCTTTATGGAGAAATAAAGGTTTTATTTTTGAGGTCTAAGAGTATGTGACAAATGCTTAGTAGATAAAACACAGGCTTTATAGAATTGTTGACATAGCACAGTGAAGAAAAAAGAAATTTAGAATGTGGCAAATTCAACAAAATGACTGAATTAGTCAGAGTCCATTTTTTAAGAAAAATTTAGAAGTAGAGGTCACTCTTCTACTTCAAAAGATAGAAACATAACAGTCAAATGTAATTTGTGAACCTTGACTCACCCTTGATTTCAAAAAAAGTGCTTTAAATGTTTGCATGAGAGCAATGGTTAATTATTTATTAGGTGTTAAACCATCTGATAATATATTGATATATGATATCATATGATACTTATCATAGTATGAATTACCATTGTCTAGTGTTTATACATGTCTCTTAATTATGATTGAAAATTAGTTTCAAGTTCTTCAGGAGGAATATACAAAATAAATTCTCCCATAATGAAAATAGATGAATGAGTATATACTTGATAGGCTTAGTAGTAGGACTGCAGATGGGCATTGGACCTCCACTCAAGTACTTCCTCAATGGAAGAACACTTTTTTCTATTAAATTGGCATTCCATGATGCTCACCTTCCCGACATGATCACTGAAGACAAATGTGTGCATAAGCAAAGGTGGTGAAGAAAGCTGATGGTGCCCGGCTATCAAAAGATGTAGTGTCTGGGGTCTTAAAGGCTTGAGTAAACAAGTGGCCATCCAGCTCAGAAGCAAGAAAGCCCACCTGGAAGAAGCACACCAGCCTGTGTGACCACGAGGTGTTGAAGGGATCTGATGTCAGGCATCAAATAACTAAAATTATTTCATTATAAATAGGGAGGATTAGAGATTGGTGACCCAAAGTCCATCAATAGGTGAAGCAGCATCCTCTTACAGAGGGCTTGCAGGGAGGAGATGAGCCTGTGAAAGTACAGTGTAGTAACAATGAAATATGCAACTTTCCTCTAGTTATCAAATGCTTTCTCACACCCACTATCATGCTCCTGGTTCTACCAGACAAGTCGTTAGAATAGGGGATGTACACTGGACTAGGAAACATGGGGAAATTAGGATAGATGTTCCTTCAGGACTAGTGATGGGATTGGTGATACTGGGAGGGTGGAGGGATGGTGGAATAGAAAGGGGAACCAATATCAGGTATCTACATATAACCTCCTCCCTGGGACACGATCAACGGGGAAGTGAGTGAAGGGACACATTGGACAGTGTATGATATGAAAAAGAAATAACAATTTGTAAATTATTAAGGGATCATGGGGGAGGGGGGAGAAGGAAGGGAAATATTGGGTGCTGGTACTGGGGGCCTAAGTGGAGGATGTTTTGAGAGTGATGATGGCAACAAGTGTGTAAATGTGGTCTGCATACAATTGATATATGTATGGATCATGAGGAAGGTATATAAGTACGCAATGAAATGATTCATTTTAAAAAAAAAAGGAAGGGGAAAGAGGAACTTTTACCAAGGGCTCAAATGGAAAATGTTTGGAAATGAATGTGGCAACATGTGTGCAAATGTGATTGATACAGATGATGTATGGAATGTTATAATAGCTGTAAAAGCTCCCAATAAAATTATTTTTAGAAAATTCTCCCATAACAAACCATTAAATAAACAAAAAGAGTGGATGCAAATATAGGAAACAGTAAAACATAAATATAGGAAAATGAAAATAAGAAGCGATCATAACTTTTTTCATTTATTTTTTACAATTCTTCCATACATTTTACATTTTTCATAATGACAAATTGAGACTACATTCAAATTAGCCTATCAATGTTTGAACTTGGTTTCACAGTTCCTTCACTGTGTTTCCTTGGGTAAGTAAATTCACCATTTATACATCTTTAAAGTGGAAATAATAATGAAATGATGCCTTTCTAACAATATTATTCTAAAATATCAGTAATGTAACCCATGGGCGGCCCTAACTCAGTGAAATCTTGCACAGCATGAAGAAAGGTTGTGGTATGGTCTGGCCTGCAATGGAGACATGAACTTACTGCATTTTTAAAGCCACAAATTCCTTTTCCCTTTTACCCTGTCATTCTTACATGGGAAGACATTATGACATTCAACACACACAATACATTCTTGATATATTAAGTCCACCAAACCAATTCTGACTCACAGTGATCTTATGTTTAATAATACAAAACATTACCTTGTCCTGAACTATCCCCACAGTCATTCGAATGTTTCAACCCACTGTTGAAACCCTATGTCAATCCATCTTATTGAGGCTCTTAGTCTGCTCGCTCCCACTCTCTTCTTTACCAAGCATGATGTCCTCTGTGAGGACTGGTCCTTCCTCATAAAATACCTAAAGTATGTGAGACTATATTTGGATAGCTGCATTTCTTACATGTATTTTGGTTATAAGTCTTCCAGGACAAATTTATTCATTCTTCTGACATCCCTGTTATATCTAATATTCTTAGAGGGTTTCCTTCACATTTCATGACTTAGGTCTGTTTCACAATAACTTTCAAAGTGATGTCTTTATTTCATAACATTGAAGAGGTGTTTTACAGGAAATTCACCTATATTATGTTATGTGTTGACTACTGTTTCTGAAGTTGTTAACTGTGGATGCAAGTGAAATATAATTCTTTACAACTTTCATCAGTTCTTCATTTATTATGATATTGCTAATTGGTCCAATTGTGAGGATTTTTCTTTCTTTTATCTTGAGCTGTATTCCATTTTAAAGACTGTTGTCTTTGATCTTCAAAATAAAGTGCTTCAAGTTTTCTTTGCTTTCAGCAAGGAAAGTTGTGTTAATTGATTATTGGAAGTTATTTGCTAGCTTTTCTCCAAACTTGATGCCCCATTCTTCTTCATATGGTTCAGTTTTTCAGCTAATTTTCTCAGTATATAGATTGAATACATATAGTGAAAGGATGCCACCTTGATATTCACCATTAAAACATTTTTTTTCATTAAAACATTTTTAAACAATGTAGTATTCCATTGTTTCACTTGAAAAACTATCTCTTGGTGTATATATAGGATTTGTCATGGGACAATGAAATGTTCTAGAATTCCTAATCTTCAATATTATCCATACTTTATTATAATCCACAAAGTAGAATACATTTGAATATTCAATAAAGCACAGGAAAATATATTTCTGGTATTCTCTGCATTCATTCAAGACTTGACTAACATTGACAACAATATTCCTCTTCCACCTCCTCTTCTGATCTTGCTGGAATTTTTGACAATGCCCTGAAACTGTACTGTTTTTTGCAACCATTTCTCAATTACTTTCAGAAAAATGTTACTTGCATGTTCTATCATTAGTATTATTCAATGATTTACGCCTTTTTTTCTACAGAAGAATTTCTGGCCCTCTATTTTGGTCACTTTATTGCGCAAATTCGTCCTGATTTCTTGCAACATCTGAAGTTTTTTATTGTCTCTGAGACATTGTGCACACTGCCACTGATGGAAAGACATGGACAGGCACTGCTTATGCTGATTAAAATTTTTTATTAAAATAAAAAAGTGGGTGTGAAAAAGAGGTGGGATACAAAAGCTGTGTGTCTAGAGGGAAGGTGGCGTCCTAAAATATGAGAGGGAGAGAGAGAGAGAGAAGCCAAAGATGATAAACAGGCTAACTACACAGAAAAGCAATATATGCTCTGAGGGAGCATGGATTTCTGACCCAGGAGGGGTCACTGTACATGCCACTTATTAAATATGTGACAAAGATGTAGACTAGATTCTATGGGTCTGGGGTGAGTTAAAAGAAGAGGAAGAAGAATTTTAACAAAGGAAAAGAAACTGAAAAGGTGAGAAAGCAAGAACTAAGAAGAAAAACTAAGAAAATTTAAAGAAAGTCAGCAAAGCAGTAGGATATGGTTGGACTGACTTCTGGGTGTTTGAGGGTGAAGGGAACATGCCTTGAGGCTTTGCAAGGTAAGAGAGGCGCTCACACTCCCCTGACCATGTTCACCTGGGAACTGCTGCAATCCTGGGAACGAGGAGCCAATTATCTAGTCTTGGCTCTGATTGAAATACTGCCTCCAAAAATTTAAAATCATCATGTTTTTCCAATTGTCAGTTTACAACTCTTTGTCTACACTTTTGTTTAATCACTCCCTTTCATTAGTATTTCATCCATTTCTTTAACTTTTCCTTAGTAGCTCTGAGTTTTAGACTTTCCATCCATATATGTTTCACTTGATTTCTCAACTCTTGCTTGTACTGGGTATGGATAGCACATCTGCCTAGGTTAAAATATTGGTTCTACTTTCCAATGTGTTTTAAAATACTGAATATAATGGAGAAAATATGATAGACATTTTTAAAAGCATGCAATTTCATATGGGCAGTGTTGTAAGTATTCTACATATATTATTGAATCCACTAAACTATATTATTATTAGATATGATACTATTCTATTATCAAATTGCAGCATTAACTTGACATAACATTAACATTTTCTAATGTCGTGGGTAATAAGCAATATATTTTAATACTTGGTTTGTCAAAATTCAAAAGCCACATATCCATGATAATTTCAAGCCTGAAAGAAAACACAAAGAAGGTTCAATAGGATCAAAACATGATGGAAACAGGGGAAGGCATTGGAAAAATAAGAGACATAAAAAGGCATCAGAGGTAAAGTCCATCACATGCACAATCTCATAATTATGATGATCAATATGTGCATGCATGGATAAACAGGCAATATACATGGATTTGGGAGAGAAAATGGGAGTATACTCATCAATGGACATATATTTCCTGGATTTTTCTACATGTGTATTTCCCTATGCATTTTCTGACATTTATTTTCCTATGCCATGAATATGATGGAGGCATATTGGGAGCATATTTATGAAAATATCCTGCCCGTAACCAAATACTTTCAGCTAATTGGTGACTGAGTTCTGGGACTCAGTTCTGTCATCTCAGGGCATACCAATGTCAATTTACATAACAGTCCACAAAGGTTAAAAAGTAAAATAAAATTATTGTGCCTTGAGGAAATCTGCAGCGATCAGTTTTCTCCTGCTGCTACAACAAATCACTGCAAAGTTAATGGTTTAAAACAACACAAATTTGTTTTCTTACAGCTTTGTAGCTCAGAAGTACAACATGAAACTCACTGGGCTCAAATTAAAGTATTGGAAATGTGGTGTTGCTTTCTGGATTTATGGGAAAAATAATTTCCTTGCCAATTTCAGCTTTCAGAGCACACCATCTTCTTTAGTTTGTGTTCTCCTTTCTCTATTTTTAAAGCAATTAATCAGAGAAACAGAACCATATGAATAAAGGAATAAAAACAATGGAGGAAAGCTTCAGAGCAAACTTTGATATGCAGATGACAAAACCTGGGGTGCTGAGAGGGAGGAGGACTTAAAACCCCTGCTGACAAAGATCCAGGATCACAGCCTTTAGTATGGATTATGACTCAATGTAAAGAAAACCAATACCCTCATAACTGGACTCTGGCAGGCATGTGCTTGATGTCAATTTTATGATTGGAAGTCTAGGGATGGAATCTAGCCTGTTAATCTGGAGATAGCCATTGAGTAGCCAATGAGACCTCTGTGTGGGCATGGCTTTCTCCTGAGACTTTTGGGAAATCTTGCGATATTTCCCTCATGGAGGTAAGAGGCCATCTCCCCAGTTGTAGGGAGTCAGTCTCTGAGACGACAAACTATGGACAAGAAAAGATGGCAGAGTCCCAGGAGCTGGAGGATCTGGAGGAGAAGCCACACAGCTTTACCCTGATGACACCAGATCTCTGAAGCTGGCAAAGCCACATGGAGAGCCCTGCCAGTGCTGAGTTACTTTTGCCACCATTTGATGCTGTTGATGGACTCTGAGCCCTGGAAGCGAGGAGCCATGGGGAGACCCCTGCCAGTGCCAGGACCCTGCACCCACTGACCTATGACTTTGTGAGTCGGAAGGAGATATTATAGAGTGGTATCTTGCATATGGGTTAATATCGTCCTGATGACTTTGAACTGGGCTAAGTTGGGATGCTTTCTCAGTGTTCCATTCCTCTTGCATATAGACCTTACCCTCATATCCATATGCGTGCCTATGAATTTGTTTTTCTAGTCTACCTGGTCTAACACATGGACCAAATATCATAATAAATGCAGAAAAGATCGGATCATAGAGAGATATTTTTTGCCTGGATCCACAATCGATGCTCATGAAAGATGTCAAGAGCTCAAAGAACATATTGCCTTGGGTAAATCTGCTACATTAGACTTCTTTAAAGTGTTGAAAACCAAGGATATTACATTGAAGACTAAAGAGTGACTGACCCAAGTCATAATATTTTCAATTTTCTCATGTGCATGTGAAATTTGGACTTTGAATAAGGAAGACTAAAGAAAAATACATTTAAATTATGGTGTTGGCAAAGAGGTTGACAATACTGTGGACTGTCCAAAGAGCAAACATATCTGGCTTGGAAGTCATAGAGCCAGAAAGTTCCTTAGATGTGAAGATGGTGAGACCTTATCGCACATATTTTGGACATGTTAATAAGAGAGACCAGTCCCTAGAAAAGACATTATTATGCTCGGTAAAATAGAAGAATGCCAATGTCAAATGATAGTTATATTGCAGTTATTAAATAATGAAAATTAAACAGTAGAGTCTACTCTTCAACTTCCCTTCCTTTATTTTCCTGTATGAATTATAACTGGTTAGCTGGCCACCACATAAGGAGGAGGAACGGATGGATATGTACTCATATTCTTTTCTTGGAAAGTCACCACTTGGTCCTTCCATTTGTGGGGCTAATAAACATAATTTTCTTAAATACATGTTGACTGATAGTTTTATAATTTTCTATTTACACTAGACTCCACTTTCAAGTGAAAGCTGAAGCCTAAATACATAAAATATAAGAAAATGATTCTTCAAATTTATGGAAGGGTAACAGTGCCAAACTACCACTCTAAAATCCAAACCATACCCAAGGCCATAGAGTAAATTCTGACTCATAGCATCCCTATAGGATAGGGTAGGATTCCCATTTATGAGTTTCTGAGATTAACTTTTTTTTCTTTAGGTTTAGTAATGTGGGAAATTCTTTTTTTAAAAAATCATATTTTTAGGGTCTTATACAACTTTTATAAAACTCCTCCCATACATCCATTGTATGTCAAGCACACTTTCACATTTGTTGCCCTCATAATTCTCAAAACATTTGCTCTCTACTTAAGCCCTCAATATTAGTTTCTCATTATTACCCTCCCTCCCCATCTCCCATGAACTCTTGATAACTTATAAATTACTATTATTTTGTCATATCTTACACTGCTCTATGTCTTCTTTCGCCCACTTCCCTGTTGTCTGTACCCCAGAGAGAAGGTTAAATGTACCTTATAATAGTTTCCCCCTTTCTACTCCACAATACTCTCCTGGTATTGCCATTCTTACCACTGATCCTCAAGGGATCGTCTGTCCTGGATTCCCCATGTTTCTGGTTTCTCTCTGTACCAGTGTACATCCTCTGGTCTGGCTGAATATGTAAGGTAGACTTGGGATCATGATAGTGGGAGGGAGGCAGGAAGTATTAAAGAACTAGAGGAAAGTTGTATGCTTCATTATTGCTACACTGCACCCTGGATGGCTCATTTCTTCCCCACGACCCTTCTCTAAGGAAATGTCATATTACCTACAGAGGGACTTTGGGTCCCCAATCTGTATTCTCCCTCATTTACAATGATATAATTTTTAGTCCTTTGATGTATGATAACTGATACCTTCAATCCCTCGTGGTCACACAGGCTGGTGTGCTTCTTCCAAGTGGGCTTTGTTGCTTCTGAGCTAGATGACCACTTGTTTACTTCCAAGTTTTTAGGACCCCATACAGTATATCTTTTGATAGGTAGGCACCATTAGCTTTCTTCACCACATTTACTTATGCACACATTTTTCTCCAGCAATCATATCAGGAAGGTGGGCACACACTGATATGATTTTTTGTTCTTTGATGCCTGATAACTGATCCCTTCAATCCCTCATGGTCACATAGGCTGGTGTGCTTCTTCCATGAAGGCTTTGTTGCTTCTCAGCTCAATGGTCTATTCTTTACACATCTGTCTGCAGTGATTGTGTTGGGAGGGTGGGCATCATAGAATGCCAGTCCAGTAGAACAAAGTGTTTTTGCATTGAGGAAAGAGTTGAGTGGAGGTCCAATGTCATTCTGCTGCCTTAATACTAACTCTGTAAATATCTGCATGTAGGTCTATTTCCCCATCATCACATATAATTATATTACCTATGTACTTTCATCTTATCTACTATCCTGCTGATTTGGGTAAATATTGCAAAGTTATTTCACTTTGCTGATAGTGAACACAGACACCATCTTCCACTAGGAAGCCTTCAGTCTGAAGGTTCAGGTCTCTTCCTCCAAGAAAATGCACTCCACAGAACTTGGAAATCTTTCTAAAGGCTCTCAGTAGTTTCATTACAAAACCAGAAAAGCCCATTGCAGCTGCCTCCTTTCAGCCTGGGACTGACAGCCAGTTCTGTTGTATTACAACACTCTCCTACTTTCTGTCACTTCAGGCTGTTCTCCTAGCACTGCTGCTGCCATTTCTGTGTTGTTCTTCTCAGAACGTCTCACTCTATCATTTGTCTCCATTGTTATAGGATTCTCTATCTCTGAGTCAAGGATATTCTCAGCCTAGGAATATTGGGTCCAAAAGATACCCTGTCTGTCTGATTCTTCTGCTTGATCTTAGGGAGGTCCCCTTCTTGCCTTTGGTATTGACTTGGTTTAAATCTAGTAATTTGACAAAATTAACCAATTCCCTTCTAAGGGTTCCATAATCTTATTTGTATATTCCCACCCCTCCAATCATAATAACGTCATTATTGCTTGAATTATTATTATTAGAGAGGCTTCATCTCCTTGGTACACCCGAAGCAACTGATTTACACAAGCCCACACCATCATTTTATGGGAGTCATAGGATATTGGTTACAGTAATGATATTACATAATTCACAGACCCACATACTCAAAACCTAAGGTTTGCTGGGCAGCTACAAAATTGTAAGTGAAATTAATATACTAAGTTAGAAAACTACTTGTCCAAGTTCCATTCTTTTTTGCTTAATATGTTTTAGATTTTCAAGCACATTATGAAGCTGCAAAATCTGACAGATATATAGAAGAATTATATGAGCCCCAGGAAGTGTAGAAGTATACCTTTGACAACAGTTTCTATAACTTATATGACTCATGGTCTTTTGGGTTTTGTTTAGCTGGATCTATTGATAGAATCTTAAGATGGAATTATTTTCTTTTTAGATCAGCTGCTGGCTGTGAGGTACTTCATTTTCATTTCTTTGCTTTAACTACAGATTATAAGTGCTCACACCTTCTTTTTTGACATCAATATTCATTAACAAACCTTAGAAAATATTAGTAGTTTATCCAGAAAACAAATGTCCCTATATGTCCATTATTTGGGATATGTTGGGGGTATCCATTAATATTCTAGTTATCCAATTAGAGCATCCTCAACTTTACTTAAATGTCCTTAATCTAAAGTCAGGAACACCTATTTTTCAACAGCAATTTCTCCTAATGCCATAAAATCATGATTTATTTAATAAAAAATTAATTGAAAGAATGTTCCATTAGTATATATTGTTAGCCAGAGTGTTCCTTAGAGGCAAGAATGGCAAGATTGGTCTCACATTTTTTTTGGCATGCTATCAGGCAAGATGAGTTCCTGGAGAAGGAAATCATGCTCGGTAAAGCGGGGTAGGCAACAAAAAGAAGAAGGCCCTTGACAAATTGGACTGGCACAGTGACAGCAACAGTGGGCTCAAATATAAGAGCAGTTCTGTGAATGGTATAGGACAGATAGTGTTTTTTTCTGTTGTGCATAAGATCATTGTGGGGCACAACTGACTTGATAACTGACTTGAACAACAACCACAACAACAACAACATGCTGTTAGCTAACAAAAATGACCTTAACAATAGGAAACCTCTTCTTGCCTAGGACATAATTGCATCAGACTTCCCAGCCTCAGCAATAATCAAGGAACCACAATCTGACATAGGCTAATAGGTGGGTAGTAACTACAGGGCCCATGAAATAAAAGAAAACCTTCAATGAGATGCATTGACACAAAAATCACTACAATGCACGTCAACATACCAATCGTGCTGATCATGTCTCAAGTCTAGGCACAGTCATCCAGTCATACATGAGCCCATCTAGAGTTGGAATAGATGCAACATCATTTGCCTAAGAATTCACTCTAATGCAGAAACATTGGTGTAAAATTGGGGTAAAGCCTCCAGGTACCATCAAATGGAAGCAAAAGCTATATTCAAGTCAGTGTTAGACCCAAGACCATAAAAGAAAATGTTTCTCATATCCTTTATCTTTGAAGAAACTCCAATATGATCCTCCAGGATGGTACATTTCTGTCTCAGACAGGGATACGGCTTAGAATCGTGCAAATAATATGTACTTCTGAGTCAGACCTCCCAGAACTCATATTTTTAACCTTGTATTACCTAGTGATGCAACCTTGAGCAACTTGCCACAGTTTCTTATTTTGTGAAAATAGCATCCATTAAACAGTGTACAATATTCTCTTATTAAAATATTTTAGGGTTATAAAACATGTCAGGATTAAATAAAAGTGCCAGGCATTTAATATGAGGGGATAAATATCCAAGTATATAGGCCAGACCACACATGACGTTTAAACTCTGACCCACACACTTGGCAGCAAATGGAAGGGACATTGTATGCCAAATTCTGCAGTTATTTTCCCAGAATGGTCAGAACTTAGGTAATAGCTACCAACTTCCATAAAACAGCCATTAGAAAGGCTAAGTTGATATTGAACTGAGTCTTCTGTTCAGAGGTCTTTCTTCCCTTCCAACTGCAAAAATAATAAATTGGGGGGAAAGCTGTCAGGCAGAATTACAATGCTTTGTTTCAATCCACTATTTGTGGTATGGATATTATTGGAAAGCATATTTCTAGCATTATAAACATTGGCAAGATTTCAATGAGTCCACGGGGTAAAGGAGATGTGTAGGCATATTTCCTTCTAGGGCACAGTATGGTCTGGGAAAAAGGATGGCTTATACACAGAGGTCTGAATTATCTGGAAAACAGCTTACTCCAGTCCTGTTACAAAGTTAATAAGATGTATACCATATGGTGCTGGGGTATGCTGATGCCCTAGGTCCCACGAGTGCTGTAAGAGGATAATGGCACTGACCACTCAGATAAAGGTGGTCCTGAAGTCAAGGTTGTGTGCTTTCTCTAGGGAAAAAGCCCTGTGGCTAACCAGGCTGTCTGACCCAATTCTTGCAATTAGTGAAACAAATGTTTCATTTGTTGTATAAAGCAGGTCTGAGGTTGGTGGATCAATTGAACACCTATTAGAATGCATAACAGTTACTGGTCACCCTTCATTCCAAGACATGCTGTTACTCTGATGACCCATGTCTGTTGCTGAATGACAAGTGATAAAGTCTCTTAAGTAAAGCAAATAGAGTAGAACTGTGAAAACCTAAATTTGGATAGACAAACTGTCCACTGACTCTTTTGCACTGAATATATTCAAGCATGTCCCAACTGATCACAAAAATTCTGCCTGGTGAAGTCAGTCCATCATAAAGATTGGTTTTCCAAAGGACATAGAGGAAACCCATCTGTCTGTTTTCCATATTGTGCTCATTTATTATGAAGCTGAGAGTGATATGATCAATATTTCAAATACCTCCAGCATCTTCTAAACTAGATACATTTCAGCAGAGCTTTCAGACTAACACAGACTAGAAGAGTGACATGATTGTTTCCTTCTTAATGTTGCCACTAAAAACTTAAGAATCATAGGAGAATATTGCCTAGAATTAGGCTGACTCATGAGATCAACCCTTCTAGGTTCAAGGCACTTGGAATACATTGTCATAACAATCGTCTTGAACCTATCAAGGATCGAGGAACTACTGGCAATGTTTCCCAATGTGGATGGGACTTAACTTCATTCAACTAAAACAAAAATGAAAGAGAAAGTTTAATACAAGTAGAATTGAACTCAATGTGGTGCTAACTTTTCTCATCCCGTCTGCGTCATGGGCTATGAATAAAAGGAAAGAAGATTCTTTCCTACCATTTCTGTTTTATTTGTAATCAGAGTTACAAGATTAGTGCTTCCCAAATACACTAATTTATTTTAATCACACATTTCACCATGTTACAAATATCATCCACATTCACCTTAGAATGTCCAGCCATTTGAGATCAAAGGGGAAGCATTTTTCCAAGGACAAAGTTCACAAAGATTACAAGAGAAGAATGGAATCAAGAAATTGCAGTGATAAACTTGGATTAAGTCACATTTCATTGAAGACATTGTAATAAATGAAATGAAACAAAATGTTAGGAATTATTGTATGGAAAACTGATCTGCTCTTGAAACTTCACCTGATTTACAATAAAAAGTTAAAAAATAAATAAAATGATGTGCATTTATCACTTGCCTATTTTGTGCCAGTCATCATGACAGATACTTATACAAAAGGTGTTAGGGTTTAATTATATTCCAAAAGTCATGTAACTGATTGCACTGAGGTCCTAACTTCTTTTATTAGTATTAAGTAGGATTTAATAAATATGTCATTTTATTCCAAATTTCAATCATGTCAAGCAGAATGTTCAATTGCTACCACAATCAGCTTCTAATCATTTGTTTTCAACATCTTCCTTTTACCTACCTCCACCAAACTCTGTTTTCTACTAGCTGGTTCAATGACCCTAGATTTTGTTTACTGAAAAATGGAAAAAACATTTAAAAGCATTTCAAGAGGGTGACCTCCATCGAAATAATATTAGGTTTTCTCAAGAAGAGAGATGTACCTCAGTCCTTGGCTTCTCGCAAGAAAGAAATAACTCCAAAGTCTGGTTTGTGATCCATACGAGTTTAATGAAAGAAGTTGTTTAGGGTTTATACAAGCACTCACAGGTTTCCTTGCCAGTGTCTGCCTGCCAGGAAGCTGCTAGACAGAAAATGAGATCGATTCCAGACTCCTGCCTTTTCCGTCTTTTGGCAGGGAGGCATGGTTGATGAGCCTGATAGACCCTGTTGACCGAATTGAATTCACTTGGCCTAAATGAGTCAACCCAGGTGTGGCTCTTCTGGCCAGAAGCCAGGACCTCTGAACATGAGCAGGGTACCACCCTTTCCTGGCAGAAAGCATGAACCTCTGAGCATGAGCAGCGGATGCCCTTTTCTCTGTGCCAGCTACCTAACATTAATACCTCTGAGATACACTGCAATACGAACAAATAAAACCCAAAGAAAATAATATAAACCAAAAATACAAAAAATTTTGGAAATCAGATCAGGTCCAGTTCGAATCATAGGGAGTATCTACTGTTTCAACTGTAGATTTACTGTTTTAGCTGAGGACAATTTTTTAACTTTTCAGTTCAGATTTATGCCTTTGATCTTCTATACTCCTGTCTTCCAAATACTCTGTTTGGTGACCACTTTTTTCCTTTCCATCAATTATAGATATGGGAGTTCTCCCGAAGCTTATGGCCAAAGTAGTTCCACTGAAGTCTTAACGTCTTGTATCTGTATTTGGGAATAGCAAGTTAACATGACACCAGAAGCATCAATCAATACACCAGTGAGTGGTGTATTTATAAAAAGGACACATGGAGAAAGAAACTGAGGGAAGTCAGATTTATGTTGCAACTGCGAGACAAGGAACTCCTGAGACTATCAAAAGATATAGAGACAATAAAAATTGTACCATGCCTACTAGAACCGTCACTAGCACTGGCACTTACAACAACCTGAATTTGGACTTCTACCCCCAGAACTAAAAAAAACAAACACACAACAACAAAAACCCTCATTGAATAGACTCAGAAACCCTATAAGGATAGGGGAGATTGGTCCCATACTTATTTCAGAGACTGTAACTCATTTCAGGAGTAGAAAGTCTTACTTATCTCCCACAGAGTGACTGGTGGTATCAAACTATGGGACAACAAATTGATGTTTTTATGAGATACTCACTTTATGATACAGTTGTTGCCATCATATGGTAGTAGTTGTTAGGTTAACTGTAGAAGTCTAATTCTGAAAACCAAGCTCTCCAAGTTGATTCCAACTCATAAAATAATTATAAGGTTTCCAGTCAGGTAAACCTGACTGTAACATAAAACCTCCTCTTTCTCCTGTGGAGTGTTTGATGGTTTTGAAACTCTGACCTGTCATTAGTGCAATGCCTAAGCCATGGACCACCAAAGATCCTAAATCAATACCCTAGAAAGATTCAATACCACCCAAAGATTTTAATGAAGTCAAGTTCCAAGTGTGGCTAGACCATTTTCAATGAGATTCACATTCTGTTTTGTTCTGTTAGGTCCCCTTCAGTTAGTTCTAAATTATAGTGACATTGTATACAACAGTACAAAACACTTCCCACCATCTTCAAAGTAGTTTCTATATTTAACTGCATTGTTGGCATCACTGAATCAGTCCATTTCCTTGAGGACCTTTCTCTTTTTTGATGAATCTATACTATATGAAGTTATACCTAAAGTGTTCAGTACCTCCTTCTACTGAAGTGGAGAGCCAAGTCAAGTCCTTCTTCATTGTCTGTTTGTTTGTTTGTTTTTAGCTTGGAATCTCTTTAGAAATCTTTGAGTAACCCTGCTGGCATTTGAAATTCCAGTGATAGAGCTTCCAGCATCACAGCAAGACACAAGCCACCACAGTACTAAAAACTGATGGACAGATCCATAGTTTTAAAATATTGTCAGATACTGAAGATCTATGGGTGGAAATGAAAATTTTTAGAGAAAATAAGACATATGGGTCATATAGGTAAGAGGGCATTCAAATTGTGATTGAGGAAGAGCTGATTTCTCACTGTGGCGTTGACCATAGTGACAGACTTGGGTGAAGCCTGTTGGAATGGAGACATGAAGATATTCATTTGCTGATGGAACAAAACTTAGGTAAGGAGAAACAGCTGCAAAAACCTGCTAACAATTAGACTTGGAATGAGTGATATGAAGCTAAGAGAATTGGAAGTGGTTAAAAATTAAATGAGTCAATTAAAGATAAATATACTAGGCAGTAGATATTTTGATAAGAAAATCATATTACTTACAGTGCCAGAAGTAACACATTCAAGAGGAATGGTATAGCTCGCATTCACTGTCAAGGACACAGCAAAATCCATCATGAAGCACATTACTGTCTGTGATAGGATTATATTTATTCTCCTTCAAGGAAATCTAGGCAATACAACAATTTTTCAAATTTATTCACATCCACAAATGTTAGTGAAGAAGAAATTGAAGAACTTTTATCAATGATTTTAGTCAGAATTTGATGAAACAAACAGATGCATTGATAATTACTGACAAGGGGCAGAGCCCCGGTGGCGTAGTGGTTGTGCGCAGAATGGCGGCCCATTGGGTTGGAGGTTCAAATCCAGCAGCAAGGCTGGGCCTTCTACTCCCACCACCAGAGGGCAGTGATGCCTCCCCCAAAACACACACACACACACACACACACACACACACACACACACACACGATAATTACTGACAAATAGTGGGATGCAAAAGTGGGAAGCAAAGTAGAAGAAACATTAGTTGAAAAGTATGGACCTGATGGTTGAAATGAAGCAGGAGATGTATAATAGAATCTTGGAAGATCAAGACTTGAACCTAGATGACAACTTTTTTCAATAACACAAAAAATGACTATACATGTGGACTTCGCTAGATGGAATACACAAAAATCAACTGATTATATTTGTGAGAAGAGATGCTAGAGAAGCTCAATATCAGGAGCTAAAACCAGTCTAGGTACTGACTAGAACAATCCATCAATTACTCATATGTGAGTTTGGGTTAAAGCTCAAGAAAATTTTAAAAGCCCACAAAAGTAAAAATATAAACGAGTCTATCCCACCCAAATTTTGAGAACAGATCAATAATAGATGTATCACATTGAACACTAATGACAGAAGACCTGTTAAGCTGTGGGAGGACATCAAGAACATCATTCATGAAGAAAGTGATGGTAGGAACTGGAAACACAAGGAATCCAGGAGAGATGATTTCTTTAGGACCACCAGTGAGTTTGGTGATACCAGGCGGGTGGAGGCAAGATGGGGTAGAAAGGAGGAACTGATTACAAGGATCTACATATAACCTCCTACCTGGAGGACAGACAACAGAAAAGTGTGTGAAGGGACATAAAGATATGACAAAATAATAAAAAATTATAAACTATCCAGGGTTCATGAGGGAAAACGGAATGGGGGAGAAAGGAGGGGAATGAGAAGCTGATACCAAGGGCTCAAGTGGAAAACAAATGTTTTGAGAATGATGAGGGCACCAAATGTACAAATGTGCTTAATACAATGGATGGATGGATGGATGGATTGTGATCAGAGTTATATGATCCCCCAATAAAATCATTTTTTTAAAAAAGAAAAAGATAAACAAACCCCATCTATGATTTTTTTAAAAAGACAGAAAAGATGAAAGCGGATATCAGAATAGACACTGAAACTTGCCCTTAACCATAGAGTAGCTAAAATAAATGGAAGAAATGATGAAATTAAAGAGCTCTATAAAAAATTTCAAAGGGAAACTCTAGAAAATAAAACCAAATAGTATAATGGAAGGTGCCAAGACCTAGAATTAGAAAAATGAAAGGGAAGGATGTGCTTAACATGTTTTAAAATTAAGGAACTCAAGAAAGAAGTCAAGTCTTGAGTGAAACTATTGAGAATTTTGATAGGCAAAACACTAAATGATGCAGGAAGCATCCAATGAAGATGGATAGGATACACAGTGTATCAGAAGGAATTGGTTGAAATTGAACCATTTGAAGAGGTATCGTATGATGAAGGACCTATGAGATTAAAGGAAGAAGTTTTAGCTGCACCGAAAACATAAGCCAAAAGCAAGGCTCCAGGGATTGATGGAATACCAACTGAAGTGTTTAAATAGCTGATCAAACACTGCAAATATTCCCTAGTCTATGCCAGGAAATTTAGAAGACAGTTACTTGGCAAGCTTACTGGAAGAGATCTATATTTGTACTTATTCCAAAGAAAGGTGACCAGATAGAATGCTTAACAATGTCTTGTCCAAGACTTTTGACTGCATGAATCATAGCAAATTATGGGCTACCTTGAGTAGAATAGGAAAAATGGAACACTTAATTGTGCTCCTGGGGAACTTGTACATAGATAAAGAGGCAGTTAGGTGAAGATAACAAGGGAATAGTGCATGAAATATCAGGAAAGATATGGGACAGAATTGTGTGCTCTCACCATACTAATTTTATCTGTATGTGGAGTAGATATTCAGAAAGCTAGTTTCTATGAATAAAAATATGGCATCAGGATTAATTACAACCTTTAATAGACAGATGACACAACCTTTCTTGCGGAGAGTGAGGAAAACCAAAAGCACTGGCTGATGACCAATAAATGCAGTCTTCAATACATATTGCAACTCAATGTGAAGGAGAAAGAGAGAGAGAGAGAGAGAGAGAGAGAGAGAGAGAGAGAGAGAAAGAGAGAGAGAACCAAATGTCACAACTGGACCAATATATAACACCATAACAAGTAGAGAAAAATTCGAAATTGTGAAGCTTTTTGTCTTATTTGGATCCTCAGTTCATGCTTAGCAGTCATGAGATCAAAAGACATGTTACATTAGGTAGATCTGCTATGCAAGAACTCTTTAGAATATGGAAAAGCAAGGATGCCACTTTGATGACTAAGGTGTGCCTCACCTAAGACACGACATTTTCTCATATGTATATGAAAGTTAGACCTTGAATAAGGAAGACTGAAGAAAAATTGATACATTTGAACTGTGATGCTAGAGAATATTGGAAGGATCAGAGGCAGCTAGAGGACAAACTGATCTGTTTCAGAAATGCTTCTCATTAACTCCTTGGAGGCAAGGATGGCAAGACTTCATCTTACATACTTTGGACATAGTCAGGAGAGACCAGTACCTGGAGAAGGGCATCATGCTGGTAAAATAAAGGGGCAACAAAAAGGAGGAAGCCCCTCAAGGAAATATATTGACACCATGGCTGCAGTAATGGGCACAGATATTAGAAAAATTAGGATAGCACAGAAATGAGCAATGTTCTGTCCTGTTGTGCATAAAATCCCTATGGCTCACAGTTGACTCAATGACACTTAACAACAAGAGCATACTATGTAAAGCATGCAGAACATTCAGTTCCAGGGAGTCATCTGACCTGAAAAATATGTCTATGGCAGGTGATGCCTCCAGATCTTCAAATTTATGTAATATTTAGGTTGCACTTCATCCAAACTATGTCTGTCTGTTCTTCTGTAGTACATATTATATGCAATGGTCTTTACCAATGTTATCATTCAAAAGCATTAATTAGTTTTGTCAATTCTTCCTTATTCAATGCTTACCTTTCATAGGTGTCTAAAGTAATTTGAAATAGCATGACTTGCATGATTATCATCTAAGTTTTCAAAGTGACATCAAAATGACATTGTTTCCTTTTTTCGGGGGGACGGGCATCACTGCCTTGGTGGGAATAGGAAGTCCAGCCTTGCTCCTGGAGAGCTGCTGCTGGGATTGAACCGCCAACCCTGTGGGCTGCAGTTCCGCAAACAACCTCTATGCCACCGGGACTCAGCCCGACATTGTTTCTTAATACTTTATTTGAATTAGATATGATGAATGTAATACATACTTTGATTTCCTAATTGCTGCTTCTGTGAGCATTAATTGTGGGACAAGTGAAATGTAGTCCTTGGAGAATTTTGTTTTTTACTCTGCTTAATATGAGATTGCGTATGGACCCAGTTTTGAGAACTGTTCTTTAGGTTGAACAATAATTCAGATTGAAGGTTCTAGTCTTTCATAGACATCAGTAAGTGGTTCAAATATTTTTCACTTTCAACAAGCAAAGTTGTGAATGACCCATCTTTCTGAATCTCACATTATTCTTTATATAATATAAATTTTAGTAGTATTTGCCAGCATACAGATTGAGATTTTATGGCACCTCCCCGAAGGACACTATTCTTGCTTTTATTCTATGTGGTCTCTCCTTTGTTATGTGTTAAAACAACCATCTTTTGATTGTGTTTATAGCTTTTGCATGAACATAATGAAGTGGCTGAAGTCCATTCTTCCACATATTTATCATAATTGATTATGATCCAAAGAATTTAATGTCTTTACCTAACTAGTATAATAGGTGGAAATCGTTTTTATATTCTGTGTTGAGGCAAGATCCAATGATATCACTTGTCATCCTCTCTGTCATCTTCTGAACCCAGTTTAAATTTCTAGAAGTTCCAGATCCTTTTATTAGAATGTTTTTCACCCTTACATCAAGTCTTTGTTACTTAATGAGTAATAATTTGGTGAGCCAGACATCTCACTTCCCTTGAACCAGTGTCCTAGAAGGAGCATAACATTTGGTTCTTTGTGTTTTCAATTAACAGAAGAATGTACTGTCTGATATTCCAAGTATAAGAGTTGCTCTTGATATAGAAATATTTGTTATATTAGCCCTGGGGTGAACTTTGTATTTAAGGTGCTTGATATCAAGCCAGGATTTCCACAAACTTTCAAGAGAGAATTTTAAGCTTATTCTATGTCTATATGCTAAAAAGTGACATTTTGGTGGCCAGCACTTGATTCAAAATGTACTTGGGTGAGTTTATGGGGGAAGCATATATTACTTCCACTTCAAATTTTTAAAGGATATAAATATTTGGTAAATAATTAAATATAAATGTGCATTAGATTCAATCAGTTATCAGAGGTGGTTGACTTCAGAGAGGAACTGATGCCTCTTTAAGGCTATCTAGTTAGGGAATAGCTGTTGAAGACTTAAAAATAATTAAAGAAGTAATCACCAAACATTTTCAGTAAAATTCATATACATGTGAAAAAATAATAAAGGAAAAAGAATCAATTGTTTCCAAAAACCTGTTATATATGGGACTGTGAAAAGAAGACTGTTGGTGCTGAGCCCCGGTGGCGTAAGTGGCTGAGTGCGGGACTGCAGCCACGAGCTTGAGGGTTCAAGTCCAGTGGATGCTCTCAGAAGCAGCACTGGGTAGCGCCCATGACCACCAGAGACAGTGGTGCCCACAAAAAAGAAGAGAAAAGAAAAGAAGACTTGTTTAAAAGCAAAATGCATGGCATTGAAATTACAAAACCCTCTGTACTTCATTTTTTATTTAATAAAAATTGAAATACTTCAGAGGTCATTTGCATCTAGAAAACCCAGTCTAACACATTTGGACTTCCATGATATGTAGCTGCCTGGCTGGTGACAGAGACGTTACTCTCTCAAAAATGTTACTGTATAGTAGAAAATTGTGTTAATTAACTATGTAAGCAAAGTAAATATTGTTTTTGGGGCAAATCTGATTTCTAATATTATTGGAAAATTCCATTGTATCCATTGCCAAAGACATGTGAAGAACGTTGTATAGCTGTCTATAAAGCAACTATTTTTTTAAAAAATAAACATTTTAAAGTCAGAAAAAAAGAAAGGTCTCCTTTTTCCACCTACTTGAGCAGAAGTGGAAGCTGTAGCTATTCTTGAGGATGAATGCATTGGTTCTCTAGATGAATAATGGGGAGCAATGGAATGAGATCATAAATTATTTCAGAATAGGAATAACTGAAGACTTCTTCTACACTTCTCTCTTTCTTTACAGAAGACTAAACAGAGTAGATTGGTTTTCTATTGGCCAATTACTGTATGGATTCACTCAATGTAATCCAAAATTATGAACTGATGAGAAGTCAATAAATTTTAAATGTAGTGACATCTTTTGTAGTAAAAATCCGTCTTGATAACTGAAAACATCATGATAATAATGGAAGGTTAGTCAGGAAGATTTCTCAATACAAAGAATGAAAGTTTACGTTCACCCAGATGAACCTCAGAAGAAACTATGTTGAACCTACTTGTGAAACCCCAGCCATTGACAACCCCACTGAACACATTTTTGTTATGACATCCATGTGATCCCTATGTGTCTACTGGGTCACTAACTGGTTTAACTAATTTTGGGAAGGAAATGTGTAAGGTCAATGGTGAAAAAAAAAGAACAACTCTACCCCAAATGGCTACTAGTTGAGGAAAGGACGAATGGACTAGGGGGAGTGATTGGCATGGATGGAAGCATTCAGTTATTAGTTGGGCCAGATCATGCAAGGGTTTAATCCAAGTAGCTTTTCACCTATATCTGGAGAACTGATGTTTAGAAGCTGTTCTACCATTAACAGATATATGAGTGTACAATATACTGATGGATACTACAAGGTAAACTGCATATTATGTTTGATATAGCCTAATATAAAGCAGTCTTAATTTTATTTTTTAACAATTTCAATAATTGAGACTGAATCATGAGGGGTTATCCACCTTCCCACTCATTATGCTTTTTTCCTGCTAGGTGAGCAATTCAACAGGTCACTCTGAGTTAGAGCATCAGTGACGTCATCTGGGGAGATCCTCTCTGGTCACAGTGAATTTTTTCTTAAAAGCAGCTTCTCTCAAATCTCATTTTTTTGGTGATGGTCAATTTAAGAGAACAGTGTGTGGTTGTGAAATTTTGTATCTTACTTGGAAAAAAAGTCACAAAAACCCTAGTGATGTGGAGCACAGAATATAAGGACAGCATTATGGGAAAAATTCAAGTGTATGAATGGCTTTCTTGTTTCATAAAAGGTGAAATATTGCTTGAAGACAAAATTGTCTGCCTTATTAGCTAAATAAAACCTGATTTATCCTGGAAATATTGTGTCATTATAGATTTTAAGCTTCAGTATTCAGTGAAGACTACTCATAGATAGAACAATTAAGGTCCAGTTGCACAGCCAGTCAGTTTAACATAAAATATAATCTAAATGATTTTGTGGATTAGGGAAATGTAACACTCTTCCAAAACTAAAGTGCAGTAGTTATTTTTGTTTGTTTTTTAATCATCTATTGAGTATCATTCATTATACCAATCAGTTACAGCAATGATTGAAGAATCAAAATCTTTGATTTCTAGTTGGAAAATGATGTTGAGGTTAAGTGGATCTAGGCATGACTCTTAGAAATATACGGTACTAGGGTAGAGCCATAAGTATTGCAATAAAATTAAGAGATTCCCTGGTAAGCTATTTGGTTGATTGGACCTGTTTCTGAAGGCGTAGTAATGAGTCAAAAGCAAGTGAGAGAGCTAATTTCTATCCACCCACTAACCACAGAGACATATTTAATGTAATTATTGGAATACTCAAATATGTGCATAGATCATTTATGAGCTGGAACTGTAGAATACTTCTGATATACACAGTAATATCCCCTAAACATGCACAGGGTGGTTTGCAAAAGTAGAGCACTCTCACTACCCAGAGATTGGCATTTTGAATCCATCCACTCAGGGTTGTTTCAGAAAACAGGACTGGAAATCTGTTTCTGAAAAGTAATAGCTTGGAACACTCTCTGGGTTCATATTGCAAAATAGTGTTTCTGTCAGTCCGAATTAACTCTATGGCAACTAATGAGAAACATGATTTGATGATCATTCTTAATAATCATTAAAAATAGCTTCTAGTGTAATATTTAACCTTCTTCAATGGGTAAAGTTCAGAAAAATGATGATATAAATGTCCAAGATGCTTTCCCTTTGGTTGCCTACTAAACTTTAAATCATTGTCCAATTAGTAATGCTATTTGATGAAAATTTTGATAATTTTGATAAATTTTTAAGTTAGTTTTCCTGATTTTTTCAGTAAAACATTCTTTGCAAAATGCAGTATGTTTTGAACAACAGAAAAACAGGGAACTCAGTAGGAAACTGAAATGCTATAAGCATTTGCGCCACTAATGTTATTTGATTACTTATTGACCTAGAGATATAAGAAATATCTTTTTGCCCCTCTGTCCAATGGGCTTTCCATCTCAGTTCACTGTCACAGTAACTGTGGCATGTTCTTTCCCCTTCTCCCTTCCATTCTTTTCTCACCAACCAACAGAAAAATGAATCATTGGTATAATTCATGGAAGTAAAAAGGAAATGGTAAGTTAGCAAAATATATCTTTGGATTCTTGTACACTCATGCTAACTTTTCTACTGGGGTTAATTTTTTTTCTCATCACCTTTCAATTCATACTCCACTCCAAAGTTATTTTATTATAAAGTCTTTTCAACTAATTGATTCTCCTTGTTTTTTGTGAGTGTTTTGTTTGTTTGTGGGTGCTGTATATATATATATATATATATATACATATATATATTTATTTATTTATTCCAACTCATTCAACAGGCAAAACCTACCTATTCCTGCACCATTCTCACAATCATTTTTATGTTTCAGTTTATGTTGAGTTAAACTAGTTACTGTGCTAGTTTATCATGTTGAAAGTCTTAAATATTCCTATTTTTATTTTATTTTAAGAGACTTGTTAATATTTTTATTTTATTTCAAATATACAAAATAAGCTTTCCCCAAACTTTCTATAGAAAACATTCATCTACAGAATATTACTAGGATATGGGATAAAATTGTAGTTGTTGTTTTTTTTTTTTTAGTTTAGTTGTGCTTCACCATACATTTTAAAGTACCAAAATATTGCTATAAAAACGTTTAGAGCAATAGTTCAGTTTAAAATATAGTGCAATTTTTCTATTTTACTTTATCCCTGCCCTCTGAGCACAATAGTCTCTTTGGCTAAATAGCTAATATAACAACAGATCTTGATATTTTAGTAAATAAAATATGGAAATTGCTTCTGGAATTAATTTTATGATAGAAAAATATATAAAGATAATTGTTCCTGGAGATTCTGGTTTAGAGAAGTACAATCCTATCCCAGCTCTGGATTTAAAATAATAACTTTGTGACTCGAACCAACAAACACCAAAGTAGCCCACTTTTCAAAAAGGTTTCAGCAGATGGTTAAGCATGTCAACTTTATACACTAGGGTGACTTCCAGAGACAAAAGATGTGACTTTCAGCATGTGAACCCCTGGGGAAATTTTTTATGCGACTGCCTACTGCACTAGAAAAATGCAAACAACTTTCGCTTTTATGGCCTCATAAAATCTTTGTAGCCATATTTCTGACTTGCAGTAAAAAATTCTTAATTCTCAATGTTCCTCTCTAATTATACATCCACTTCTTCCATTTTTCATATTTTCCAACTTTCCGCTACAAATGAACTGTTGTCTGTGCCAGACCAAACTTTCTCAAGGTTGCTATACCTCTGCTCTACCTTGAGCAGAATCAGTGGTCTACATGAAAAGCTGCCCAGATAGATATGAACTTAATTCATTTCCTTGAGAAAAAAAGAATGCAAAAAAATGTCATTCTCAGGTGCTGAAGCACAATCATGCCTTCGAACTTTACTATGAAAGCCTGGAGTAGGAGTTTCCAGAATAACCCCAAAATGAATTTCTTCAAATTGTTCTCAAGCATTTGTCTACCAGAATAAATGGACAAATATTCTTTAGCCCCTAAATTGTCCTGTTGTCTTTTTATAAGGTCAGAGAGAGCAATGGTTTTCCCAATCCAGAGCCTTGCTTAGCAAAGAACCACGTGTGATGATGAAAACTGTCTGCCCCCACAGTCAGATGTTAGCTTCAGGAGGACCACCATGCTTCAGCTAAATGATTGCTTAGCATTCGCAACAGGAGATTCTCTCAATAATAGTGAAAGTACACATTTGTTGTTTTCTATTTTGTTTTGTCCTTGTTAGATGCCATTGAGTCAGTTTCAACCCGTAACGATTCTATTCACAACTGAACGAAACACTGCACAGTCCTGTGCCATCTTCACACTTGCTATTATGTTTGAGCCATTGATGGAGCCAGCGTGTCAACCCATCTTATCTACGGTCTTCCTCATTTTAGGCACCCTTCCACTTTACCAAACAGTCCGTCTCCAGGAACTGCTCTCTGCTGACAACATGTCGAAAGCCTGTGAGATGGATTCTCACCATCTTTGTTTCTAAGGATCATTTTGGCTGTATTCTTCTGAGAATAAACTTCCCCAAAACTTGCTCGATTTTTTTGTTGTTGACAATCCATAATACTGTCAAATTCTTCATTGGTATCAAATACATATTTGGGTTCTCCTCGATCAATGTCCAACTTATAAGGGAATTAAAAATACAATGGCTTATATAAGACCCACTTATCTAACATTTATTAGAGCTTTATAACATGTTCTGATGGAACAATGGTAATCCTTATAATTTCTCACCTAAAACCAGTTAATTTCCATAATAAATGTTATCGCGATCATTATTCTCTATAGTTCTGTGTCCGTTACAATCAATTATAGAATCCAGCAGAAAGACACGGTGTTGCATGAAACAGCAATCAGAAAAAGCAGAATTTTTATTCTTTAATAGTTTTGAATAAAAAAAATCTAAAATCAATTGATCAAAGCCTCTTATCAACTTTTTTTTTGTTTCATGTCCTTTTAAGATCTACAATGATTTTACTTTCTTATCTATTGTCTCTAAAGCCCTACCTGGAACTTCCCTTTGATAGACTATCACCTTCTTTATAGCCTTCCCAATCTGTTGCCCCTGCCAAATTGCCATAAAATTGGCCTTATTTATCCTGCTTTAATATATAATACTCCATCTGAGTTACTGAGAATTACTGGTGACAATGACTCAGCTAAGCTCTTAGTCCTAGTTTCCAAGCCTGAAGAACCATCAAGTTTTGTTATTTTATTCTTTATATAGATTCTCACTGTAAATCTATATTCTTTTCAATACATTGTTCAAGTTGGCTATTATATATATCCTTGCTTCTCATTTAAAACATTGTATAAAAACCTAAGCTGGTACAATTTCTTTTTATTATTATTTAATACTTTTAATAGGGGTGCTTACTTTCCCATAAAAAACCATACATTCAACCACTGTGTAAAGCACATTTGTTCATATGCTACCATCATTATTTCAGAGCATTTTTCTTTCTACTTGAGCCCTTGATATCAGCTTATTTTTGTCCCTTCTCTCCCCTTTCTTCTCTCCCTCCATCCTCATGAATCCTTGATAAGTTATAGATTATTATTTTCATATCTTACATCATCCTCTGTAACCCTTCACCCTCTTTTGTGTTGTTCAGAGGGTTAAATCGTGATCCTTGCAATCAACTCCCCCTTACTTCTCCCACATTTAACTTATCCTCCTGATATCTCTATTCTCACTGTTGGTCCTGAGGGACTTATATATCCTGGATTCTCTGTGTTTGCGGCTCTTGTCTGTAGCAATGTGCATGTTTGATCTACTTGGTTTGTAAGGTAGAATTGAGGTCATGTTAGTTAGGTGAAGTAAGCACTAAAAACTAGTGGAAAGTTCTGTGTTTCATTGGTGCTATACTGCACCGTGAGTGGCTCATCTATTCCTTGTGACCCTTCTGTGAGGGAATGTCCAATTGACTATAGAGGGGCTTTGGGTCTCCACTCCACACAGCCCCAATTCACATTGAGTAGATTTTGTTCTGGGTCTTAGATGCCTGATACATGATCCCATTGACACCTCATGATCACACAGGTTGATGTGCTTATTCCATGTGGGATTTGTTACTTCTTAGATAGATGACCACTTGTTTACCTTTAAACCTTTAAGACCCCCAGCTCTATATCTTTTGATAGTCTGGTACCATCAGTTTTCTTCACCACAGTTGCTTATGCACCCGTTTTGTCTCCAGCAATTGTATAGGGAAGTGAGCATTGAAGAATGCTGGATTATTAGAACCAAGTTTTCTTGTGTTGAGGGAGTACTTGAGTAGAAGTCCAGTGTCCATTTGCAACCTTAATTATTAACACAGAGATATAAATATATAGATCTATTCTCCTCTCATTAAGTATAAATATATTTATATATGTACATATCTCTATTTAGAAGACTACAAATATCCCTTGCTTCTTGGTTCTCCCCTCTATTTCATTTTACTTTCCTCTTGTCCCATCCAAATGATCAGCCTTCATACAGGATTAGTAATTTGTCGCTGCTACATTGCCCTTGATTAAGCCCTGCAAGGCTCTTACACCCTTCACTCTGTTGATTTTAATTCACTTGCAGTTCCCTTGTCCCTCTGTTGGTTCCCCCAACTCCCTTCCCCCACCTTCCCTTCTCCCATATCACCTGTAAACACCAGTCTCATTCTTTTCTTCTCCCAAGTAATATCCTGCCTATCTTATCTAGATAGATCTGCAGAGACATTAATGAGTGCAAAAAACAAAAACAAAAAACAACAACAAAGGAAGTCAAAACCAACAACAAACTAATGACAACAACCACCAAAAAAACAAACAAACCCAAAGTAACAGCAACAAAAAGAAAGCCAGTGACAAAAATAGAAAATCCTATAAATTTCAAGGTCTGTTTGTTGGCCTTTATGAGTGTTTTCCAGTCAAGTCTGATGGAGTTCCACACTCTGTCTCCAAAGTCTATTTTTGTCTTGGGATTTCATCGCTTTTCTCCCCTTGCTGCTCTGTTGTGTGCCCTTTTTGCAGTGGTTCTCAAGCTATGGTTTGCGACCCCTTTGGGGAGTCAAATGCCCCTTTCACAGGGGTCACCTAAGACCATTGGAAACCACATATTTCTGATGATCTTAGGAACAGAGACACAGCTCCTTCATCCAGATCCGGGCAAGTCCACCCATAAGCAGTTTCACCCACATATGAGTACTGGGCATGAAGGCTATTATCCATGCTACACCATGCTTCAAGACAAAAATTTCATTTTTTGTAATTAGAAATAAGTATTTCTCAATATATAATTACATATTTTTTGTGATTAATCACTATGCTTTAATTATGTTCAATCTGCAACAATGAAAAGATATTCTGTATATCATATATTTACATTATGATCCATAACAGAAGCAAAATTACTGTTGTGAAGTAGCAACAAAAATAATTTTATGGTTGGAAGTCACCACAACATGAGGGACTATATTAAATGGTCGTGTCATTAGGAAAGTTGAGAACCACTGTCTTAGTGCTTTGCCCCAGTGTGATGGAGGCAGATTGGGCACAATTCCTGCACTGTCTCTATTGTTGTCCCCTGTAGAACTATGGTCCAATGAGTGATATCACTTCTCACTGTGGGACCAGGTCTATGGTCCTCTCTGTCCCTTGTCTTCTCTGAGTAGGAATATCATCCTTGGGCTTGGTGGGTCAGAAGGTGTTTCTCTCCCTCTCCATCCCTATTCTTTTCTCCTGTTTGCTCTAATAAGTCTTACCCCTCTCCCCAAGCTATAGATTCAGTGCTGTCCTCTGAAGTTCTTTCTTCTGGGAGAAAAGGTGTGTCCACATAGTTGGAGTTGGGACCAGCCCTGTAGACCTCTCTATTGGTTCCCTGGTACATGCTGGTATTTTGTATTCATGTTTTGGTACATTGGGTTGAATCCTGGTCTTACTCTCTCTCTTCTGTGGAGAGAAAAACAATACCCTCCCCTTGAGTGAGTCAGTGCCCTGTTCCCCCCTACCCATGCCTATTTTTAGTCTCTTTCATTCCTTCTCCCATTTTGTTGGCTGCCACATGTATCCCTGAATTAGGTTTGGTCCCTATCATACTACCTGGCCTCACCCCAGGAATGTAGCTACAATTTCTTCTAGTCTGCTATTTTTCTCCTTTATTTTGCTTCTAGATTTCTCTTCTCACTAATTTGCTTTCAAGTCTGTACTTCAAATCCTATCATCCTATCAAAGCAGTTACTCATAATGTAATTGATCAAATATTTCCTATTTTTATTTAATCGACTTTTGGGAACATTTGTACCATAAAAACACCCATTTCTGAGTTCAATTGGACAGTGCTACAGAATTTCTACCATCTAGTCATCTGCATTTTCAGTTTAATTTCATCTATCACATGTGTGCAATGTTGGAATTACAAAAATATGACAATAATCTACCTCTTTCTACTAACAATCTCAGAAACGCTTACATTTCCAATTTCCAGTTGTGTGCCATTTACAGACAAATAGCTCTATACCAGAAATGTGCAACATGATTTTTGGAAATAAGAGCAATTCTCTATTAATTATCTATGTCATCAAATATGTAAGTCATTATGGCTATTGGACACGTGGAGTATTGTAACTAGTTAATTCATGGCTAAACATCAGAGGATCCACATTGGAGAAACATCTTAATATTGTAATGACTGTGGAAATTTCTTCAACTATAATTTTGCCATTCATTGATTTTTGTTAGCTGTTGTTTGCTGCCATAGAATCAACTTCCAATTCATGGTAGCCTCATGCATAATTGAATGAGGGACAGTATTAGTTCAGTAGAATTAATGCCTCCTATCCAGGATATCAAGGTTTAATCATTGACTAATGTATCTCATGTGCTGTCATCACCGATCTAGTAGTTGAGGCTTGTGTGTTGCTATGCTGTTAAACATGTTTCAGTGGTATTTCAGGACTAACATTAACTCGGGGGAAAAGCCACATTAGCTACTTCCAAAATTCCATCAATGAATACTCAATGGATCAAAGTGGTCTGACCTGCATGGGGATTTTGAAGGACTAGCCCATATTTCATCCAATTGTGCATGGCTTTCCATGAATTGGGGTCTTACAGTAGCTAATATTGTACTTGATACTTATGAATTACAGTTGTTTAATCTGCAATTAATAATAACTTTTTAGACAATGCAAATATAATTAAAAAGTATCACTCATTGAATTCTGCATCTTAATATCTAATTGCCTATTCAATATATTCATCTGGAGTTCTCAAAGCAAATATAGAATCCACAGGAGTGAGTTAGAATTGACTTAAATTCCTATTTTCTTCCAATACAAAAAGCTACTCTAAATAATACTTTAGAGATCAAATTTTTTCTCAGTAAACAAAGAAGTAGTTCACCCCATTTTAGACAATTCAATTTCACTTCTTAATTATTTGAATTCTTAAATATCTCTCAAATCCATCTGTTACTTCAAGATCATCTGCTACCACCTTGTGCCAAGTTAATTTTGCTTCTTATATACATTTTAAAATACTCCTGTCTTACCAAGTATATTTAAATGCATATTCTCCTCTTTTTTATCTTTCTCTGCATTATAAAATGAGGCACATAAATAAAAGGTCCAATGAATAAATTAATAAACTTTCCCTCAATTTCAGACTTCAAGATAGTATCCACAGTCAGATTTTTTTCTTCCAAACTTATCTTTAAATTATTTTAATACTCCATGACACTTCTGATGCTACACTCACAAGCATTCACACACATTTATGAAAACCTTTTATGACACACAATGAATTTTTAAATTAAAATAGAAGACCTGGAAGTTTTCTTTTTATCTGTTATACAATAAAGTAATTAAATAAAGAAGTGGAGAGGTGTACATGAAATAGAAGAGTTAATGATGTAAACAATTTTCCCCACATTGATGTTTAGATTCCATGCAATCTCATCTATAATACTAGCAGATCTAGCATTGTTAGGGGACAACGGGCTGACAATCTGATGAACAAGTTGACAGAGGAATGCATATTAGAATTTAGTTTGTGTTGTTTCAGTTCTGACACATGACAGTTCCATGTACAAAAGAATGAAAGATTTCCAAGATTTGTTTTATCTTCATGATTGTAGAATGCTTCCAATCTAGGGGATTATCTTTAAGCACTGTATCAGATAATATTATGTGGTGAACCAAAGGCTAGTCTTACTAGGCTAGTTTTCAGAAGTAGATTATCAGGCATCTATTTCTAGTATGTTTTTGGCCTAAAGCTCCAGATAAATCTTTCCACTTTGAATGACCCTGCTGGCATTTAGAATCTCAGTAACACCATTTCCAACACCAAAATAATGCATGTGCCACCACAGAACAACAAACTGACATATGGGTGGTGATTATAAAGTTCAAAAATATTCAGAGCATTCTTGAGGAACAAATCTAGAGGCTTTGTAGTTTCTCATCTTAAAGTATATTATAAACTTGAAGTAATTATGACAGTATAATACTGTCACAAAAAGTACACATTAGTCAGTGAGGGAAAAAATAGATTCTGGAAATGTATTAACAAAAAAGAGGCCTATGTTTTATTTTAATGATGTCATTGGCAAAACAGTTGAGGAAATGTGGTATTTTCAATAAAATATGCTGAGTTACATAAACAACGATACAAACTAGATATAAACTAATTCAAAGGTGGAGTACTTTCTAAATGTAAAAGATCAATGGTGTCTTATATTTCTGAAGAAAAATAGCTTCTAAGGTGAATTATAGTAAAATGATACAAAAGTAATAATTTAATAGCAAAGAAATGATAAGTTGGCCTACAAAACTACAAGACAATCATGACAGTTCCTTAGGAAAAGTGTTAAGAAAATGGAAAACTGCATAAGTGATAAAAGGCCAGGACCCAATCAAATGCCATCCTGTGAGGATGTTTGTTTGGAAAACTACACTCATTCTACAACCTTTTTAGATTTCTCTGAATTCTCCAAATTCAAATAGCTTTTAAAAGGAGTAGGATTTGCATCTCTCAAGTATCCCTAAATTGCCATTGTATGTGACATAAATTAAAAGCACATAATTCTTTAGGAAAAACGTGAAGAGAGATGCAAACAGTATTTCATAAGTGCATGGACCTAAATAGAGAATATTTTCAGAAGTAGTAACTTCTTGTTTTGATATTTTATTTAATAAAGGTGCCTATGAATTTTGTAGCAATACTTTTAAACTTAATCTTGTATATTGAGAAAATTTTGAAAGTTTTCATTACATATTCTAAAGAGCTACATATCCTCTGACCACAAAATTTTTATGACATATATATATATATGATAGCATTGTGTACATATTTACATAAAAAGACATACATGAGTTTTTATAGAAGCATAAGATAGAAGAGTTCTAAAATAAAAATGATCAAACTTGTGCTAAACAATATAATGGATAAATGAGTGTGGGTCATAAAATGGAAGGCACTATTAGAATAAACTATCCTCAAGTAGAAAATAACAGCATGCTTGGATTTGTAAAAATTAATTGATTTTTAAAAGTCAGATTCAAATTTCACACTGTATGGTTATGTTTATGTAAACACAAACAGAAATCTAACAAATTAATGACTTTAAGGTCATCATGACATCTAGTGACTGGAAGGGGACACAAAAAGCACTGATAGGATTAGGATCTTCTAGCTTTTTATTTGTTTTAATCTCACTGATACATTCATAGTTGTGAAAGTTACTTAAATTTTATATTATAATTTATATCTTTTCTACCTATATGTAATACATTTTTTTAAAGAAATCACTGAGGTCAGTCCTTTTCCTCTCAGCTAGACACCAGTTGAATCAATAAGTAATCATCCCACTGGCATAACCTTAGTTCCACCTCTTATTAATTCTCATCTTTAGAATAATTGTAGTTTACCAACTGGTCTTAATCTACTCCAATGTCCCCTTCCTATGAAAGGACTTAACCAATCGTTTGATGGTAAGAAGAGATTAAATAAAGGGGAATAAAGCAGAAAACCAAACTCAAACTTGTGGGCAGCTATAGACTAGACAATTACAAATGAAAATAAAGCAACCGTGACCAAGTCAATATTGTAAATGTAAATCAAAGGAGTCTATAGGAACAGGGGAATACTTTACATGAATGCTTAATGAATGCATGGAAGAGTGGATAGCTAGATATGTATAAAACCTGGTGGCACAAGAGTTAAGAGCTCTACCGCTCATCACAAGTGAGTGATTCAAACACACCCCAGAGCCCCACGTTGTCTGAGAGAAAGCCCTGGTGATCTGCCTCCATGTAGATAATAGCACTGGAACTTAAGGAAGCGGTTCTACTCTACCACACCATCTGTCTGAGTTAAAAATGGACCCAGTGGTTCTTCATAACAACTAGTATGTGTTTTTGAGTAAGTCTATGGCAACCCTAAAAAGTTGCTAAGTAATTTTAAGTTAACAACTTTAAATGCAAAAATTAGAATACAAAATATATAGAATAAGAATATAAAAAAAATCGTTAGGTGCCCCTGAATCAGTTCCAATTCACAGTGACGCTGTGCACAAAAGAGCAAAGCACTGCCCAGTCCCGTATCTTCCTCACAACTGTTCTTTTTGTTGTTGCTATTGTTAAGCATTTCATTGGGGGCACATATAGCTCTTACCATCATCCATCTATCCATCCACTGTGTCAAGCATACTTTTACATATGTTGCCATCATCATTTTCAAAACATTTTCTTTCTACTTGAGTTCTTAGAATCAGCTCATTTCTCCTTCCTCTTTCCCTCCCTTATGAACCTTTGGTAATTAACATACTGTTATGTTTTCATGTCTTACACTGACCGCTGTCCCACTTAACCCTCTTGTCTATTGTCAATCCCCCGGGGAGGGGGCTATAAGTTGATCATTGTGATCAGTTCCCTGTTTCTTCCCCCACCTTCCCTTTGCCCTCCCAGTATCACTGTTCTCATTGGTCTTGAGGGGTTTATCTGTCCTTGATTTCCTATGTTTCTAGCTCTTTTCAATACCAGTGTACATGCTCTGGCCTAGCTATATTTGTAACATAGAACTGGCTTCATGATTCTATTGCAGAGGAAACATTAAAGAACTAGAAGAATGTTGTATGTTTCATTGTTACTCTACTGCATAACTTGCCTGTTCTTTGTGACCCTTCTGTAAGGGGATGTCCAACGCCTACAGATAGGTGTTGAGTCTCCACTCCATGCTCCCCCTCATTCACATTGATATGATTTTTTATTTTGGGTCTTTGAGACCTGATACCTTGTGGCAGTCACCAATCTGTGTCAGTTTCAGCACTGGGAGAGTAAGGGTGGAGTCTAGCCTGTCAATCTGGAGATAGCCAATGAGGCCTCTGTGTGGGCATGGCTTTCTCTTAAGAGTTCTGGGAAGTCTTGCAGTATTTCCCAATTGGAGGAGAGAGACTTGACTCAGTCTCTTGGAGACAGTCTACTGACAAGATAACACAGCAGCATGATATAGACCCCGAGTCCTGGGTACTGGAGAAGTCAGAGGAGAAGCCACATGGCCTTACCCTAATGGAACCAAACCACTGGGGCCGAGGAAGCCACGTGGAGACCCCTACCAATGCTGACATGTTTCTAACACCACTGGATGCTGCTGATGTACCCTGATCCCTGGAAACAAGGAGTCTTGGGGAGACCCTTGCAGCACTGGGATGCTTCTACTGCCGCTGGACAAACAAAACTCTGCACTGACTGGCCTGTGATTGTCCTGGTGTCATTGCACATGCTTCATGAGTCAGAAGGAGAATATATATACTGGTATTGGACATATGGGCTAATATCTGACTTATGACCTTGGACTGGATTGGGTTGAGATGCTTTCTCAATGTTCCATCCCTCTTATTTGTAAACCTTTCCCTTACAGTGATGCGTGTGTTTATGAATTGTTTCTCTAGTCTACCTGGACTAACACTTACCTCATTTCATTGATAGCGCCTGATCACACAGGCTGATGTGCTCCTTCCATGTGGGCTTTGTTGCTTCTCAGCTAGATGGCTGCTTGTTTTTCTTCAGGCCTTTATGACCCCAGATACCATATCTTTTGATAGCTAGTCACCATAGGTTTTCTTCACCACATACGCTATATACTTTTTATCTTTGGTGATCATGTTGTGAAGGTGAACATCATGGAATGACATACTATTAGAACACAGTGTTCTTGTGCTGATGGAGTACGTGCATAGAGACCCAATATCCATCTGCTACCTTAATACTTAGTATGCAAAACTGTGTACATAGATCAATTTCCTATTTCTCTATATAAATATATTTACTTACACACATGCCTGCATTTTATTTATTTTTTGAGAGCAAGTTTATCAAAGAGAAAGATAGAGAAAAACAAAGAAGGAAAACGAAAGAAAAACATGCCTGCATTTTAAAACTCTATAAAAGTCCGTTGTCTCCTCCTCTTCCCCACTATTTCCCCACTATCACATTTAGCTTTCATTCGGTTTTCAGTAATTCCTTTAGGCTACAGCGACCTTGATCAAGCCACACTAGGCGTCTTGTACCCTCCTCACCTTTGATTTTAGACCACTGTTCCCTCATCCCTGGATTTGGTGACAACCCTTACTCCCCCCCCCCCGCCCCCGCCGCCTTTCATGTCACCTTGAAACTGTTGTTCCTGCTCTTTTCTCCTCCAGAGAGTTTATCCCACTTATCTTGATAGACATGTAGAGACAATAATAGGTACAATTGATTTTATGCAGCCACTTAGTCAATCATTCTTGTCAAGAATCTTCCCTTTTTTTGTTGCCCCATTACTTTCCATGATCTTTTTCTTCAGGGATTGGTCTCCTCTGCCAATACAAGATAAATCTGATAAAATTATAAGCACTTGAGTATACATCTTAACATTTAGCACAATAAGCAGACAAAAGTAAGAATTGATGACACAAGTAAGATAATTAACAATGAAAAGTAACGCATATGTTGTTTTCTGTATCTCCAACACTGATACATTCATTATTCTTGTATTCCTTACTTATAACTACCCTCTAGGGAGTTATTGCCATAAACCTCACTTATACATGAGAAGACTGATGCAAGTGCAAGTATCTTTCAGTACTTCGTCTAACAATACATAATGAGCTAGAACGTGTTTGCACCAAAACTTGAGTGTAGGCAACCTGAGATGCTGAACCTTGCCTTTTAAATGATCTGCTGTTCTCACTCTAAAATTCTGAATAAAGGTGCATAAATAAATTTTACACCTGAATGCATATTGTATTCATTCTTCTAAATGTTTACACTTCCATTGTGCCACTACAGCCAGGCCGTTTGCCATCATGTTGAGAGGTGTGTGTTGTTGTAACTGTAGAAGCTACATCACCTATATATCCAGCAGAGTCAGCCAGGTGGCCAGATTTTAGCAGAATTCCCAGAATAAGACAGACTATGAAGGACTTGGCAATCTCCTTCTGGAGAAATAAAATGGCCAGAAAAAAAATTATAAGTATCAGTGCCACATTCGGTATTATATGGATTTACTTATGTTTTATTAGCTATAAAAAGGCAGTGCAGATAACATTATCTGACTGCGCATATAAATTGTGAATAAAGGTGAAAAAAAGAACAGGAATTCTTTTAGAAGTAGTCACTATGCTCATGAAGAACCTATACACAGTCTGAGAAAAACAGTCATTCAAACAGAACAAAATCATGGTGCTTGATTTAATTCCAAAGAGGTACATGTCAAATTTGTACTCTCATCATAGAAAAATAATTCCGTATTATGAGTAAATGTTTCAAAATATTGTTTGTCATTGTTTCTAGGTGCCCTTGAGTCAATTCTGACTCATAGTTACCAAATGTAGAACATACAAGACACTACACCAGTGATTCCCAAAGTGGGAGCCGCCACCCCCTGGTGGGCGCTGCAGCGATCCAGGAGGGCGGTGAGGGCCACAGGTGCATTTAAGGGCGATGAATAATTGTAAGGGGGTGGTGAAAGGATAAAAGAAAGAAGAGAAGATTTAGCAAAATTTGACTTATGTATTCCACTCATAATGCTTAATTTTTCTTTGAACAACGTACTGTACATTGGCGCAGTTCCGCATACTCCCTCACTTGCATTGAGGTCTGTGCAATCGCACACTGCTACTGTTCATGTGGTGCCACTGAGTTGCCGTTCCCAAACATGTGAGCACTAAGAGCATTGCTGCGGGCAACAGCCACTCGTATGATTGGTCGATCACAACGCCCAAGCCTGGCTCGGCAGCGGTAGTACTGGCTACTGGCAGTACTACCAGCAGATTTTGGAGCACGCTATGAATCAGGAGATTTCCCATAATTATTATGCGTAATTTAACTCTAAGTTAGATTGTTGTGATATTGTGACAAGTTAAAGTTAACTAACAAATAGTGCGACTATAATTGGTGAGTATTATTTATTTTGTAATAATTATATGTGCTTTACAATTTATAATATCATGTTTATTTATTTCATTAGTATTTATTTTAGTTTGTTTTTACAAAAATATTTCAAAAATTCTCAAAAATATTAAGAGTTCAAACTGTTAGAAACTATCTTACTTTATTTAATTATAAAATATATCTAGAGTTTTTATTTTAATGAGAATGAAAAGATCTTTATAATTTGACTTGCCCCAAATTTATTTTGGCATACTGTATATATTTCTGTTCAATTGCTATTAAAATTTTTAAAAAATTAATTTCTAGCGTGCACTCAATAATTTTTTTCTGAAAAGGGGGCAGTAGGCCAAATAAGTTTGGGGATCACTGCACTACACAGTATTGCACCATCCTCCCAATGGCTGAGTGCATTGTTGTCATTGGTGTGTCAGTCTATCTTATCTTATTGAAGTTCTTCCTCTTTCTCCTCACTCTCTCCTTTACTGAGCATGGAAGCCAGAGACTATTGTCTCCTGAAAACAAGCCCAAAGGATAAGAGATAAGGTCTTGCAGCCCTTTCTTCAGGAGCAATTTGGTTATATTTCTTCCAAGGTAAATTTATTTGTTTTTCTGGAAGCCGAAGATACTTCCTTTAATCATTGTCAGCACTTTAGTTCAAATGCCTCTTTTAATAGTCCTTTTTTATTGTCCAACTTTCTTTTTTAAATCATTGTATTGGGGACTCAGACATCTCTTATCCAACCAATTGTCCAACTTTCATAAGCTTCTGAGGCAATTAAAGCACATACCTTGGATTAGGTTTACATTGGTCTTCAAAGTGACATCTTTGTTCTTCAACATGTTTAAGTGGCTTTGTGCAGCAAATTTATCCAAATGCAAGAAACCACACTATAGTAAAAATTTCATGGCATCAGAATTGAAAAAAGAAACTGTAATATCTTATGATAAGCAGAGGATACAGTGTGGCTTGATGAAAGTGAAGAAGACTCAAAGGGCTTGTTGATAAAGACTGTTGACTACAGACTTTAGTAAGGTTTACACTTTCCCCTCAAGAAACAAAAATCCTCACAGTTGAATCAATAAGTTACTGAATTATATTATATGTCAATTATATACCAATAAAGCTATTGGAAAAATTAAATATCTAAAATAAAACATCAGGGTAATATATATTTTGGGGTTTTTTTGGGGGGGGGTATCACTGCCCTCAGGTGGTGGGAGTAGGAGGCCCAGCCTTTGCTCCGTGGAGCTGGAATCGAACCTCCATCCCAGTGGGCCGCAGTCCCACGCACAACCACTACGCCCCCGGGGCTCAGCCCGGTAATATACTTTTTAAAGCAACCTCATGTTAAATGGAGGAAAGATTTAAGTTGTCTATGATTTCATTTTACTTGGATCCACAATGTTCATGGAAACTGCAATCTAAATGAAATAGTCCATTTCACTAAGGAAATAGCTATTATACACCCCTACAATATTTTAAAAAGAACAAAATACCATTTTTTATTAAGCCATGATCTGAATTGATTTTCCATTACATCATATTCATACAGATACTGCACAATGAATAGAGAAGACAAAAATAAAAATTGATGTGTATGAAATATGGTGTCATAAAATATTGAATATGCTATGAACGTCCAGAAGAATGAACAACTATGTCTTTGAAAAAATGACAGATGGTATACTGTCTCACATACTTTAGACTTATTACCAGGAATGACCAGAGTTTGGAAAAGGACATTAAGTCTGGGGAAAATAAAGACCAGTGAAAAAGAAAGATGCTTAGCTGATTCCGGTGGTGTATTGGTTGTGTGTGGGATTGTGGCCCACAGGGTTGGTGGTTCAAATCCAGCAGCATCTCTCCAGGAGAAAGGCTGGGCTTCCTACTCCCATCAGAGCAGTGATGCAGAAAAAAAGAGAAAAGAAAAAGAAAGACCCTCAGCAAGAATGCTGGCACAATACCTGCAACAATGAACTTGTACATGAAAGTCGTATTGAGGAGGGCACAGGACTGGGCAGTGGTTCCTTCTGTTGTACGTCGAGCTGCTATGAGTCTGCACTAACTTGTCAATTACTTAAAACAGCAAAATATTTAAGATCTTCTGTTCAATAGATTGCAACTATTATGCAAAATTCTATTTGACAGCTCTTTGGAAGTGCACTATGAAAGCTTGTGCAACTACATATATACGGGGGAAAATGGGTCAATTACTAATGCATGCATTGATTATAAATACATAGCTATTTTTGACTTCTAGTTTTGTTCAAGGATCTCATTTTAAGATAAGAAAATGTTAGCAATAATGTCTTTCACATAGAAATTCATAAAACTAGTGACAGATGCAACTCTAAAATCCAGGTTTTATGAGTAAGTCAATTCAAAACTACCACATGTTCAGAAAATGTTTAATGCCCAGTAATTTGTAATTGCCTTTTACAAAGTAGAGATAGTATCAAAAGAAATGAAAAGAGTTGTCAAATTCCATCTGATTTCTCACCTCTATAATTTTAGTCTATCATAGAAGCAGAGACGTGAAGGATATCAAAAACAAACAAAAACCGCTCTGAACAAAAGAAAACCAGTTGCTATCCAGTCAATTATACTTAAAATATCCTCTTGTATATCATAATAAAACTGAGCTCCACAAGATTTTTAATGGCTGATATTCAGATGTAACTCACCTGATGTTTCTTCTGTCCTACTCTGGATGGTCTCCGAGGGACAACCATTCAGTGAGCAGCTAAGCATAATCATCATTTGTATCACCAGGAACCCTTGTAGAAGATACATTGCCTTCTTTTCCCTCCTCAAGTAGATTTCAATGAGACTAAGTTCCACTTTGAACCCATTAACTCCATGCCATAAGCTGACTCCAGTTCTATCAACTGGAATCCATAAAGTTGCCAAAGCTATAGATCTTTATAGATGTTCACTTGTCTTTCTATCTCAGAGATGCTAGTGGTTTCAAACTTCCAAACTTCCAACCTTTCACTTAACATAGCAGTACTTATCTACTTTAACACCATGAGCTTACTTCTGAGTACTTTTATTGTTAAATTTTATGATTAATATTTAATTATTAACTCATGACCAAAACTGATACATCAATAAAGGAATGCATGGACAATATATTTTTAAGGTATCTAAGTTCATATTTATAGTTAATATATTCTTCTAAGAAATTGCCAGCAAAAGCTATGATCTTGGATGCAGGTTGGACCAATTTTGCACCCTGTGCTAATTTGTATAATGAAGGGAAATAGCACAGAAACTCAGGGAAAATCATTGACTTTTCTTTCTGTGGGGCAAATAAAAGAGAAACCTATTGAAGGATTTAATGAGAAAGCCTGACTTAATTTTAGTGAAAAAGTTTTAAATTTGAAGAGAACGTCAATTTTACATGTCATCTTTCATACAATCCTTAAATACATGCATTATAAATTGCTATAGCTTATCAAAAAGAATACTGTTAAGATAACAAATAAAATCATCCAGCCTTATAGGTAGTATATGTGATTCTTTGGTCAAATTGCACACACCATTTAATTCAATCGAAGTATACATAATTACTCAGATTAGGAAAAAATGACATTCAAGCATCCATGTGAGGCAATGTGAAGTCAATAACAATATTGTGTCCTGCTTCCAATCCTGGAAAGGATGGATTCTAGAATATAACATCTTCAGCAAATTATTCTGTTTACTGTTTTAAACATAAGTGAAGAACTGTAGACCTCCATCCAGATTGTCCACTTAAGGATAACCTCATTCATCAAAGTGATAGATTTCAAATATGAGGATATCAAAGGACATTTGCAGGACATTTGCCAGAAACCATTGCTAGTACATTGGGTCTAGTAGACTGCCATTCAATGTCTGGTTGGCATCCACTCTTGCTCATACTTGGAGTCTGAAAGATGGCATGTGAATGTAGTATGATGAAAACACTGTTGAGTTGAGATGAGATAGATCTAAAATTAATACCAACGGTGTGGTTTTTGTCAACTGTATTAATTTAGTGAAGCATTAGTTTCCTAATTTGTACACTCTGGAAAATCTTTCAGATGTCTGTTTTAAATATCAAAATATTACTGTAAGTAAACAAATATTACCTATGCTGTTATAATACCATAAGTGAGTATCTTTAAAAAACAAAATCTGTTTTAGGAACCTAAAATTCCAAACAAAAGACTATCAGCCACGAGGATTTATTTCTTGTCAGTAGCCCCAGATGTTCCTTGATTCCTTGGCTTCTTAGAAATTCTCAGAGGACATCTTCTTTCCTACTTGTATGTGCTCCTACTCAGAAGTTTTTAGTACTAGAATCCAGCTTTCTTAGGTACTATTTAATTAACTTAAAAAGAAAATTAAACATCAAAACCAGAAAGCATACAAAAATACAAGAACAAAGAATTCAGTGCAGATTTTGAGTGAACATAATTCAGACTCTCATGATAAGTAAGGGGGAAGGAAAGGAGGGTGAAGAGGAGAAGGAAAAAAGAGCATAATTGGGCAATATCCAAGGATAAGTCAAACAGCACTGCTATTAGGGTTCCAATTCATCTATGCATAGCCTTCTTCTAAACAAGAGATTTAAATCTAACTCTGCCATGAGCAGATGCATACAGAGAAGCTCTTTCATTGATACACCTGTTGTGGAAGTCATGTGCTTATGTCAATTTCATGATTAAGCTATAGGCGTGGAGTCTAGCCTGTTAATCTGGAAATAGCCATTGAGTAGCCAATGAGGCCTCTGTGCGGGCATGGCTTTCTCCTGAGACTTCTGGAAAATCTTGCATTCTTTCCCTCATGGAGATAAGAAGCCATCTCCCCAGTTGTTGGGAGTCAGTCTCCGAGACAACAAACTACGGACAAGAAATGATGGCAGCGTCCAGGAGCTGGAGGAGCCAGAGGAGAAGCCATGCAGCCTTGCCCTGATTGAACTGGACCTCTGAAGCTGGAGAAACTACACGGAGACCCCTGCCAGCGCTGAGTTGCTTCTACCACCACTGGATGCTGTTGAAGGACCCTGAGGCCTGGAAGTGAGGAGCCATGGGGAGACCCCCACCAGCGCCGGGACACTGCAACCACTGGCCTGTGATTTTGTGAGTCAGAAGGAGATTTTACAGACTGGTATCAGGCATATGGGCTAATATCACACTTATGACTTTGAACTGGACTGGGTTGGGATGCTTTCTCAATGTTCCATTCCTTTTGTATATAAACCTTACCCTTGTATCCATATGCATGTCTATAAATTGGTTTCTCTAGTCTACCAGGACCAACACACCTGTCTTTGTCTGCCTACATTTGCTTAGAACCAGTCCAAGCAAAAGAGGTCCTACTGGCTGGTAAAGTCAAAGGACATGGTGTCTTGATGTCTTTTTTTTTAATACCACAAGTATTATCTTTATATATTTACCCAAAGAACACAGATAAATCCCAGGAGTTTATTGTGAAGAAAAAGATGTTTTAAGAAGCTTAAAAAGCAAAATTGTGAGGAAAAATTCCAGGAAAATTGTGTCAGAGAATTTTATCTTTTCCATCACAACAATGCAGCTGTGAAATTTTGGGGGATAACAAGGACCATTGTAAGAAAATTTCATAAAGACATTTTATGATTCTCCACTCACCCTACAGTTAAAATCTTGCTTCTTCAGACAGATTTTTGCACCACAAAATACAATAAAATAACTTTGTAAAGGAACACTATTTGAATCCCATAGGAACACCTAAACTGCTACTTTGACATGCTATAACTCAAAAAATACAGAATTATTTTGAAACAGGTTAAAGATTTAGAAGCAACACCTTCAGACATATATTGACCCAGATACACAATATGTTTAGAAATAATATATTCATATTTTTTAATAAACTTTTTTATGATTTTGCTGCATAACTTTTTACCTAGACATGTGTATGTGTATGAAACATGTTTAACCCATACTCAAATCAGTGCTTTTCCAGATATAAAGTAAAGGCTGTGCCTCTTCAATTGTTTTTCTCACTGATTGGCAGAATGGATGATATCTTAATAATTAAAAACAAAACATCTATATTTCCAGCATTTGAATTTTGAAGAATTTTCATTTTCATTTTCATGAATTCTAAAAATGGAGTGGATCATGCTTTGCCTTACACTCTAATTGGCTAAACCACTGTCCCTCAATCATGTTATTTATAGCTAGTGAATTAATTGTCACGGCATACTGAAACTTAAACTTATAATAAGATGAGTTTGGAGGTCAAATAAAAAATCATTGAACGTCTTGAAGACAGAGAGTAGTAGAAAGAGGTGGTTTACAACAATAATGGAAAGAAAATTTCTATACACTTTGAAAAGAAGATGACTATTCACTCTGCAATTGTCTAACCTCATTTGTGAAGGTTGTGGATTTTATATTCATTTATATCAGAGAAAATGTGAACACTTCTTTTTGGTTGTTTTTAGCCACCTGCTCTGTCCTGCACCATCCTCACAACAGTTCCTACTTCTGAGTCCATTGAGGCAGCCACTGTGTCTGCCCTCACAGAGAGCCTTCTTCTTTTTTATGGCACCTCCACTCTACCAAACATGGTGTCCTCCAGGGATTGGTCTCTCCTATCCAAAATACGTAAGCTGTAGTCTTGACATCCTTGCCTCTGAGGAGCAATTTGTCCTTATTTCTTTCAACACAGATTGGCGTGTTCTTTTAGCAGTCTATAGTACTTTCACTATTCTTCTTTTTCACACTTCAAAGAAATCTCTTCTTCTATGATCTTTTCCTATTCAATGACCTTACTCAAAGGCTCCGAGTTCGTCTGGGTAGACTAGAGAAACAAATTGATAAACACTCATGTGCATAAGAAAGAGTTTTATATACAAGAGCAACTGTACATTAAGAAAGCATCCTGACCCAGTCCAAGGTCATAAGTCTGATGTTAGTCCATATGTCTGATACCAGTCTATAAAATCTTCTTCAGACTCATAAAACACATGCAATTATGCCAAATTCTGAATGATCACAAGCCAGATGGGTAAAATGCCTTTAGATCCAGTGATGTTGTATACATCTCAGTTCTGGCAGGGTTCTCCAAATGGTTCCTTCAGTTATGAGATCTATCAGTGTTATGCCATGTGTCTTGTCAGTAGCGCATGTGTTCTTCAAGGGAGTGAGTCATGAGTCTCTCACCTCCAAGGAGGAAATATGGCTAGATTTCCCAGAATTCTCAGGAGAAAGTCATGCCCACACAGAGGTTTCATTGACTGTCTTCAAACTGACAGATTAGATTCCACACCTAAACTCTTAATCCTCAAATTGACACCAAATTAGGTGACTGTCACAGGCCCCGTAATAGATGCCACTTGTAGAGTGTGTGTGTTTGCATGTAGAAAACACTTCCATCCAGCTTTGGGAACCTCAGTTCTTCACAAGACAAAGTCAAAGAGCTAATGGACTTAAACCCCAGCAATACGCGACCCAATTGAATCCTAGAATTTTTCCACCTCCCCCACTTATCCTTATCTAATATCAACCAGATGTATAGTTTGCTCCTTTCCAAGCAACACAAATCTTTCTCATTTCTTTTTAACAACACATAAAACCAGTCACACCTAACTGATGCCTATTCATGTTGACCTCATGGGTGTCAGAATAGAAATGCATTCTCAGTGAACTTGAATGGCTGGGTTCTGAGAAGCCAATTGCCAGGTCTCTCTTCTCAGAACTATCTGCGTCAGCTTATGTATTCAAGATTTTGTTTGGGCCCATTTCTGATTAACTCCTCATTATCATCATACTTGTTGAAACTTGAAAGTCTGAACCTGATCACCACAGACAATATTTAAGAAGACAGATTTCTCTTGAACCCATAACTCCGGGGTCACTATGAGCTAGCCAATTATCTTATTGATTATTTTTCTGAGTTTCAGCTTCTCCATGTGTTAGAAATGAGAGAAGGCCAGAAGAACTTGTGAATGTTATGATAATTCCTTCTAATCTTATTTCAGAACTCTGAATTCTTTATCTAAAACTCATTAATTAATTCACTCACTCTCCAACTGAGTGGCGGGTGGAGCAGAGGGGAAATAAAATCCTAAGATCATTTCTCATCTGGCAGCAACATAAAAAGAAATTTCAACAGCTTTATTTTGGAAACCAGGCCATTTTCCATCGGCAATAGGCTCTTCCCTTTGGATCTTTCAGTCTCCAAGAGAATTTCAGCATATCTATATTTTAATTTTTATATGGGCTATCTGCTACTCTTTTTTGCTCCAAGTTAGTCACCCAAGATCACACTTAAAAGGCACATTTTTAAAAGCTGAGGCCTGCTTTCAGAAACAGCTGTTTTGGGTCAAGGTCATTTCTATTTTGTAGCAGTGATTTATCTCAGACTAGATTTGCTCCTCACGATATATGGCTCACTGCAGCCATCCTGGGAGGCCTGTGCTGGCAGGGAACACACGTGGGCAGAATGGGAGAGACTTTGGAATAAGCCTGCAGCCCCTGGATGACAGCACTCCCCAAGAGAACCTTTCCCAGCTGGAGTCAGCCAAGCCTGGCTTTCTGCTGGCAGCTGTTTCACTTCCAGCCATGTGGCTGCTGACATGCTGTTTGAAAGCCTGCAAGGTAGCTGTGTGGCCTCATTTCTCACAAACTCTCAAGGGGAGCCAGCTCCTTTCTTGAACACTGTATACTTTATGCCACAACTACCACTCTCTGCCCCCCCTACTCCCTCCATGCCCCCCCCCATTGAAATTCTCTTAAAGGTTCTCTATAACCTTAAGAATAAAATTCCCGTGTCCTCATATGTGACCATTCTACCTACTCCATTTTAGTCTGGAAACTGATGAAATCTCTTCAGCATTGTAGTCACAGGCAAACCTCATCTGAGAGGTAGTAGTGATGCTTGAGATGCATTGGCTGGAAATAGACCCTGTATATGAAAGGTAAACAAAAGGCTTACCACTGAACCACCTATGCCATGGAACCATCTACTTCTCAATAAGGCAGAAACTCTACTACCCTCACCCTCATGTCAGTTATTCAGATATTTGTCAAACTATGTCTTTTCAGAGGCAATTTATCTTAAAACTGAAGCCACCTTTTATTCTTAACCTACTGCCATAGAATCTAATTTATATAAGATTTCTGAGACAAAATCCTTATGGAATCAAACAGCCTCAGTGATCTTCTACACAAAGCCTGGTCAGTTTGAACTGCTAAACTTGTGGTTAATGGCAAACATAATACCCCACAGTGCCATCACCACTCCATTGACACTTAATTACAAAACAGGATAAAGCAAAAATTAGTGTACACATCATCTCTTTACTGAAACCTTCAGCATATTCTCTATCTCAAAGCACTGGTATACCTCCCCTCATACCAGCTACAGTTATCCCTTTTACAATCCATTTCTCATTAACTGTACCTAGCATTTTGTCATTTGAGATAAAAGTGACAGTCGAAAACATCCCTTAATGTCCTACTACTATCAGAAATAGTGTTGTCTTTAAAAAGCATTATCCTTAACTTTCAAAACAATGCTATGTCAGCTGATATATTAGCTCCATAATTTAGGAGGAACTTGAAACTGCAGAGGGTCAGTTTTCTAAACTACACAGCAGAGGTCTTGGCTTGTTTTCTTGTCTAGAATATATTTCTCAAATATTGTTTCAGAAAGCATGCCCTCAATGAAGACATTGATCAAAGACACAGATGAGACAGAAAAAACCTTGCAATTTCCATCTTGCACCAAGAGTTCACTTATCCTTTAAATATGCGCTCTGATGGCCCAGATATATTAAGGTACACAGCACTGAAGACTTGTAGAGAAGCATGATAATTTTCAAGTGCAATTGTCCTTAGATAGTGTGCAAACAAACTCAGAGAATATGTGTAAAGAACCTAGGAAACATGAAAATTTTTCTTAAATAAGAAATGAAATATTGAGGGATTTGAAATCCCCATGTCAAGCACTTTGTTCTAAAGCAAGCCGGCCTTTTGCACAGCCTTGTTTAGATGATCTGGGAAAACAATGACTATACTTCCCTTTCTACAGCAGCTGCAAATTATCTACAGAGCGTTTAAAAACCAACACAGGCACCAATTGTTCCACGAAACAATCTTTTGAAATCTAAACCCACATCCCACCACCTCTCTTATGTAAACTTCATAAGAACCATCTCAAAAAAAAAACACCTCCCATTGACTGGGGCAACTCCTTCAAGAATGGGGAAAAGGGATAAGACCAAGCACTTGATGCTATACAACATTGAGACAAGGCTGCACCAAGTCAACAGGCCTAGGAATGAGAGGAGAATCTTACTGGAAAATCAAGTTATAACCAGAGGAGGAGAATGTCTGTATTTTAGAAGAGGGACTGATATTGTTAGATATCTTGGGAAATAAACATACCTCAGGCCTTGGCTCCACGCTAAAAAGAATTTAAGCCAAAATCTAATTTGTGATTCAAACAAGTTTTATGAAAATTGAAATAAGTTTTAAGTTTATTTCGACAATCAGGAAATCTCGTATACATGTCTTCCAGCTAGGAACAGTTGCTTATCAGAGCGTGATTGGCTAATAGCTCCTCCCTTTTCAAACTTTTGTGGGTGGCTGACTACTCTGGCCAACCCCATTGGCTGAATCCCAACCGCCTGACACAGTTGAACCAATCCAGTTGCAGCAGTTTCGTCGGAAGTCTGGATCTTTGAGCATGCGCAGTGTGCTACTGTTTCATTTGACCTCTAATGGATCCCCCACCCCTTCTACTGCTCTTACTACCTATCAGTATTTCTGTTGGTGAGTATGGTGAGTAAATGGGGAGGAGAAACCTCACATCGGGAAAGAAAGCCGCATAATAACTGTAGAGAATCTAAACGGAGAGTAAACCCAGTTATATGTTACTGGGTAGACATTTTGAATTTTTCCTATCCAACACTTGGTGAATGAATGAAGCAGGATGATGACTTTAGACTATGGCTTTAGAAGGAATATGGCATCCCCCATTGATGTGAAAACCTGACCTAATGAACAAGGCCCTAACCCCAAACTATCTAGCCCTTTAGATTTAGGACTGAAATATTCTGATGAGAAAGAAAACAAAGGAGAGCCTGTGGAAAGGCGGATCATTGGACCTTGACTGGAATGCATCACTATATGTTTAGTACTACAATATGACAGGATTTAATCACAGAGGCAAAGGTCTACTCTTGTCATAAATGATTCAGGAAAATTTTCCATTGCATCAACCCCATGATCAATATGAGCAAAGCTCAATTAAGAAATAAATCTGGACAACGCAACAACTCAGGGACTGCAGCTCACAGTTGAACTATACTCACATAACTTCTTACTTACAGAACCTCAAATTCTACGTCACTAGATCAATTACTGATATTATCAATGCAAATTGCCTTTTATCCCAGGACGCTGTTTCATAATGCTTTTCTTTTTTGTTTCTTCAGGGGTTTTGCTTGTTTTGTTTTGTTGTTGTTCTCAGTTTGGTCATAATTTGGCCACCAAAATAAGCCAGAGTCATTCATAACCCTTGGACAAACAGATTCTGAACCAATACTTATTTATAACCCCAATCAAAGGATAGTCAATTATTTTTAACTAGATGTTCCTCCATACTCACCTTCATAAAAAGATAAAAAAAGATAAAGATGCCACAGTAAAGTGTGGTGAAGAAAGTAGATGATGCCCAGCTATCAACTGAAATAGTGTCTGGGGTCTTAAGGGTTTGTACTTAAAGGGACAGCATCGAAGAAGTACAGTAGCCTATGTGATCCAAACAAAGATCACATGATGAAGGAAAAGGTATCAGAGCTTAAAATGTGAACACCCAATTTGTAGAAGGCTATGGTGTACAGTGATAGGCCAAAATCAATATGCAGAGTAGCTAGTCAGTTTAAGCTTCTGCAGATTCTTTTTCATCACATCAATGTAAAATTGATGATGGCAGATCGAACCATGGTGTAACATGGCATTTGGTCAGTTGACTTCTCTCTTGAATTTGTTCTCAGTTATTTCTTGCTTGTTCCATGACATAAATTTCTTCTCTATCTTTTAAAACAGTGTCGGTGGTCCTTTCTTTCTTACTCTTTATTTTATTTTTACAGTATTACTTTCTTCTTTCTGTTTCAATTTTGTTTTTTAGTTTTGCTTTGTTTTTGTTTCTGTTAGATTTCCCAGATTATGAAGCACAGAAGGAGTGTATTCAGAGAGACAGTAACTAATGCAATGGTTTGTCTGGAAAGCAGGGTGAGGTAATGAGGAGAGGGGAGGTGAGAGCAATTTGAGGGTATACTAATGCAGGAGGCGAAAGGAACATTAGAATTGATTATGATTATGTATATACTACTCTTCTTAAAAGCGATTTAATTTCAGTAGTGTATAATATGTGAATATTACATCAAGAATACTACTTAAAAAAAGAAATCATGCTTGACCGATGGTTACTTAGGTGAAGAAAGAAGGATCATTGCTTAGAGAGCATTGAGTTTATCTTGATGGCGGTGGAAAATTTGTAAAAGGTAATGGATGTACAACACAAAGAGTATAATCAATTGCACTGAATTGCACATGTAGAAGTTGTTGAACTGGTGAATGTTTTGTTGTGACTATGTTTGCCATAATTAAAAATAATGACTCTGAATAAAAAACAGTTAGTGGAAAAATATACTTAAAGGGTAATGGAATACTTCTATGAATTGCTTGAAAAATCTTCATATAAATATATTTGCCCAAAGTGAAATTAGGTGGTATAAAATGAAAGCGAGTTATCAACTAAATGTTGTCACCTAAATGAACATGTATTATCAAGAAGATTCATAATGATCATATAGCTCCTGTTTTTAAGCTTATTGAACTACAGTCAATCATCTTATTAAAAAATCTTTCTCCAAAAGAAAATTAACAGTTTAATGGAATGCTCAGTTGTTATTTTTTTGTATAGTCAGACAATAACATTTCCTGTTTCTTTGAGAGATACAGGACCAAATGTAATTTTTGTTCTAGGAAATTAATGTGTGTTGGGGATTGGAGAAGTGAGGTATATACATAGTCCAGCAAATTCTTACAATTATTAACGATTTGATGTACTGTATTTTTCCAACAATAAGATGCACCTGACCATAAGACACACCCAGTTTTTAGAGCAGGAAAACAAGAAAAAAATATTCTGAGCCAGTATACTCATTAGTACCCAGTATACTAAAATGTTCTGGGGTACCACACCTTCAGATTATAAAATACACCCTCATTTCCCGACACTTTTGGGAGAAAAAGTGTGTTTTTCGGTCTGAAAAATATGGTAAGTGTGAAAATAGTATAATCAAATAAGCGAAAGCATATCTTATTATACACTATCAGTTTTCACCAAGGAAATTAATTCTAGCACATACTATAATAATTAGCAAATCCTTTGAGAATAGCTAGATTTTTTTTGTATGTGCCTCATTTGGTAGAGGTTGCCAACCACCTGGGATCTGTCCACCTGTCAATTTGTCATACAATTGTAGTTGATTATTCCCAAGATACTAGAATCTATACTACTATTATTCTTAATATAAGCAGGGTCACCAATGGTAGCAGGTTCCAGGATAGCTTTTGCATATTTGTATCATATTTCTTGTATATTTAGTCAGAAGCTAAAAGAACTGAGGAACAAATGCAAGCCTCCATTTACAAGATCTAGTAAAGAGTATAGGGAGAAAATATTGAAAACCCCAGGAAGAATAAAAAAAAAGATGAAAGGAATTCACAGTCACATTACCAAAAAGAATTGGTCAACATTGATCCATTTCAGTAGGTAACATATGATCAAGGATCTATGATACTGAAGGAAGAATTCCAAGCTGTACTGAAACCATTGTTAAAAACCCAAGTTCCAGAAATTGACAAAATGTCAATTGAAATGTTTTAGCCAAAGCATTCTGGAAGTACTGACTCATCTATGCCATGAAACTTAAAAGAAAGCTCCCTGGACAAGTGATGATCCAAAAATGCAGGAATTATTAAACAATAAAAATCTAATGTACAAGTAAAATTTTGCTGAAGATAAGTCAAAAGTGGTTCAGTCTCAATATTGACTGAGAACTGCCAGAAATTCAAGCTGTATTCATAAGAGATCATGAAACCATGGCTATATTATCACTGATAGCAGATGGACTGTGACTTGAAGTGGAAAATACCAGAAAAGTGTTACTTGTATTTTGTTGCTTATGCAAAGGCATATGACTCTGTGAAGCATGACAATTTTGGATGGCATTGTGAAGAATAGGATTCTAGAACATTTAATTGTGCTTAAAAAGAAGCTGAACATTGACTGAGAGAAGGTCATTTGAACAGAACAAAGGAAAACTGTATAGCCAAAAATCCATAAAGCTGTTTATCAGGGTTGTATCATTTCAAACTACTATTTCAATTTGTATGCTGAACAAATAATCTGCTAAACTGAACTATATAAAAAACTTGACTCCAGGACTCAAGAAAGACTTGTTCATGAGTGATTGACAAATGATTGCTGACTAGAAGTGAAGAGCACTTGAAGCACTTACTGATGAGAATTAAAGCTTTCAGAGAGAGAAGATGGCTGACCCACCCAGAGTTCTTATGGGAGACCAGAAAAATTGGGAGGTAAAGTGAAGGAGACTGGAAAGTGGAGTCCTAAAATTGGAACTAGGGGGTCTGTCCCCGACCCCACTTTTTTTGTGATTTCCACTCACAACATGATCCCAGAACGCACTAAATTACTCTAGGCTCCAGCTGAAGAACAACCTACAGCTTCCCCAGGCTGAATCCCTAAAGGGGTCATAACCCCAGACCTGAGGAGAATCTCAGATTCCCCATGCTGTTAACTGCCTTGAGCTCAGAGCCTGTGGAGCAGAGTCGATGAGTAGTCATGGAGCTGAAGAAGAAAAAAAAGCTGGAATTCACCTGAGTCAAGTCGTGGTGTGGCAGAAAATAAGCAGAGAGTCAAAGTCCAGGGGGCAAATACAGTTACACTTGGTGGAGAGGAAAACATTGTCCTTGGTTAGCCGGATCTCCCTCTATGTTGGAGGCTACCCTGGAAGCCCCCAAATCAGGACACCTCACAAGCCAAATATATAAAAAAGAGTGAGGGGAACATAATTCTTTGGTAAAAACTGCAAATTCCAGGCTCATTGTTAAACTTGGTGGCAAAAGGTAGGAGACCCTCAATAAACATTTGCATCATAAGGAAGTCCATTCTAAGGAATACCAGGACTTTGCTACAGAGTCTGGAGGCTTTCAACATAATAAAGACCCTCTCCAGAAAGGTTCAGTAGTTTTGGCTTCTCACTGATCATAGACTCAGAGCCCAGAGCCCAGGGATCTAATTAAATTTAAATCTACTATAGTTTGCCAGGGGGTGGCGGTGGTGGTGGCAAAAAAAAAAAATCTCTGAGCTATTAGGGCATGAGAAGTCTAGCTAGAACAATAAGACTAGTTCCTCTCTCAGTGATTCTACACAAAGCTGGGGAAGTCTTGCATGACCTGGGGCTGAAGGAACACCACCCCGCCTGTCCCCTGCTATAGTGCTATGTACAGCACAAGGCAGCTTAATACTGTTCTGTAACCCCCTGGCTGCCCTCTGCTGTGATCTTGCCTTTGAGGGTAATCCTGCCCAGTATCTGTGAGACACTACACCAATCAGACACACCACTCTGGTCCGGTGATCAAGAATCATTTATCTCTTTCCTTAGCACTCTTTTTCTTCTCTTTATTCTGTTGCTTTCTATCTTTCCCACCACAGTCATCTCAACAGGCCAGTTACGTTTTGTTTTACTTCTCCTTTTTCTCTTCTCTCCATCTCTTTCCTGTCATGCCCCACTGCTGGCTTCCAGGTCACTACTCTCTACCCAGGGTAGCTCAGCCTAAATAGCAGGGGGAACTCCAACTCAGATGCTATGGGAATGCTGCATTCCCTACAAGGCAGCTGTGACAGCCCTCTACAATGCTCAGCACTGCAGAGGGAAACTCCATCTGGCCTCTAAGGGGATCATGCCAACTAGGGGACTTCCGCCTGGCACCACTGGAACCCTGCATTAAAAGGGCACACTAACCTGCCATCTTGCAGCAGGAATTATACCCACATTCAGACAATCAGGGATTAGTTATCTTTATTCTTTATTTCCCACCCTTCCTTCTCTCTTTACCAACAAAGTCAATCTTAGCCCAGTAGTGTTTTTCCCCTTCTTTCTCTTTCTTTCCATTTTCTTCTCTTTCTTTTTTCTCTTCTTCTTTTTGATTTTCTGTTTTGTTCCTCTTCCTTTCTCCACATGCCACAGAGCGTTTTCAGACCCCACCCCCTGCCTTGGGCAACTCCGCCCACCCAGTTGGGAGAGCTATAGCTTTCCCTTGTGACAGTGCTGCATACAGCACAACATGGGGCTCAGCTCCCCATTTTTCTCTCTTTTTCAATTTATTTTTTTTATTTATTCTTATCTCACTTTTTCTTCTTTCTATATTCTTTCTATCTTTACTACCTCAGTCTCAGCAGATTCAGTTTTCCTTTTTTATTGCTTTTTCTTTTTTTGTTTTGACTGTTTTAACTTTTGTTTATCTTTGCATTTTTTTTTGTGGGCGGGTGTTAGTTAGTTTGATATATATGCTCCTGCCTGTTTTCTCCTTTCTCTCTTTTTCTATTATTTCCCCTCAATTTCCTTTCACAAGCCACTATCAACCTCCAGGCCACTCACTTCAGACTAGGGCAAGTCTGAAGGCCCAGTTGGGGAAGCTCCTTCCACATTTGTTGGCTTTACATGCAGCTGGCAAAATCACGTCAGTCCTCCTCCATACCCCAAGTGTCTTGGGGATATCCCCTTCAAATGGCTGGGGGAACTCCAACCTTATCCCCAAGGTCATACAAGTGACTGGGGGAACTCCTGCCCACTGCCATTGGTGCTCCACAGTGCCATGAAAACATCTGCCCAACCTCCACAGCAATCTCTCAGACTAGGGTAATACTACCTGCCATCTATGATGCTCTACACCAAGGAGATTACACCCCCACACCCTCTGCTGCATTCCAGTTGCAGACTAGAACACCACAAACCATCCAAGGAGCTCCAGGTACTGGGGTATAAACCACTAAGGTTTATTTGCAGATTAACCAGTGAAAAATCATTCTTATGGGTCCACAACCCCTCGATTAGCACCCCAGGAGAGGGCTATCCAACTCACATTCCAAATAACAAAATACTGGGCATCTAGGGTAAGAGTGAAACCACAGTGTCAGCCCACAACCCAGTGCAACTACCTGCAGGCAGTTCATACTTAGACAAGGCCCCCAAGAGAGAGTCTAGTGCTCTTTGACCCCAAAAGATGACTCTGGACTCGTCTAAAGAAACATGTAAACAACAACCAGATTCAACAGTTTCAATGAAAAAGCAGGAAAAACAGAAGACAATGCCAGAAGTCATGAACCTAACGACGTGCATAGAAGAAGCAGATATTGATGCACCACAGAGAGAAAATTTCAGAATGTTGTTTGACATCATACTGGATATGAGTAAGGAAATGCAGAAAAAATGATATGATAGAGTAGATAAAGGCAACACTCCAAAGGGTAATACAAGACCTAAGGGACAAAATAACAAAATACAGTTGCAAAATAACAGACTTGAGGAGGAAGAGCATCACACAAGTGACCTAGAGGACACTCAAGCAGATGTCAACAAATGGGCGAAGCAGTCAAACAAGACAATGAGAGAAGCTGAAGAAAACCTGAGAGCCATGTCTGACTATGACGAGAAACAATATTAGAACAATTGGACAACCGGAATAAGACACAACCAAGAAGTCAACAGTGAAAATAGCAAGGGAATTCTTAGAGGAAAACTTCCCCAGCTTAATAAATGAAAATCAGGAAACCATTCAAGAGGCTCAGATGAAATAACACCAGCCATACTGAATCCCAAGAAGAAGTCACCAAGACACATAATAGTTCAGTTATCCAACTATCAGGGAAAGAAATCATAAAGGCAACTAAGGGAAAAAATAGTTACTTATAAAGGTACTAAAATAAGAGCATGCTTAGAATAACCCAAACTCAAGAATGGTATACCTGGACAAATCTATTAAGGTAGATGAAGAAGTAAGGGTCTTACCAGACTAGGAAAAACTCAAAGACTACATAAAAGGAAACCCAGTCATGCAAAAGATCCTTGACAATCCAGTATTAGTAGAAGACCAACACTCACTGAGTGCAAACAAGAGACAATCACAGAGAAAAATTTCACCCAGGGGGTGACAAAGAGGGAAAAAAAACAAGAGAGCATAAATTCAATAGTAGAAAGAAGGCAAAAATGAAACACACACACATGCACAACACAAACTGATAAGATAGGATGGTAGGAAAACACTCTACAGAAAAGGTACAAGATCATATCACTGAGTCCACCGATTGGTGTAATAATGAATATCAATGGACTGAACTCAAGCATTAAAAGGCAGAAACTAACAGACTGACTCAGAAAACATAACTCATCTATATGCTGCCTACAGGAAGCACATCTAAAACTTACAGACAAGTTGAGAATTAAAGGTTGGAGAAAAAATATACTAAGCAAACAGTAATGCAAAAAAAAACTATGAATAGCCATCTTAATAGCTGACAAAATTGAACTCTGGGTACACACCATAACAAGAGACTGAGAGGGGAACTACATAATGCTGAAGGGAACAGTAGACCATGAAACAGTGAGCATGATAAAAATGTAATGCCCTGTGAGAGTATGGCAAGAGTCATAAGTTAAACACTCCAACAGATGAAAAATGAACAATTACATACAATTTTAATAAACCATGCACTGAAAAAGACAGGTCACAGGGCAAAAAAACTCAACAAGGGCATACTGCAAGGTATAAATTCAGTAGAAGTGTGCTCCTTTTATCTTACTTATTCAATCTGTACAGTGAGCAAAAGCAGAATTACATGAAGAAGAACCCTACATCAGAATTGGAAAGAAGTTTATTAATAGTCTGCCAAATGTCAATGGCACAAACTTTCATACTGAAAATGAGGAGGAACCGAAGCATTTGCTGATGGAGAAATTGACATAATAGTATATATGATGTATATATTGTATGGAATTATATTTGATAAGATTTTGTTAATACTATTTATGTCTGTATCCATGAGAAATACAAGTTTATAGTTCTCTTTCCTTGTATTGTGCTTGGTTTGTTATGAGGACAATGATTAGATTATGTTGAATAGATATTATTAGAATATGTTGAATTACTTTTGTTTTGCATGAAATTGTAAAGAATTGATGTTAATTTCTTTTTAACAATTTGGTAGAATTAGATGTAGGTTTAATTTTGGGGATAACTTGCCATTGCAAATTTAATTTCCTTAATAGTTAAAAAACTAATAAAGAAACCAAGGCAAACAAACAAAAACTTGCCACCAAGTTGAGTCTCACTCATAGTTACATTATCGGACAGACTAAGAACTTCCATGGGACATTTCAATTGCAGTAAACAACAGGGACAGACTACCATATCTTTTTTCCAGAGAAGACACTTGCAGATTTGAACCAGGGTCCTGAACCGTGGACTTTTTGGTTTGCAGATAAATCACTAAACTCTGAGCCACTAGGGTTCCTTTATAGTTAATAGCCAAACCCTACTGTTGAGTCCAGACTGCATTGTAGAGATCTTATAGGACAAAATAGAATGGCTTCCTAGTAATTCTAAGGCTGTAAATGTTTATAGGAGCAGAAAACCTCAGATTCCTCTCACAAAGTCTGATGGGCTATATGTTTCCTCTGAACTTTTTTTTTTTATAGGCATCACTGCCCTCGAGTGGTGGGAGTAGGAGGCCCAGCCTTTGCTCCTTGGAGCAGGAATTGAACCTCCATCCCAGTGGGCCGCAGTCCCTCGCATAACCACTGGGGCTCAGCCCCTCTGAACTTTTAAGAACACATATTTTGCTTTTGTGAAATCGGTGACCTATAGATGCCAAAAGTATATTTTTTGATTGAAGAGGTCATTGAGTATTTTTAGGTGCTGTGTAAATATTTTTATACTCTGTGTACTTGTCCATGGATTTACTTATTTAATCTCTCAGCCTATTGGATTTAGCTTCTAAAGTTTACATTTTCCTTTTGTATAGGTTTATTTCTTTGCCGAGACTTTCTTCATTTTCCATTTGCTTTTCAATTACATGTCTGGCTTATTCATCTAAATGATTCTGTGGTGGCTGCAGTAAAATCATTGTCAGGTAATTCTAAAATTTACATGAAGATTTTTCCTGATTTTTTGGTATGATTAGCTATTTTCATGGAAACCTCAGTATTTTGGGTATTACATAATGAGACTCTGGATCTCATATAAGCCTTGTTTTAGCTAATGTACAATGACAACACTTCATCAGAGAAAGGAAAGAAGTTACTTAGAGACTGCCATGTGGTTAAAGAAGTCCAGATTTCCAGCTTCTCTTCCTTTGAAAAGGGGCCAGAAATTCCAGTTACATCTGAGTAGGGGAAAGAGCCCAGATTCCCTGTAGTCTCAGGGTTGCCCTGTAGAGGGCTGATACTTTCCTGCCAGTGTTTTGTTACTGTTCCCCCATGGTCTCCACTGACAGGCTGAGAGTGGTAGATTGTGTTGTTGGTTATTGGTGAAAGTCCTACTGTCTACTCAGCATCCTCTGACCACTACTCTGTTGAGTCTAAGGAATTCCCTGCTTAAACACATAATACTTGTCTGGAGCGGAAGTCCTGCACCACACATGGTCTCCTGTGCTATCACAGTGCAGATTGTGGGCTGGTAGTTCCACACCTTCAATATAAAATATAGTCTCTCTCTCTCTCTCTCTCTCTCTCTCTCTCTCTCTCTCTCTCTCTTTCTCTCTCAGGTGGGGCATTTCATTGCAGTCTTGCAAGTCTGTATGTCCAGATTTCTCTCTGAGTCGTGGGTGGAATAAATTCATACCTAGTGTTTGAGTGAAGTAGAGCAGTTATTTCTAAAATATATCTTACTCCCTAAGGTATAGATTGTAAACTTTTCATACTTGCTTTTAATTGCTTGTTTTGCTTGCGTATGTTGCAGTTTCCCAGCTTCAAATCTGTGATTCATAATGCAAAACAAATCCCTAGGGATCTTACACCATATTGTCCCATGGGTTCTAAAGTTTTTACCTAATCTGTCTTTCATCTCCCTCTCTCATTCAGTATCTTCTTTATGTCTGACGGGTGTATTTTTAGGAAGAAAAGAAAAAAGAGCATTTATTTAGTTTTCTCTGAAATGAAATTGCCTTTAAAACTAGCTAAATACACTATTTACAAAGTGCTGATCCTTTATGCCCTTTTCAAAGAGCCATATAATCTCTCATCAGAGGATGTGTCATTAAACACACACCAAAAAAAACAAAACAAAACATGTTTGGCCATATACTATGGCCACTGCATATTTTCCTGGAATCCAATGATTTTAAGCAACTCTATATAATTTTGGATTTCCATATAAGTCAAAAAAATTAAATGGAGGTCAGTCAGAATGTTCCTGAAGCTGGAGCAAAATTAGAGTTTATTTTCAGGAAATGTGGGGGTCATGTGCTTATGTTAATTTCATGATTGAGATGTAGGCGTGGAGTCTACTGGAGATAGCCATTGAGTAGCCAATGAGGCCTCCATGAGGGCATGACTTTCTTCTGATACAGCTGGGAAATCTCGCGATATTTCCCTGGTGGAGATGAGGAGTTAGCTTCCTAGTTGTTGGAAGCTAGCATCAGAGAAAATGAACTACAGACAAGACAAGATGTCAGTGTCCAAGGAGCTGAAGGAGCCGGAGGAGAAGCCACATGGCCTTACCCTGATGGAAGTAGACCTCTGAAGCTGGAGAAGCCACATGGAGACCCCAGCCAGTGCTGAGTTGCTTCTACCACTGGGTGCTGTTGAAGGACCCTGAGTCCTGGAAGCGAGGAGTCATATGGAGACTGCTGCCAGTGCCAGGACTCTACACCCACTGGCTTGTAACTTTGTGAGTCAGAAGGAGACTTTATAGACTGATATCGGGCATATGGGCTAATATCGAACTTATGACTTTGAACTGGACTGGGCTGGGATGCTTTCTCAGTGTCCCATTCCTCTTGTATAGAAACCTTTTCCTTATATCCACATGCATGTCTATGCATTTGTTTCTCTAATCTGCCAGGACTAACACAGGAAATGATATAATTTACTTGCAATTGTCATTTTTAACAGATGCCCAACAAACTACAAAGAGTACAGGAAAAAAGCAAGGGCACGTATTCTCTCTTTCTGGATCTTCTGTCCTGGACTACTACTGCTTGAAAAACCTTGTATTACAGTAGATGAAATACCCTTGTGAGACACGCTGTTTGACATTGTTTTGTAAGAAAAAATTATTTTGTAGAAAAATAATCCTAATTAGGAATCTTTACCTTTATTTTTATTTCACCACATATTTTCTGTATTTTTAGTTAGTGCTGTCTTTAAATTTGGAATCTTTGGTGAATGTTTTCAAGAAAATATGTGGCAGGTTTTATTCATCTTTGTGTTCAAAGAGTCGACACTTATTTAATAAAAAGCAATGAAAATATGTTAAAAATAAAATAAAATTTTGACCTATCACTCCAAATTAAATATTTATCCCAGTAGCAGTGTATTTAAGACATATGTATGAGACATAAAAATAGTGTGATGACAACTACTATGTACAGAATTAATCAACTGTTAGCAGGATGCATATCTACCCCAGAGAAGGAATCTTTTTACACTGAGTTTTCTTATTTTTCTGTCTGAATTCCAGAAAACAGTGATTACTTTGGAAATCTATGAACCCTGCTTAAATACATTAAACTTGTTTGAAAAATAGGCCATGTCCCTGAATAGATCAGAAACATCATAATTTTGATATTTGCTTGAAAATTTTTCTTCATATGTGTGTTAGTCCGGGTAAACTAGAGACACAAATGCATGGACACACATGTAGACATAAGGTAATGGTTTATATACAAAAGGAATAGAACATTGAGAAAGCATCCTAACCTTGTCCATTACAGTCACAAGCCCGATATTAGCTCATATGTTCAATACCAGTCTATAATGTCTCCTTCTGACTCACGAAATCACAGGCCAGTGGGTGCAGAGTCTCAGCGCTGGCAGGGGTCCCCTCATGGCTCCTTGTTTCCAGGTCTCAGAGTCCATCAACAGCATCCAGTGGTGGTAGAAGCAACTCAGCACTGGCAAGATCTCCACATAGCTTCTCCAGCTTTAGAGGTCTGGTTCAATCAGGGTAAGGTTGTATGGCTTCTCCTTCAGCTCCTTGGACACTGCCATCCTGTCTTGTCCATGGTTTGTTGTCTCTGAGACTAACTTCCAACAACTGAGGAGATATCTTCTCATCTTCATCAGGGAAATAGCTTGAGATTTCCCAGAAGTCTCAAGAGAAAGCCATGCCCACATGGAGCCCTCATTGGCTACTCGATGGCTTTCTCCAGATTAACAGGCTAGACTCCACCCATACATCTCAGTCATGAAATTAACATAAACATATGATCACCACAATATGTCAAGTGCTGTTACTGTTGCTGTTTTTAGTTATCACAGAGTAGGACACTATTCATAATGATACTATGCACAATGGAATCAACTTCTACTTTGTCTTGGGCCATTCCCATGACTGTTGTAAATTGGACTCTTGGGATCTCTGTTTTAAGGAGGTCCAAGTGATCTATTTTGTCTCATATATGTGTGTATTTTTATTACATTTGACAGTGTGTTACTGCCATGTATTAGGAAGCTTTAATATTTCCCTGTTTCTTCGTTGACAGTCTTTATAGTTCTAAGGTTTACATCTATGTTCATTAGCAATACTGGCTTGTAATTTTCTGGTAATATCTGTTTTGTTTTGGTATCATAATTAGGCCCATTTCACAAAATGGGGTAGAGAATTTACCATCCTTTTCTATATTTCAGAATAGTTTGAACAGAATTTATGTCATCTCTTCTCTGAATGTTTGATAAAATTATTCAGTGAAACTATGCATTCCTGGACTTTTTGGGGGGATTATTTGCTTTTGTTTCCAGCAATTTATTGCTAAGTAATTTACATATTACATAATGCAATAGTTCAATCATAACAAGGAGAATTGTACAATTGCCCACACATTGATTTTTTCTGGAATATTCTCCTCACCATGGTTAAATTACCTACAATTTGAGTATTGCAATCACAATCCATTCTAGTAGTCCCTTTCCCTTCTCTTCTCAACTAGTTACCCCTGAGATTCCCTTACCCTTCCCATCATCCACTGCCCATCCCAGTATTCCCTATAATTCCTATCAGTATTCTCATTATGCATCTACTCTTGTTGTGCTTCTCAGCTGGAGGACCCAACAGAAAATGATGAAAAAAATTGTGCTAAGGTTATAAGAAGAGAAACATAATAGCATACAAAGATAAAATAAATGTGCACTAAGGGACAGCTCCCGACCTCCCTCCCCCGCCCCCCCAGCAACATTAAAAAAGCCAGGGAAGAAATTTTTCTCATGAAACAAGTTCAGGTTTCGTCGATGGAGTGGTTAGCTTGTCAAGTAGCAAGGTCAATACAGTACAGAATAATCAAGATTACAATGATCTCTGCCAGTTATTAAGGCTGTTCAAGGTTCTTGTCTGTGGATCAAGCAGATCTGCCATTGACTCAGCCTTATGGTAATACTTCAGAAAGTCCTCAAAATGCCATCCTTTCTTGGCAATACTCTAAAGAGACATACTCAAAAGATTTACCCAGTGAAACACATGCTTTTATTTCCTGATAACTGTTTCCATGAGCATTGATTGGGGATGCAAGCAAAAGAAAATACTTGACAATTTCAAACTTTTCTCCAGTTATCATGATGTTACTTGTTTCAGTTATGAGGATTTTGGTCTTCTTTACATTGAGTTGTAATCTATACTGTGGCAGTCATGTAATTGTGTCAATTTCTCATAAGGTGACCAGGCATGCCACTTTTTAACAATTTGTCCTGTGACCCTTTGTATTTTAAAATTAAATAAATATATTACAATACTAATTTTGCATTCTATGAACATTTTTCTTGCTATATATAGACCAAATTTTCAATCAAAAAACACCCTCTTCCCCCGGTCAATGGTATCCTGTTTAAAATCTTGTCACTTGGTGTGGAGTCTAGTCTGTCAATCTGGAGATAGCCAGATTGGGCATGGTTTTCTCCTGAGAATTCTGGGAAGTCTCGAGATATTTCCCAACTGGAGGTGAGAGACTTGGCTCAGTCTCTTGGAAATGCTCTACTGACAAGACACAAGACAGACTCCCTGTGAGATTTTCCAGAGTAGAAGCTATATGGACTTACCCTGATGGAATCAGACGTCTGAAGCTAGAAAAGCCACATGGAGACTCCTGCCAGTGCTGAAATGCTTAAGAAAACCCAAGAAGCCCCTGTCTGTGCTGAGATTCTTCTACCACCACTGGATGCACCAGACTCTGCACCACTGGTCTGTGATTGTCCTGGCATCGTTGCATGTGCTTCATGAGTCTTAAGAGGACTTTTGGATTGATAGCAAACATATTGGCTAATATCAGACTTATGGATTTGGACTGGATTGTGTTGGATGCTTTCGCAATGTTTCATTTCTCTTGCATATAAACCTCTCAGTTATATACGTAAGTGTGCTTATGAATTTGTTTCTCTACTAGGACTAACACATATCACTGAGGTCTGCAAATCTTTATCTCTGTTAGCAAGTATTTCAAGTTTTAGGAAAGACCTAGAGTCAGAATACCAAAAAGGAAGATCATATTCACCACAACTTAAAACTAGGACTAACACATATCACTGAGGTCTGCAAATCTTTATCTCTGTTAGCAAGTATTTCAAGTTTTAGGAAAGACCTAGAGTCAGAATACCAAAAAGGAAGATCATATTCACCACAACTTAAACTGAAAGTACTCTTGAAAAAAATAAGCCTCGGGTATAATATTGAATAATTTTATGTTGTCAAAGCACTGCCCTTTCATGTCCCTCTTCATTCACAGAAACAAAAAAGGAGTTTCACAGAACGAGGTTAGGTGAGAAAGATGTGTAGGGCAAGACAGGCATGTGATTTTTTTGTCAAAATTTGGTGTACTGAGTTGGCCATGTGAGCAAGTGCATTGTCATAGTGCCATTTTCCTGTCTGCCACAAATCAGGCCATTTTTGTCACACACTGTTATTTTTCAGGACCTGTAAATAGACATCTTGATTAACAGTCTGACATGGTGGAAGAAACTCCAAACAAACTATCCCCCTCATAGCAGAAATAAAAATCTGCATCATCTTGATTTTTTTTTTTATTTCACTTGAGCATTTTTTTGGGTGAGGTGTTGATGGTGTCTTCCACTGACTTGATGTTTGATTTGGGATCATAAGAATAGCACTGGGCTGAGCCCTGGTGGTGCAGTGGTGGCGTGTGGGACTGTGGCCCTTGGGCATGGTGGTTCAAATCCAGCAGTGGCTTTCCAGGAGCAAGGCTGGGTAGCTCCCACACCCACCAGAGGGCAGTGATGCCCCAACCCCCCAATAAAAAGAGTATCACTATGCCTCATCAGCAGCAATGTCCTTAGCAAAAAAGTCTGGGTTGCTTAAGCACTATTCTTTTAAAGCACTTCATGTTTCCACTCAATTTTCTTTTCCCTGGTTGATCAGAATACAAAGTACAAATTTGGCAGCAACCCTTTCCCTTTCCAAATTTTCCATTTGCAATTCGATGAATTGAGCTCCAAAGGTAGTGTAGGTAGCTTCCCCATCTCTTCAATGGGTCCATTGTCAGTCTTCAAGCACAAGTGCACAAATTTTGTATACATTTTCATTTGTTCAGGAAGTTGACGGAAGTACAGATGAAGTTTTTCAACAATAGTCCACTTTTTTGAAATGACAAAACCACTTGCGCACTTCAGCTTTTCCACAGTGTGGCCCTTGCAAGTTGTGTTCAGCATCACAACAGTTTCTGCAGCATTTTTCCTGAGCATAAAACAAAATTTCATAGCCACACACTGTTCTCTTAAATCGTCCATCACACACACAAAAATAAGGATTGAAGGAAAATGTGAAGATCAAAAATAAATCTATATGACATTTGAGTGACACTGCTGTTGTGCAAAATTTCACTGTAAACAAAGAGAATCTTTCCCGGCGATGCCAATGCGTGCACGAACAGATGCTGATACTCGCCTAGTGGAGAAACTGCATATTATGAAAGTTCTGCCCAGTGGAGTTTTTCTCCCAGTTGTCTTTGGGTACTCCCTCATATGCTATTCAGTATTTTAAACACGACCTATCACTAAACTATGTTTTTCATATTTTTTCTGATGTCAAATCTACCAAAGTTTCTTGTTTTCCCCTTTTATATTCATATAACCCTCTTCTCTGGTTTCTCTTTAAAATATTCTCACTATAGCTAGTGATCAGCAAATATTAAATGATTTGTTTTAATGCATGGTTTTGTGTGCATGTTTGTGTGTGTGTGTGTGTGTGTAATTACTTTGCTTCTAGTTGGTTGGGTTTCATGAACCTCTTGCTTGAGTTATCAAATCTGGAATACTTACAATCATTTTTAAGTCTTTTGGTATGGTGTGTTATTTTAATGGTTGGAGTGGTGGGTGGGTGAGGGGGCTCCAGTTAAATACATTAGAGTGTGTGATATATATCCATAAGTTTTCAAGACCATACTTAATTCACCTCTTTTTTATCCTATGGTTACATTTTAGATAATTAATATTACTATGTCTTCAAATACACTTTTATTTTCTTCTGTGATGTCTAATCTCCTCTTTTTCTCACCTACTCAAATCTTCATTTTAGAAATTGAATTTACTTTATCTGTAGAGATTGCATTTAGTTATTTTTGTTGTTTTTTGGGAGAGGCATCACTGCCGCTCTCAATCAGTTTTTTTGGGGGGGAGGGCATCACTGCATCTGGTGGTCGTGGGCGCTACCCAGTGCTATTTCTGAGAGCCACCGCTGGATTTGAACCACCAAGCCCGCTGGCTGCAGTCCCGCACTCAACCACTTAGGACAATGGGGCTCAGCCCTGTATTTAGTTATTTTTTATATTCTCCATTTTGTTATATTCATGTTTTTATTCAAATACACATCCATTTAACATGTATAAAGTTTTAATATTCATATATATCAATCCTATTATCTGATATTTCTGGACCTTATTTCTATTTTGTTTTTTCCAATCATGGGCAATTTTTTTCTTTTTAGTTACAGTTTTTTAATTACTTGTCACGTGTCATAAATTTTACATAGATATGCATACACATATGTTTGCATGCATATATATCGTCCTAATTTACTTTGTTCCCAAAGGTAAAATTTACTTTCAACTCTTTGATCCCACTGAATGTTGTTCTGAAGCTACTTTTAAAAACAGATTTTGGTGAGATTTAGAATTTGTGATGGAATTTACTTTTTTTTTTGCATTATACATATAGGGAGTTAGTTAACTCTCATATAGCCAAACATATTATTGCATTGGTGGTTTTAGGCAATTTTGCCATATTCTCTATAATGTGGTTTACTTTTCTTGTATTATATTGTGTTTTATAATAATTATTGAATTTGTGGTTTGATATCTTTTCTCACCATTTCACATTTGCCTGTTTGTAAATTATGATAGCTTTCATAGCATGACACTGAACGCTACACTGCTCCTATTTCAATCATCAAAAGATCTTCTATGAAGTATAAATGTCAGTAGTGCTCGCAGAAAAAGATGGTGAGGAAGAAATGCCCCCCAGTCACCTGAGAGAAATTAGCCTGTGGAAACTCTATAATTTAAATATATTTGTGACTTGACTTTTCATATTTTTAGTTCTTCATCAGAGGGAAATTTCGATTTCTATGAAGTTCCGTTTCAGGCTATCATCTAATTCCAACCCTCATCCAGATGACTCAGGGCTGGACCATCACCATTCTGTCATCCTCAGGGTCACGGTCATTCAGATGTGACTGGAAGGGAAGTGACAATCTTTTCCCAGAGATACTAAGGCTTGGAGTTTTTGTTTTGTTTACCATGATCTCTTCCTATATTGCTTTTTTTGATATTATTCTTCTTTCAGAAGTCCACTTATATTAAAATTGCCCTTCGTTTTCAAAAAAGTCATCTTTTTTTCTTTTATGCCCTATTTTTTTGCTCTGTGCTTTCGTCTGAATGTGTGCTTTAGATTCATTCTTTTTTTTGACTACATAAGGGACATAGGTCAATTTTAGTGTGCATACCTTTCTTTGAAACTTCCAAATAGTTTTCTAAATGCATTGTGCATTTTCAATTCCCACATCTGTATTGAAATAATGCTGGCTTTATACATTTATCATTACTTGATATTAGCTATTTTCTTTTATGGTAATTATGGTGAGTATATGGAAGCCTTACCCTAGGAAATGCCAATTTAGATATGTACTATGTGTTGTTAAAGTATTGGTTGCCTTAGTATAAAAAATGAAAGAATTCTATACAATTACTATTTTCACATAAATTATTTATGATTCTGAATTTAAGAAAGATTCTGAATTGCTATAATTTAAATATATTTGTGACTTGACTTTTAATATTTTCAGTTCTTCATCAGAGGAAAATTTTAATTTCTATAAAGTTCCATTTCATGGAAAGAACTAGGAGTCAAAGAACATTTAAAGAGATCTAAAAACAGGTATGTACATATATAAATATATGGAGGAGGAAATAGATCTATGTGCTTATATTTGTAGGTTTAATAATAAGGTAGCAGATGGACATTAGACCTCTACTCAAGTACTCCCTCAACATTTTATTCTAATAACCTAGCACTCTGTGTTGCTCACCTTCCCGCCACAACCGCTGAAGAAAAAATGGGTGCATAAAAAAATGTGGTGAAGAAAACTGATGGTGCCTGGCTATCAAAAGATATAGCATCTGGGGTCTTAAAGTCTTGAAGATAAACAAGTGTCCATCTAGCTTAGAAGCAACAAATCCCACATGGTAGAAGCTCACCACCCTGTGTGATCATGAAGTTTCCAAGGGCTCAGGGATCAGGAATGAGAGACCCAGAACAAAAAATTATATCCCTCTGGAGGAGGGGGGAGTGAAGAGAGAAGACCCAAAGCTTATATGCAGACAATTGGATATTCCCTCAAAGAAAGGTCACATGGAAGACATGAGCGTCTCAGACGAAAGTATAGCACTGTATAAACATACAAATTTCTTCTAGTCCTTTAATGCTTTCCCTCTGCCCGCCCCCCCCATCTACCATGACCCCAATTCTACCTTACAAATCTGGATAAACCAGATCATGTATATAGGTACAGATAGGAGTTAGAATCAATGAGAATCCAGAACAGATAAACCCCTCAGGACTGATATTGAGAGCAGTGATACCAGGAGTGTAAGGGTAAGATGGAGCTAGAAAGGAGGAACCGATCAGAATGAGCTACATATAACCCCTCCCATGGGGATGAACAACCAAAAAGTGGGTGAAGGAAGACACTAGTCAATGTAAAACTTGAAAAAAATTATAAATTAGCGAGAGTGCATGAGGAAAAGAGGGAGGGGCAAATGAGGAACTGATATCAAGGGTTTAAGGAGAAAGAAAATATTTTGAAAACTATGATGACTCGTAAGTAGTTCTTAATCCAGTTACTGTCTCTAAAATTCATCTATTCTGAGAACTATTCAGCAGTGGAATTCCAATACAGATTTGGTGGGACTGTAAATGGAGAAGAAATTTAGCAAACTATCTGTCAATTTCAAAGAAAGTTATGTACACTACAAAAAAGATATGAAAAGCAAAATCAGGAGGCAAACAAAAAACAAAACCAATGTTTAGAGCCAACATAGAAAAATCTCAGTAGAAACAAAAGCATAAAATATTGAAATCTGTCACAACTTTAAAATTAGTCAGTGATAGCAATTTTATGAATCCATGATTGCACTATGGAAGGATATTATATATGTATTAAATCCCAATTCAGAAAAGAGATCAAATGATAAGGTTTTATATTTTAACCAAACAACCTGTATCGTGATGGTACTTTACAATGTTCTCTGTAGCAAGGCTATTCACATGCCTGCACTATGTTCACAGGGAATTCATTGGAGGCCTAATTCATGTGGAGATCCTGCAAATTTATTTTGGGATTCTGCAAATCAGGGGTACCCATTTTAATTTCTGATATCATTCCTTTCTTCAGATTTGGATTTTATTATTTCCAATTATTGGGTCAATTTTAATTATACTACTCTTGTCAAAAATCAACCGAAAGTAAAAATATGGGTATTTCTTGACTCTTTTTTTTCTTTCCATTGATATATTTGCCTATCATTATATCAATATCACAAATATTAATTATCACCATTTTCTACTTCATTTTAAACAGTGTAGTACAATACTCTGACTTCTTTCATAATTGCAAGATCTTATTTTCTATTAAGAGGCCTAGATACGTTCAAGTATTTTGAGAAGAGTGTGAATTTAAAAAAATTGTATATGAATTCTTATTATTAAAATTATTCACATTTTAGATGAACTTGGAGAAGATAAGCATCTTAAAGTTTTTCAGTGTTTAAACATATACAGTCTTAATTTATTTGGGACTTTAAAATTCTGCTCAGCAATGTTTCCCATGTGTTATTTGTTGATATTGTTAGATACTATTGAGTTGATGTTGATCAACAACAAGCCTATGCACAAAAAAATGAAACACTGCCTGGTCCTTCATTGTACTACCTTCACATTATGGTTAAGCCATTGTGACAGTTACTATCTCAACCTATCTTGCTGAGGGGCTTCCACTTTTCACTGAGCCTCTGCTTTGCCAAGCATGATGTCCTATTCCAGAACTGGTTTAACTTTCCCCGGACTTGTCCACATGTGCACCTAACCTAATTAAAAACCCATTGGCTTTTGTTTAGATTATGTTTAACTTCTCAAAATCATATGTTCTTTAGATTTTATTGCATTCCACTTAGATACTTTTGCTAAATTTTTATGGAAATATCTTATATTGCGTGCTATTTTGCAAGATGTCCTTTGAAGTTTTTGCAACTATTTAAGTTAAATATATGTGCAAAATTTTATTGGCTTTCAACTCTGTAAACTTACTAGAGTCACTTATTACTTCCAGTAATTGCTTGTAGATTGTATGAAATTTTGTAATTACTGTTCTTTTATTTTTTAATGAAGTAGCATCTATAGTGAAATTCACCTGTTTACTGATAATAGTTGGTGTCTTCTTTTTTCTATCTTCTTAAGAGATTACAATTTAAAATTATCAAAGATGTAATGGTTGACTTAATTTTTATTATTTGCTAATATTTATTTTTGCCATCGTTTCTATTTTCTTTCTGTTTTACATTTATTACTTCCACTTTTTCTTTGTCCATTCAAGTATTCTTTAGTTTCAATTAGGAATTATTTTACTTCTGCCTAATCAAGAACATGATCAGTATGATCAGTCAGCATGGTTTTAATAATTTGGCAAACAATTCCCAAACCTATTTTTTGAAAACCTGAATATGATTTTCTTAATGTAAATGGGAATATTTCTCTATGAGACAGTTATAGTTTATTGTGTCAACTTGGCTGATAAGCACATGTGGAATCAATTGAAGGGTGGAGAGATAAATGGCTTTGAGGGAGAAAGCTGACGCTTTCTATTCCCACAGACAGTTATAGTCTCCAGAACCCACAGTGGTAGTTCTCCTTTCCCTATAGCAACGGTTCTCAACTTACAGGTTGCGACAACTTTGTGGATCTAATGACCATTTCACATCAGAAAATACATATTTCCGATGATCATAGGAACCGAGACACAACTCCTGTATCACCTCCAGGTGGTGCCTCCCATGTGCAAATATGCCCACATATGACATCATCGTGCCAATTCCATTACATACAGCCTGTTCAAATACAGGCGTATGGGGTAGGGTTGGAGCCATGATATATTCTGCAGACAAGTGACACATGTGGAGAGAGAAGCTACTGTGTTCAAAGCAGCAATATTGGAGGTAAAATGATACTTCGTGAGTTATCATTACTGGGTAAATGTAAAATCATGTACTTGAAAATCATCAACTACTGCAAAAAAAATCTGTATTATGGGAACTTAATCTGCATGCTTATCAGTCTTTTATATTCAGCTGTGGTTTATCTGACTACTGCCCCCTTGTGATAGTAACAGGTATGTAATACAATACAGAGAATGGTAAATCACAGGAAATTTTAGCGAACTGTATAGACTGAACTATAAAGCTACTATTATATATTACTTTCATTATCAAACCATCCCATGACAATGGATTGTGTAGAGAACATTAAGAAAGAAACTATAGGGCTGAGCCCCGGTGGCATAGTGGTTTTGTGTGGGACTGCAGCCCACGGGGTTGGCAGTTCATATCCAGCAGCAGCTCTCCAGGAGCCAGGGTGGGCCTCCTACTTCCACCTGGGGGCGGTGATGACCACTAAAAAAAGCAAAAGAAACTTTAGTGAGGATTTTTTTACAGTATGGTTTTACCTCAATAATTACAGCAGGAATTGAGAAAACAGAATAGATTATTTGTTCTGAAGTTCTACCAGCCTAATCGAAGAAGTGGAACAAACTCAAATGCCATTTTGACAGTAAGTATCCAAGATTTTCCAGCAAGGATATCAACTATTTTAGAAGCAACGCTGATAGGTTCAAGAAAACCAGACATGACACTGGTAGCAAGTACCACAAACAAAATGTAGCAGCCATTAAAGCTTCCTATTTGATGCCACTCAGAATCAGCAGAACCTCATACCAATCAGCAAGCCTCATACCAATGCTGAGGATTTATTTTTGCCAGCAGCGAAAGACATTGTTCGAGCTATAATCAGAGAGGAATTTGTTAACGAAATTGAGTGCCATTTCCTTATCTAATGACACTGTTGGCAGAAGAATAAATGATATGTCTCTTCATATTCTTGATCAGGTAGTTCAGGAAATTAAATCTGCTCCACTTCCAATATTTAGCACCCAGCTTCATGAATCTACAGACGTTGCAAACTGTTCACAGTTACTGGTTTATGTGAGTCATATTAATGTTGGGTACTTTAAAGATGAGTTTCTCTTTTGTAAACTTCTTGAAATAGCAGGTACTGAACGTGATGTATTTGACACGGTTCATTTCTGAGAGTGTATAAAAGCTCTTGGGAAAAGGTTTATGGTGTTTACACAGATAGCTTACATAGATACTTTACATAGACAGCTATGCTAGGATATCATCTGGAGTTTTTGGGGGTACTAAATGAGTCATCAAAAGTCATTGGTACTCATTTTATGATTCATCAGCAAATATTAGCAAATATGCTGCCAGAAGAGTTACAAGAAGAAATGAAAAAAAAGTGTCATAAGTTCTGTCACTTTCACAACCACGCAACAAGTTGCATGCACCAAATAATGCTCTGCTATTTCATACTGAAGTGAGATGGTTGTCGAGAGGAAAAGTTTTAAAACGTGCTTTTGAACTTCGTGATAAACTCCAAACATTTTTTAAATTAGAAAGCAAGACCACATTTTGAAGCACTTTTCAGCAGTAAAAGTGAATTACAGGAAATAGCTTACTTGGTTGCCATCTTGAATGAGTTAAATTTATCATTGCAAGGACTAAATGCAACAAGTCTCGATTTGTCTGAAAAGATCTGATCATTCTAAATGAAACTTCAGCTTTAGCAAAAGAAATTTTATGAAAATAAAATTCACGTTGCCTACGTTATCTGCTTTCTTTGAGGAACATGACATTGAACCAGACAAAAGGATTATGATGATAATTTCTGTGAAATAGCACTGGCACATGCTTGCAGACAAAACTTCATTGTACTTTCCAAATCTACCTGGCACCCCATTTGCACTCGCCAGAAGCCCATTCACAGTCACAGTTGAAGTTGTTCCTGAGAGAGCACAAGAGGAGTTCATTGAACTTACTAACAGTGATGCAGTGAGAACTGATTTCTCTACAATGACAGTTACAAAAGTCTGGATCAACTGTTCTGTCTGAGACGGTGTTGCACCTTCTTTTTCCATTTCCAACAACATGTCTGTGAAACAGGATTTTCCAACTTGTTGGTTATTAAGTCCAAATACAGAAGTAGACTTGTGGTGGAAGATCATCTTTGCTGCGCTCTTCAAAACTGCCCTGAGAATTTCTGATTTGGTGAGAAAGAATGTGCCTCAACCTTTGCAATGATGTTGGATTTTTAGGCATACTGTCACACTGAACCCTGGTGGTGTAAGTGGTTGGATGCGGGACTGCAGCCCGCAGGTTTGGCGGTTCAAATTCAGCATCGGCTCTCAGGAGTGGCACTGGGTAGCATCCATGACCACCCGGGGCAGTGATCCCCGCCCCCCCCCCACCCCCAAACAAACAAACAACCAAAAAAAAGTAGTTTATTGTTCTTCTATTAATATTGTTAACCGTGCTACACCATGCTTCAATACAAAACTTCATTTATTTGTAATTATACATATTTCACACTATGCAGTTACATACTGTTTTGTGATTGATCACTATGCTTTAATTATGTTTGATTTGTAACAATGAATACATCCTGTATATCAGATATTTACATTATGATTCATAAAAGTAACAAGATTACATTTATGAAGTAGCAAAGAAAATAATTCTATGGCTGGGGGGGCGTCACCACAACCTGAGGAACTGTATGAAAGGGTCACAGCTTAGGAGGCTTGAGAACCACTCTCCTCCAGCATCACGATGCGCCAGAATTGACTCAATGGCATGAGTGAGGGAAATGTGCTTCAAGTGCTTCAAGGGAGAAAAACAAGACTTTCTACCCCAGGACGGTGTTCGAGTCTTGGAAATCTACAGGAGCAGTTCTACTCTGCCCTATCGGATCTCTATGAGTTGGCACCAACTTGATGGCAGTGAGTTTTGTTGCTGTATTGAGTTAAGCGTGCTCAGCCCTCTCATGGCATAACGGATTCTGCATTGAGCTGTTAGCTACAAGGTAAGTGAGTCTAACTCAGAAGAATGAGGATATCTACTCAAATGAAGAATTGAAGTTTCAGAAGCACCGAAGTAGTTCTGAATTGTGACGGAGTCCTGAATGTGTGTGTGTGAAGCAGTACGCTAGCAATCTAGAATTACATAATTTTTTATTTAGAAAAACATATAACAGGGCTGAGCCCCGGTGGTGTAGTGGTTGTGCACGGGACTGCGGCCCACTGGGACGGAGGTTCAATTCCAGCAGTGGGGCTGGGCCTCCTACTCCCACCACCGGACAGCAATGATGCCCCAAAAACAAACAAACAAAAACATATAGCAGAGAGTCAAGAAGGCTACCACCAATGACAAAATGCAACAGAGATAAACTTCAATATGAAGAAAAATAAAGAAAAGAAAATCTTAAAAACCAGATCGATCCAAAAGTGTTTCAGCTGGGAAATGAAGTGATAAGGTTTTAACCAGTTAAATCACAGTTTTCATTATAATCAACTATAACCATCCTGATAGTACTCTTTGTTCCTGAGTCTCTGTTGGGTGTTTTTCTATGATGGTCAGTATATGAAACCCAAGGACAAGTGAATCTAGAGAGACTACAAATGGGGCTAAGAGAGAACTGATATTAAGGAGTTAAAGGATGAAGAAAATGTTCTCAAATTAACTGTGCTAGCAATTGTACAGCACTGCTTGATATGATTGAACTATGGGATAGTATGATGTCTAGGCTAGCTCCTAATAAAATGGTCTGCAGAAAAATAATTTATATTTAGCATTAATACTGAGCTATACTGTAGTTCATGCAGAATTTATCTAGTTGACCTGACATTCGAAAATGCTGCTTTTTGTAGTAAGTATTTAACAGGACTCCTAACTTTGGCAGGCTCTCAATTATCCTTGGCTTCACAAAGCATCCAAAGTTGCTCAGCTGGGTCTGCCCGATGGCCTCCCCTCATCATCACACATTCCACACCTCTTTCTTTGTTACCATCCCAGACCTTGCACCTGCCACATCACATTTTCTTAGTAGCTTTTACATTTTCTTTGAGGATTTACCCTTCTTTATCCTCAACCTCAAGTTTGGTCTCACATTTCTCTTATCAAAGCTGGGAAGTCAGTGCAAGCACAAGTTTATTTTGCTATTATTGTTTTCGTTTGAAGTTCTAACAATTTTCAAGAAAATATCATAGTCAAATTGTGCATCCCTCTTGCCTCTATTGTTAGATCTTTAAGCAGTCACATGAAATATATGCCTAAAGCTTAATTGTGATCTTTATTTACATTAGTCTTATCAGACATGTATGATCTAATATTCTTTGTACTAGTCTAATGTTTGAAAGCAAACTGAAATGTATAATGCGTGAGATTTACATTTATGACATATAATTTTTATTACACTTAAAATCAATTCACCTCTACATGGAGAGTTTTTCTTGTTAATTTTCTTATAAATTATTTTATAGCATAATTCTTTTATAGGTGTCTTCTACATATTCGTTAGATTTCTCCAGTATAACTACCTTTCTTCAGTATAACTAGCTAGAAGTTATTTGATACAGAAAGCTCATTTTCGATTTATCTTCAGTAAAAAAAACACACCATATTTTTATATTCTCCCTTCTAGTTATGGGGATCCTAGGTACCATAGTGGGTATGCAGTGGGCTGCTAACCACAAGACAGTCATCAGAAACCACCAGCCATCCATGGGAAGAACAATGCAGGTGTCTACTTCTATAGAGAGTTACAAACTTAGAAGCCTGTACAGCAGTGGTTCCCAACCTGTGGGTCATGACCCTTTGGGGGGTGGTGGTTGAACAACACTTTCACAAGAGTTGCCTGATTCATAACAATAGCAAAATTACAGTTGTGAAATAGCAACGAAAATAACGTTATGGTTGCGGGGCTCACCACAACATGAGGAACTGTATTTAAGGGTCATGACATTAAGAGGATTGAGAATCGCTGCTAAAGAGGTATTACTATCCTGTTCTACAGGTTCAACAGGAGTTAACATCCAATTGATGGCAGTGAACTTTGTTGGTGTCTTTGGTTGTGTATTTAGGGGGTGGTTAGGAGGGATGAAGTTACTGAATTGAGACTCATGCAATCTCAGAGGATGTAATGGATACCATTCCAGGCAGTACCCCTAAATCAACCCAATAGTCCTCCATAGTGTCTCTTTGAGCTTCACATCTGGCAGCCAGACAGACTGTCAAATTGATGTGGTGACTCCGCTGATTGCGAACAGGACCATTTGAAAAAAGAATTCTTATCAATGGCATCTGGGATTGTAAAGCAAGCAGCCACTTACATGAGATGTCTGCTATGCTTATATGGAAGAAGTTCACCAGCCTGTGAGATGCAAGGATTATAAATAATAAAATCCAAGACTATAGAAGTGAACACTATTTCCTGCTTCCTTTTCAATTTAAGATTTTCTGTATTTTGTTTTGTTATTGCAGTTGGTTTTTTGATTAATTTGGTTTTTTGTTTTCTTTAAATAAAATCCAGAATAGGTAAATTTACAGAGACGGTAATTGGATCAATTGTTTCTTAGGGTCATGGCAGGGGAAGTTAGGGGAGCTAACAATGAGTACAATGAAGGTGAAAATGCTCTAAATTTGGTTGTGGTTATGAATCCTTTCTAAAATTATGATTAAACCACTGAATTTTATGATGTGTGAATTATGTCAATAAAAGCCTTAAAATAATAGCAAACAAACTGAAATAGGAATTAATCTACAAACTACACATGGAGCAAAGCTGCTCCCTACTTCATCTCTTGATTCTCATTTATGGTGATATGAAAAAAATTATTTATGAAATGAATTTTTTTTTCATTTTTTCATGATAGAGGGACAGGAGAAAAGGAAAAGGAAACAGAGTATTGTGGAAAGGAACTAGGAAAGGACCTAGAGGCAAAAGACATTTATTGAGATATACACAAATCTCCCTTTCTTATCTCCCAAGCAATGTCCTACCTTTTGAAGTTTTCAGTTTATAACTATGTGTCTGTGATTCTGGAATCTATACTACACCTTCAGTGCTACTAATTTCCTGCCTGGATATAGTAGTTGAATTATCCATGTCCCAAGCCTATCTTGTTAGACCATTCCTCTTGCCTTTCTTGCTTTGGTAAAAAGTTTTCACGGTTCTGATTTACTGGCTGCAGATTTCATGGTCCCTCATGTTTGTAGGCATATTGAGGAACTCAAGAATACAAAGATGTCAAGTTAGGGCAACAACATGTTGGCTACTTTACCTGCGCAAATCATTTCCTGACACCCTTTCAGGCACCGCTCAGCCTGGGGGAAGGCGAGAAAGCATGAAAAGTCTTAAAGTATTTTAACAGTGAAATCATACACTCACACCTAAAGAAAAACAAATGAAGCACTTGGTAAGAATAAATAAAATTTCTCAAAGGGCATAGATTACTAAATTAAAACTACTTCTAAACAGTATTCCCTAGAATTTATTTAAGCTAAGTGTACTATGAAGTCATTTTGAGACATATAGACTTAAATGAAAGCTTAAATCTAGTGAAAGCTATTTTTCCAGTGCGTACAAAAAGCAAAGGAGTCATTAGGAATAAGTATTTCAGCAGAATAGGATGCTTTATTATAGGAGGCAGCTTTTTGGCAACACTTTCAAAATATTCCTGCAAAATACAAGGTGAATTAAGGAGGTAGCCTTAAAGGGACAGGAGAAAACCGCTTTTTCTTAACAAAAATTTTATGGAGGCCTCTTACAACATTTAATACATCCTTTGTATTAAGCATATTTGTACACATGTTGCCACATTCATCTACATTATCTACTTGAACCCCTCCAGCATAAGCTCCTCTTCCCCTCTTTCCTCTAGTTCTTTATTTTTTTATTCCAACTCCCCATATTTCCCCTCTCCCCTTCTCATCCCCCATGAACTTCCAATAACTTACAAATTGTTATTACCTCTTCATATCTTACACTGTATAATGTGTCACTTCACTCACCTCCCCCCATTGTGCACACCTCAGAAAGGAGGTCACATGTAGATCCAAGAAATTTGTTCCCCCTTTCTACTCCACCATCCCTCCACCCTCCCAGTGTCACCACTCCCTACTAGTCTCAAGGGATTATCTATCCTAAATTTCCAGGTTTTGACTCCAATGTGCATCCCCTGGTCTAGCCAAATCTGTCTGGCAGAATTGGGATAATGATAGTCAGTGGGAGGAAGCATATGAGAACATTTCATTGCTACTACATTACACCTAGACTACCTCATCTCCTCACTACAACCTCCCTGTAAGAGGATGCCTATTCACTTATTGATGGGCTTTGGGTCCCGAATCTGAACTTCCCCTCATAAATAGTCATATATTTTTTAGGTCTTTGATGCTGGATACCGGATCCCTTTTACACCTCCTGGTCATACAGAGTGTTGTGCTTCTTCCATGTCAGCTTGCTTCTTATTGCACTTATTCATCTGCATGGCCACTTATTCATCTGCATGTCTTAAAATCACAGATGCATGTCTTTTGATAGCCAGGCACCATCAGCTTTCTTCACCACATTTGCTTATGCACATATTTCTTGTCAATGATCATATCAGGAAAGTGAGCATATAATGTTATGATTATTAGTTCTTGAAACCTGATAATTGATCCCTTTGGTATCTCTTGGTCCCATGTACTTCTTCCATGTGGGCTTTGTTGCTTCTGAGCTGGATGGCTGCTTGTTCACTTTCAAGCCTTTAAGACCCCAGATGTACATGTTTTGATAGCCAGGACCCATCAGCTTTCTTCACCACATTTGCTTATGCGAGAAAACTGTTTTCATCTAAGTTTGATGGGGAAAAGACTGCAATTTATTCTTGATGCTAATCCCCAAAGAAGATAAATATTTTTAAATAAAAATTATATTGTGAAATATGTAAATTAGAAGAAACATATTAGGATTTATATAAAATTTGAAAGCTATATCCATGACCTTGCTAATAATTTTATTTGAGTAAACAAATTTCCACTGACATTCAAATAATCAAGATTGCCGCTGAAAACTCAGGATTTTATTAGTGGGAATGCTCCTCAATATAATTTGTCATTGTTGAAGAGTAAATAATGTATATTAATGTGAAGTAGACTTTCTGACTTTTAAATATGTCTGCATATTTTAAGTGTGCAAAAGTTTGTATGCTGTTTTCCCAGGAGACAAAGCCCTAAACCAAGCCAAACTCGTTGTCATTGAGTCAGTGCTGCCTCATAGAGGGCTCTTGTAGATTTTTGAGACTGTAATTGTTGACAGCAATAGAACTCAGACTTTCTCCCACAGAGCTGCTGGTGACTGAGAATCGCCCACCAGACGAATCATAAGCCCACGGCAGTGAGTACAGTACAGCACATTCTGAAATTAGTTTCTGAGCAAGAGCTCTCCATACAGAGTTACGGGATCCTTTTTTAAGCAGAAAACAAAGAGATCTTAACCATTTCCTATTTTAATTAGCCTTCACCCAAGGTGGCACTGTGTGTTGGCTTTGGGCTGCTACAGAAGGACTGTAGTTCAAAGCCATCAGATGCTACATGAGCATATCGGATGCTGTCTGCTCGCGGAACGTGGAGCCTCTGAAACCCTATATAAGGTCACTATGGTTCACTACGACTCAGCACTGACTTGATGGCATTGGATGAGTATGATTCCACTGGTAGAAATCTATACTACAAGGAAAGGAAATCCAAAAGAATGTGGAAGCCATTGGTCAATTTCATGAGTGTTACATGAAAGAAAAACTCAACAGAAGATTGGTCAAGAACTGCACCAACAACAAGATTGAAGGAAGGCTTATTAACAACTTGTACTATGCCGGTGACACAACCTTGCTTATTGAAAGCAAGGAGGACTTGCCTTACAACAACTGCAGGCTACAGAAACAGGTATGATTTATCATTACCTGCTTTTCGTGGATTTCTCTAAAAGATTAATCGATCTCGTGATGATGGTGTGAGGTAAAAGAAAGTAAACATTGGGGATGTGGTCATATTTGAAGAAATCACAAAATTGTCCCTATATGCACTTGACTGTTAAACAAAAGGTTAACAATTGAAGTCCACTTATAGGACCTAGAGAGAAAGGCCCAGAGGTATAAATTCAAAACTCAGCCATTGAAAACTCTATGGAAGAGAGTTCTACCATGCACACATGGGTCATCATGTGCAGGCATATACTTGAAGGAACTGAGAGTAAAACCAAAGTGGTGTTGCAAGGACCTATTGTGCTCTTACTGACATGCCAATTCCAACGGACAGAAACCCTATCAGACATATTAGAAGATCCCCTGTAAGTTTTCATGGCTGTCAATCTCTACAGAAGCAGAAAGCTTCATCATTCTCCCAAAGAGCAGCTAGTAGTTTGAACTGCTGACCTTGTAGTTAGAAGTCCAGTGTGCTGCCCTTTATGTCACCAGGGCTCCTTATAGAATGATAATAGATATTCAATGAGATGAGCCTTCATTTTTTTTATTCAAGAAAAAAACCACAACAATAATCGATGCTTGTCTACTTTTTCAGGTTTGTGCTGGCTTCTACTAGTAAAACAGTGAAAAATGATAACGGATTCTTTCACTGTGATGACATATAAATCAGCGATATTGTTCAGGGATATGTATTTACTAGGGATATGTAGTGAAACTATTGTGAAAAACTAGGGAATAATAAACACACTCTTTGGATGGTTGATTAAGCTTGAAGGTGAATGAGCTATATTTCTATCGGGCTTTACAATGTTCACAAGCCCTGGTAGTGTAGTGGTTATGACTTGACCTGTGATCCCCAAAGGCAGCAGTTCTTGAGGAAAAGCATGGGCAGGGGCTGGCTACTGTTGTAAATAGTCTCAGAAAACCACAGGAGTCCCCCATGAGTCAATGGCAGTGTGTTTTTGAGTTTACAGAATTGGTAATGTTTGCCTGCAGTGAGTTGTGAGTACCTGAATTTCCCTTTTATTAAAGTGTTTTCCCTGAAGCATATAGAGCAATGATTGTGAGAATGGTACAGAACCCACAGTGTTTCATTCTGCTTTGCCAGGAGTTATTAAGAATGTGAACTCACATAACAACAAAATACTTTGAAGAGCTAATACATATTAATTCAGATGCAAGAAATGCTTTCTAATTTAAAGAAAGAAACTTCTTAAAATGTATATTGGATTTTTTTCATCTAAGAATGCATCTATATTTGGAGGAAAAGGACAGAAATCAGCTGTGCTAATATACACTTTAATGATGTGATTGATGAAGGTGGCTGAAGTTCATGAGTTTAAGGAAAATTTTCACTGTGATTCTGACAGGTAATGGAGGAGAAATCCTGCAATAAAGAAAATGTAAAGCGGGGCAATTAATGTGCATTTCATATGCTTTGAATACCTAACCTTGAGAAGTATAAAAAGAGTTGCATAGTTAGATGTAGAGGGGAAACATTGAGGGCACAAGAGAATGAAGGGTAGGGAGGGTTTGAGAAATCATCATGATACTCAATATAAGACTTTGAATAAGGCATACACACTCAATGCCATTGGGTTGATTCAACTCGCGTTGACCCTATGAGGCAGAATAGTATTGACTTTGTGGATTTCCAAGGCTTTAAATCTTTATGGGAGCAGAAAAAATTCCTCTTTCTCCAGGGAGCCTCTGATGGTTAGCAGCCCAACTGATGATCAATTGCCAACCTTGTGGTTAGCAGACCAATGAATAACTCACTGCCAGGACTTAATTTTCTCTTCTATAAAACTAAAGACCAAATAAAATAGTATGACTTTCATATGGTTCATCCAGATTTAATACTAGACTCACACTTAATTTTTGATAAACAGACTGAGTCCTTTGTATAGGAAATCAAGTCTCTTTAGTAAAAGATGCCAGGGGTCTGAGTCCCGGTGGCATAGTGGTTGAGTGTGGGACTGCGACTGACTGGCTTGGTGGTTCAAATCCAGCAGCAGCTCTCCAGGAGCAAGGCTCGGCCTCCCACTCCCACCAGAGGGCAGTGATGCCCCCCCAAAAAAGAAAAGATGCCAAGAAAATTGAAATTCTACATGCAAGAAAATTACATGGGGTCCATATCTCACACCATCTGCCATTTAATCCAATTTCAAATTTATAAATAGCTTAAAGGTGAAAACTAAAGCCATAAAAATTTTAGAATTTTATAAACATTATATATGTGTGTATATATATGTATGTATGTATATATATATGGCAGCCATAAAGTAGACAACGGCCTTGAACAGATATTTCAACAGATGTCCCAATGACCATCAAACACATAAAGAGGTTCTCAACATTATTAGTCATTGTAAAGAAGCAAAACATAATAGCAATGCTATACCATTTCACTTCTACTTAAATAAAAACCAAACTTACTGCCTTTGAGCCTTTCCAATTCATAGGGACCTTATAGGAAATGGTAGCACTACCCCCGATGGGTTTCTGTTACTAACTCATTATGGGAAAATACAGCTTCACTTTTTACCCATGAACAGCCAGCGGTATCACACTGCAAACATTGTATTTAGCCGTCCAAAAGATGGCTAGAATATAAAGGAACAAAACTTGCTGCGATTAAGTTGATTCTTACAGTAACTTTCCAAAAAACATAGTCTTCAAGGGAGAAGACACCCATATCTTATTTCTGTGCAGTGATTTTCTGAAATTTGTGCAGATCTTTTCATTTTGAACTCAGCATTTAATCCCCGAACTACCAATGCTCCTCAGAATGGCTAAGACTAATTTTTTTTTAAATGGAAACACAGAAAATAGTGAGTGTTGATGAGAATGTAGAGACATTGGAATGCTTCTCCATAGCTGATGGGAATACAAAGAAGTACAGCTGTTTGGATAAAAAATTCAACAGAAGAATCTCCATAAAAGGTGGGAAATACAAAACAGAATTTCAAATTCTCATGGAGTCCAGATTTTCTGCAGCCATGAAGGTTTAATGACTCTAAAATTCTTTCTCTGTGATAACCTGTAAACCTTAAACCCAAAGTGTACTTTGGAGTCAGAAAGCAAATGGCAGTTTAGTTTGCTTCGTAATAAATGTCGGCTTTGAGCATTATGCTCTTCCAGAAATATATCAGATTAGTAACAGCAACTCAGAAGGTTGCATAGAAACCTCAGTGGCAGCTAAAGGTGTAAGAACAACCCAAAAAACTAATAACATAAAAAATTGAAACTTGACCTAACTATGGTTGGTGTCAGCTAACACACTAACTCAACTTCATGGACCTCCTCGTGTATTAGACCATAGGATATCTCTTATACATTTCTATCAACTTTAATTATGGAATAATATGTAATAAATTATGTTGTCAATTACATGTCGTATTTCTTTGACTGCTGGAATGCTGACAACAAAATTGTTCAGTAGATTTTTCTACATGGAATTGCAATGTTATTAGTAATTGAGCAAAAGTTCTTTTTAGATCTTTCTTTCTCCTTAATTACTATATTAGCCTTTCTCCTGAATTACTATATTAGTATCAAAAGTGATTGCGATATATTCACAAACATTACTTAGCACAATTTTGTAGTTAAAACATGAAAGGAAATCCTAAAACTCAAAGCATCATGATAACAGGAAAATGATGACGGTTCTAACCAAAATGTATTAGAAGATTCAAAAAGTAAATTAGTTTATCTTTGTAGGTACACTGATAGATGTAAACTGGGTTTACAAGATTTTTTTTATTGTTACACCTAACTGCAGTGACATTTTTATGAATTTTTTTTCTGAAGTACTGCACAAAAAGTTTATAGAGAATTACTTTATTGTAATGTTTGGACACTGTCACCATCACATTCTTATGCAGGCCAGACACTCTCTCCAGTCTGGTAATGGCACTGAGTTGGTAGTACAACACACGGTTTATGTAGAAATGATTAAATTGTTACACAAACATCTCTGTGTATAATCTCAACAACCACCAAAAAATACTTTTGTAATTTTATACAAATTTCTGCCACATCAGTCAAATCTTGGAGCTAAGAGTGTTGCTTAAGAAATAACAAAAAGTGGGCTGATCCCCAGTGGCATAGTGGTTGTGTGTGGGACTGCAACCCACAGGGTTTGCGGTTCAAATCCAGCACCAGCTCTCCAGAAGCAAGACTGGGCTTCCTACTCCCTCCAGGGGGCAGTGATGTCCACACAAAAAAAGAAAGAAAGAACAAAAAGAAAGAAAGTGAATAATGCATGTTGTTCCTACTACCACCTCTCTGAGCTGAACACATTTCCTTTAACAGTTTATTTGGGTAAGAACAGTTTATTGCCAGAGTAATTGCTGCATAGTTTCAAGGAGGATCAAACACACTTTAATTGTTCAGTTGCTTTTGCATTAATATTGCATTGTATTTCTCTGAGAGGTAGGATAGCAGCAAAACCATTTCCCTGCAATTGAATTGCTGTGTCCTGAAGGCAATGGCACAAACAGTGAAACAAGAGAGGTACGGAGGAGAGTGGAGATTGGGAGTTTGCATTCGTAGAAGGTTGCGTTCATAAAACATAACAAGCACTTATAGAACTCGAAAATTTGAAGAGAATGGGGGAAATTAACAGAACAATCAGAGGTTTGTTATGCAGAGAACAAAAGCAAGAACAAATCTTTTACGGCTGGGTCCTTTCTGACTCACAGCAAACTATAAGGTAGCATAGAACTACTTCAGAGAGTGTCTCACATGGTAATCCTTAGGTGCCGTTAAGTTGGCACCGCTCCTTAACTCTCTTCAATATTTATTTATCTTTCCCTGGATAATTTGATATTCTTATTTATCTCCTTCTACACTTTGTTACATTCTATTGTAAGCAGTTGATTTCTTAAAGCAGGAGACCCATAGCATCCATTCCATTACTTTTATCTCTAGGCCAAAATTTTATGTAATCTCTAGGCCAAAATTTTATGTAAATTTCTTAGGAAGGAAATTGCATTTTGCTGAGCTTATCCACTGCACTCTGTTTCACAGCAGGAAGAAACTGCCATAGTGCATTATCACCTTTGTGGCTTACATGCTAAATCTTGGATTGCTGCTCCTATGATTGTGTACATAAATATGAGTCTGAAAAGATCATCTCTCATAAGAACACAACTAAAGGTTTTGGACTAGAAACTATGGACAAGTCGATTGTAGATTTTTGAGTGTGCATAGTGGGTCTAATTAGACCGAGAGATGTGTGAAGATCTGAAAATCCAGAAATTTAGTAGAGATTCATTCAGATTTCTCAAATATTTGCCTTTACCACTATAAGAGAGATGAATTGTTTGGACCATTTAAATAGTAATAGGGAGCAGATATAGAAGGTATAAAACAATTCCAGTCAAATGAAAAGATTCTAGTGAGGAACCAATTTTTTTAAAAATTATATTAAGGAGCAGAAAATGAGGTTCAAAATTAGGATCCAACAATTAAGATCCTAGTCATTGTTTTTGTGATTAGGTGTCATTTAAGTGGTTCTGACTCATTGTGACCCTAGGTACAATAGGAAGACTACTTATGCATCTGCTGTCCTCATGCTGTTCTCATGTTCACGTTCATTGCTGCAGGCACTGTATCAATTCCTCTGGTTGAAAGTCTTTCTACCTTTCACTGGCCCTCTACTTTTCCAGAGATGAGCCTCTCCTGATAACATAGGACAAAATTTGTGTGACGAAGCCACAGCACCCTCACTTTTAGGAGCATTCTATCTGTACTTCCCCAAATATAGATATGTTTGCTGTACTTGGCAGTTCATCCATGGTGCTTTCAATATTCCCTTCCTTTAATGCATTTGTTTATTCCTAAAAAGTTTTCATAACTTTATCCTATATTTAAATGGCCTTATCGAAGTATCCTCATCAAACTCCATATTTATATGTAGTCCCATTTTCTGCTTCAGCACTCTTTAGCTTGAAAGTCTGTTTCCAATTGTAGATTATTGTTATTGCTGCTAATGGATGACAGGGTATAAATAGTATTTACATTTTTCTTTTTAAAAAATTAACTGTTGTGTTCCTCCCAGTTTGTTCCTTTGGTGCTTTCTTGTAAATTACTTTTCTAACATGCAAGTTAATATGTGTCTGAATTCTATTTGGTGATTTATTCATTCATTAGTCCCTTCTCACCTCAAAGACTGATTTCTTTCTCTGTGTTAACCTTGACTTTTTTTTAATATAGATTTTATTGGGGGCTCTTACAACATTCAATACATTGTTTGTATAAAGCATATTTGTACATATGTTGTCACATTCATCTACATTATCTACTTGAACATCTCCAGCATAAGCTCTTCTTCCCCTTTTCCTCTAGTTCTTTATTTTTTTAATTCCAACTCCCCACATTTCCCCTACTCCCTTCTCCCCCATGAACTTCCAATAATTTACAAATTGCTATTACCTCTTAATATCTTATACTGTCTAAGATGTCACTTCACTCACCCACCTTCTTGTCCAAACACCAGAGAGGAGGTCACATGTAGAGCCAAGAAATTTGTTCCCGCTTTCTGCTCCACTATCCCTCCACCATCCCATAACCTTGACTTTTTACAGTGGCAATATCATGAAATATTTATCCTTTACGATTGTCTAATTTCCGTCAACATGACATCTTGTAGGTTCATCAGCTATTAGTCTTGCTGAGTCATCCCTTTTTTTGCATAGTAGTACGATGTCATACTTTGCTAATCCATTTATTCATTGATAGGCTCTTAGACTGTTTCCAACTATTATAAACAATAATATGTGATGAACATGAGTGTACATGTTGCTGTTTGTGTCATAATTCCTAGTTACCTAGTGAGGTGGCTGGATCTTTTCGTCAGAATATTAGAGGTTTGTTAAAGAAGTATCCTACCATTTCCCACATTTTGTAGTCACCAAAACAGAATATGAGAGTTTGTTTTTCCACATACTCAGCAGCATTTTCTGTGTGCGTGTTTCTTTTAATGCTGAGGTAAAATGATATATCTAATAGTCTTAATTTGCATCTCTCTAATGATCACAAATATTTCTTCTGTTGCTTTTCACTATCTGTGGCAATCACATGCTTATGTTAATTTTATGATTGAAATGTAGGGGTGGAGTCTAGCCTGTTAATCTGGAGATAGCCATTGAGTAGTCAATGAGGCCTCTGTGTGGGCATGGCTTTCTCCTGAGACTTCTGGGAAATCTCGCGATATTTCCCTCTTGAATATGAGAAGCTATCTTCCCCAGTTGTTGGGAGTTAGTTTCAGAGACGATTAATCATGGACAAGACAAGATGGCAGCGCCCAAGAAGTTGGAGGAGCTGGTGGAGAGACCACACGGCTTTGCCCTGATGAAGCCAGACATCTGAAGCTGGGGCAGTCACATGGAGACCTCTGCCAGCAATGAGTTGCTTCTGGTGTTGATGGACCCTGAGCCCTGGAAGTGAAGAGCCATTGGAGACCCCTGCCAGCGCCAGGATTCTGCACTCACTGATCTTGACTTCATGAGTCAGAAGGAGACTTTATAGACTGATTTCAGGCATCATGGGTTTTTCTCGGACGTATGACTTTGAACTGGACTGGACTCAACATCCTGTTCCTCTTGTATATAAACCTTTCCCCTATATCTATATAGGTGTCTATGAAATTTGTTCCTCTACTCTACCCGGACTGCCACACCATCTCAGTGTCAAATCTGATACAGGGTTATGATTGGTGACTTTTGTCGATTTTAATTGGACCATTTTGTTATTGCTGAAGTTTAGTCACTTATTTAATATGTTGGTCTTCCCCTCCCCAAGATTCCCAGTGAATAGGTCCTCTTTCATTTCCTTTAGTGAAATATTCTTAGGAAATTTAAAAAATTTTTAGGATGTCCCAATGCTTTTTTTCCTATTGTCTATGAATTTTTAGGTATGTTGATTATATTTTATACCATGTAATATACTCTCCAATAGTAATTTTATTTTTTATTTGATGAGCTTTACAGTTTTAGGGTTACATTTAGGCCTTTGGTCTATCTTGCATTAGATTTTGTATTTGGTGAGAAAAAATGGAGCCTGTTACATCTTTTCTGCAGAGGACAGGCAGTTTTGTAAGAACAATTTCTTAAATAGACTACCGCTTTCCCACTGTATGGTATTCAGTTCTCTGTCAAAGATCAGTTGTCCACACATTGCACTTACTTCTGAGTCCTGAATTTTGTTCCACTGGTCTCTGTATCTGTAATTTTACTAACACCCAGGCTGCATATTATATTTTGAGCTTGAAGAGTATAGTCTCCTATTTTGTTCTTTTACTTCAATATTGTTTTACTGACGTGGAGTCTTTTATCCCCCCATTAGATATTGCTTTTAGTTTTTTGGGAGTTTTCCATCCATCTTTAGACTATTGATGAATCCAACATTCCATCCTTGATATGGATCTCGTGAAGAGATTATGTTCCTTTGAATTCTATTGGCTAATTTTTGTACTTTCTTCTATTTTTATTTTCCATTTTCCTCTGGTTTTTCATTTTGTTCATTTCACTGGCTTTGTTGTGTTCTAAAGGTTTTTACATGTCCTGTTCATATTTTCATTTCCTACTAGTAATTTTTAAAATAATTTTCTATAGAATTTCTTTAGAATTTTCACCTCATAATTTCTTCGGTTGCACGGTATCGCATCTGATATTTTTCATTTTATTCACACTATTAATTTCTAATTTTGAAGTAAAGTGACTGGAAAAGTCACTATAAAATATTTAAAATTTTTTTTAATTTAGTGAGACTTGGCTTGTGACCGAACATAGGGTTTATCCAAGAGAATCTTATATATGAACTGAAAATTAGTGAGCATTTTGTAATTGTTGGGGTGAGTGTTCTCATGTGTCTCCAGCATTTTAGTGGTAAAATTAGAGATTTGTAGCTGCTATTTTGTATGATATTTGATTGCCTATCTATTTTGTCACTTTGATCCTAAGTTGTTTTCCTAAATTCTTTTAATGTTTGTCTGTATTTTCTTCATTTAACTTATGGCCATGTTGATCACTTAGAAGGTGCTATATAAGTATTTTGAATTCCTTATCGTGTAGTTTTACTGCTATTTCTTCCTTAAGGTGGTTTCCTAGTTCTGTATTTTGATGGCTTTCTTAAGCCTTCTTGCCCTTTTTTGTGTCTGATTTGAAGTGCTTGAGACATTTTTGCATCACATTTTTGTACTGATTTAGTTGTTTTTTCCTTATAACCTTTGTCTGTTTCTCTTAATATGTCCAGGAAAGCAGGAAGAATTCATAACTTTGGTCACTATTTTGCAGTTCTGGGGAACTCGCCAATTGTTTTCAGGGTAAACTAGAGAAACAAATTCATAGACATGCATATGAATATAAGGGAAAGGTTTATATATAAGTGGAATGGAACACTTAGAAAGCATCCCAACCCAGTCCAGTCCAAAATCATAAGTCCAATATTAGACCATATGTCTGATACCAGTCTGTAAAGTCTCCTTCCAACTTATGAAGCATGTTTGATGACACCAAGACAACCACTGGCAAGTGGGTGCAGAATCTCAGCGCTAGCAAGGGTCTCCCCCTGACCTCCTGAGCATCTCAGCACTGGCAGGAGTCTCCATGTGGCTTCTCCAGCCCCAGAGGTTTGACCCCATCAGGGCAAAGCCATGTGGCCTCTTCTCTGGTCCCTCCATTCTCCAGGAATCAGGATCGATCAGCATGTCAGTAGACCACCTCCAAGAGACTGAGTGTCAAGTTTCTCTTTTCCAATTGGGAAATGCTATGAGACATCCCAGAATTCTCAGGAGAAAGCCATGCCCACACAAAGCCTTCATTGGCTATCTCCAGATTGACAGGCTAGACTCCACTCCTAGACTCCCAATCATGAAATTGACACATGCGTACAGACTGCCACCAGGTGGATCAAGTAATTATTGGGAATGTGAATAAGATTCTGTTTCCTGGTTGTCAAGCACCTCTGAGCAGAGTGAACAAGTACTGTGCACATGCTGACATTGACACAATGACATAGAGGAACAAGTGGTAGCACTCACTGGAGCAGGTAGTAGGTTGTAGGATGTGCTGGGTGTAGCTGGCTAGCATGGGAACATTGTCTCCCTTCCACTAGATAGGGCAGATATGAACAATTAAAATGGATGTGAAAAAATAAATAAAAATAAAAGAATAAGGAGAGGAAAACACATAGGTTGAAAGAACAATAGAAGACAAAAAAAGAGTAATCAAAGGAGAGAAAAAAAATTTCCTCCAAAGCTGCGCATACTCACCACTCTATCCCTGGCCTCAGTGACAGTAAGCTACTGTAATGTGATCTGTGCCAGCACTAGTCCCTTTTTGCTGGAGAGGTGGTAAACATAAAAGACTAGATTCATGGTAGTGCACATCTCTGTCCATGTTCCTTGCATGTTTTATATAGACTAGGATGGTAGCAGATGACTGGATTATGGCATTTAAACATATCCCTACCTGGAAGGCAGCGGATGGTTGACATTTGTGCTACATGTACATGCATCTACATGGAAAGCATCAGGTGCATGATAGATGACTCACATGCTCACTTCAACAGGGAAGATGGCATGCATCTGGTGCTTGGTGGATGAATGTGCCCATTCTACCCTTACAGTGGAGACTGGGTCAGCCATATGGACTCCATGTGTTTCACAAGGGTGTCCTGTGGCCTGCAGGTTACAGTGAGACTGGCAGGCTGAGGTCAGGAATAGGCAATTGGCATAATTTAGGCAGGTGAGAGGAGTAAAAAATATATCCTGTCATCAGATCAGGAGGGCTCTAAAGGTATCACCTCTGGTATTTGGGTTGAGGGGAAAGAGTGAGACTGCATGTTTTTATTGTCCTTCTATTAATATGGGTCTGATTGACTTCTAAGAGAGAGTGAAGCTGATTATCCTGTTATTACCCCAACTCAATCAAAAGGGAAGAGGGCATCTGGAGAGATTATCTAAAGCTGTTACATCTAGACCTTTCTCACTATGTGGGTCCCCATTCCAAACCACTGCTGGTAATCAGTTTCAACTTCATTTATTGCTTCCCTTCTCACTATCGCACAGGAACTCTGGCCTCCTCTCCTGCCCTTTCTTCTCTTAGACTGAGGTTGTGTTCTATTCAACTTACCTCATTTAGATTTGGTTTAAACTGTATTTCTGCCTTCCTCAGCCTTACTCCAGGGCCTTCTTACTGTAGAGTGCCCAGGCATTGCCTGAGCATATATAAGAAAGCCCATGTCCCTCCCCAGGAAGAACCCATTTCTTTCTGGGGCCTACACCTTCACCTGACAGTGCATGCATGATGGGACACCACCACCCCCTGCAGTGATTGGTGACAATTACTGAAAGAGGGTGCCAGTTCAGGAGGGAGATCAGGAAGTAGTTGGGTGGAGAGAGCATCTCCCTGGTTCCTCTCCACAAGGCACCCAAACCCCAGCCTTTTATCAAGGACTCACCAAAATATGTCTTTCCTGAATTGATAAGGTGGTAAGGAAAAAAAATATACTGTATTTCTGTCTTATGTGAGATTCCATGAAGTTGGTGTCTGCCCATGCTCCCATGTAGCCTCATGTGTCTCAAAATGACCAGATGATGTTTAGTCCTTGCTCCGTCTCTCTTCTTGATGGCTGTCCTTATTTGATTTACTTTTCCAGTCAGTATCTAACTTAAAATTTTACTCTTTCATTTGATGTTCAGAATTTCATGGTTATAATCTATATATCTTTCAATTGGTTTCTTGGATCATTGTTGTAGAAAAACTGCCCAGGACACCCATTTTAACTCACCATATCACAAATAGAGTTTTTAAGTCTGTAATTTTACAGGACAAGAACACCAGATCTTTCTCCCATGGAGCCAGTAGATGGATTTGGACCATCAACCTTTTATTTAGAGTTGTAGTAGATGCTTAAAAAAAGTGTAATAGTCACAAAAATAATTTGGAAACTTCACACAAAGAGAAGCTCATCCTTGAAAGAATTTAAAAAATAAATGATCAAAATCACTCTCTCGGTCACACATCAATATCATATAGCTTTTCCTGGCCCAGGTCTTAACATACTGCTTTTTCCTAGTGTTTACTTTTGACATGTAGTGACCCCAAGTTCAAGAAAACTGCTTGTTCAAGCAAGAGCTTTACATGCGCACTGTTTCTTCTTTAGTGTTCATCATCATGAAGAGAACAGAAAGCCTAAGAGTTGCTCTCCATACCAGGCAGGCTGGTTTGTAGTTGGTCATCACCTGTCAGGAGTCCCAGATAATTAAACGCAGCCTTCATTTGTGTGGAGGTGTGCAATAGTATTCCATTCTCCTGAATTTGTTACTCTGTTGGAATACCTCAGGGATTAAACCTTCTCAAGAAACAGACAAGCTACAAACGAATATTGGATGTGAATCGTGGTATTTCTCTCAGCTTATTATTGCAGTGTCTACTCTTTCACTCCTGGTACTCTTCAGATGTTAGTTGTCCGTGAGATTGTTGAGTGACTCAATGACTATATTGCAATTCATTGGCTTCACGGACACAAGGTGTTTGCCAGTAAGCCAACAAACACCCACTACGGACAATGCTTGTTTAAAAGATTAAGCATGATTATTGGTTATAGGGTAGATGCAGTTTTGTATTTCATGCTGTTACCCATACAATTTTTAATTACCTCATCCCCTGAGAACTTCATTATTAAAATGATCTCATCTTTATCACAAAAAATGTTTTGATACTTTTTTGATAGATTTATCTGAAATTTCTCAATATGTTTTATTTTATGCACAAAATAAAGTGTTAAAGTTTTTTGGAGGACTTATAAAATTATTACATAATTAGACATTTAATAAAGTCAATATCACTTTCAGTAAAATTAGCATGCCATGTCATATTTGCTACATATTATTTAGATTTATCCCAGCAATGTAACTTTACCTCACATATTATCTTATATTCGAAGTTAAACCTAACTAACTTCTTTGCTTATTCTGGAAGAAATACATTAAATATTATCTGCTGATACTTAATATATTTACCAATAATAACAGTTAAATTTACCCATCATCCATTTTCAGTCTTTTTAATCATCAAACTTCCTGCCATTGGCAATGTATATTATGTTGTTCTCAACAATTATTTCTGCCCAAAACATATCTCTTTATGATTACCAATCTATAGGAATATAAAATGTTCACTCACTTAATAGCAAATGCTAGAAAAGCTGCATTTTAAAATGACTATGTATGAGTATATTTTTCTTTATGCTTTTTCTGTTCACTTATTCTGCATGATTCAGAAAAAAATGTTCCTACAAGTGTAGGTGTATTGTATTGAAATACAATAATATTCACTAACATTCCAGGTACAATTTGAGGGACTGGAATTTTTGTACAGTATTAAAGCATAGTAGTTACTCAGGCTAAACTTCAAGGTGAGTAGATCAAAGCCAACAACTGTAAGTTGGGAGAAAGAAGTTTTCTACTCCTATAAAGAGTTATAGTCTTCAATACCCACAGAGGCAGTTCTTCTGTCCTAAAGAGTCCCTTGAGCCAAAATTGACTCATTGGCAGTGAGATTTTTTTAGTTTCTTTATTATTATGTTATCAGTAACAAAAATAAGGTATAAAATATTTTCATATATTTTTCAGTTTGCTCCTGATTATTTTAATAAAATTTCACAAAATACTGCAAATTTCATAAAACATTGTAGTTAAGCATTGTAGTGTAAAATATTTTCATATATTTTTAAGTTTGCTCCTGATTATTTTAATAAAATTTCACAAAATATTGCAAATTTCATAAAACATGGTAGTTAAGTTGGCTTACTGAAAAGTTGATTTTTTAACTCACCAACCACTTCCTGGGGGAAAGACGTGACAGTGAACTTCTGCAAAGATTTCTGCCTTGGCCATCTTACAGTTCTAATCAGCCCTATAGAGAATGACTGTGAGTCAGAAAGGGGTGGATGTAAATTGGTCTGGTTAGGGTGGTACTTTGCCTTACATTTTCTTTGACCGCCTCATTTGATGCAGTTTAATATTCATCTTTTTATGAATTTATACTTTATTCTCTTTATTACTGCCAATTTTTCATAGTGTAAGTAGTCCAAATTATATCCATCTGTTCACCACTTGATGAATATTTGTGTTATTTCCAATATCTGGGTGTAATGAAAAACTATGCTATTATTTCCTGCGTACATGTAACTATGAGCAAAAAATCATTTTATCTTGAGTAAGTAAATAGAAGTGGAATTCCTAGATCCTGAGGATGCATTCATAATGAACTGTATAGGCTACTATAGTTTTCCAAAAATGACTATTTCATTTTACATTCCCACAGCCGTCTATAAGACTTCTAGTTTCTTCAATATTTCAACAATATTGATATTCTCATCTTTTTTAGGTTTAGCCATTTGAATGCTCTTCCATCGTAATCTTATTGTTAACTATTCACTGCCATCAAAGCAGTTCTGACTCATAGCACTTAATACTTGAGAATTTTATTCATATATTTTCACATTTTCTATGAAGTTACTGATGTTAATTTTGCTCTAATTGTAAATGAATTTCTAATATGATAACTCAGTTCGTATTTAGAAATTTTATTTTACTTCTAGCATTTCTTAGTCTTTTGTTCTTTGAAACTACAAAGTGTTCAGCTTTGTCCATGGTAGTGATAATCGTTCTTTTAACCCTAACCCTAGTAGTGATCATCTTAAAACTCAGTGCTGTAAAGCTGATTCCAAAGTATGGATAGAATAGAACAATCCTTTCTGGCTTTCCAATACTAAATTTTTACAGGAGGATATAGCATGATCCTTTTCCTTCAGAGCACCTGGTGTGTTTGAACAGCAAGCCTTGAAGTTAGCAGTTCAGTGCATTGCCCACTGTGCACCCAGGGCTCTTGTCTGTTAGTCCCAACATATGGATGTTTTATTTTACATTTTTTAAATGTTCAGACCATATAGTTCAAATTCGTTTGTTTTATGTAAGGATTCTTCTGTAGTGTAAGCTTTGTATAGAGAGATGTATTCTCTGACCTTCCTTTATAAGATCCAAAAAGCTATGCTTTTTGTAGAGAAGCTCTGAATCCAAATCAAGTATTTTTCTTTTCAGATTATTTGCTCTGTGTGTCTTTTGAGTTTGTGTGACTCAGAGAGTTTGGTAGATACAATTAGGGATACTGCCTTGTGCTTTCCCTTGTAGAATTTCTTTTCAGAGAGAGAATAGATATCCAGACCACAGAACCCCTGAACATAATTTACAGTTGGCTTGTGTTGTCTCCAACATCATGCTATCTCCTTACTCTAGTTTTAAAATCATGCAATAACAATTCAGTTTGTAAAATTACTCTGCTATGAGTGTGAACACCCAAATAAGAGGGACTGCTACTGTTTATTCTACTTCATTTACTTGCTTTACTGACTTCAGTTTTTTTTTCTCTGAAGGAGTGAGTTCCGAGTTAAATTTTGCCTTATAAAAATATTCCAATTTTTAATATATCCAACTATTTTCTTATATAGATTTTTAAAATAACAAATTATGTTCTAAAATATATTTTGAGATTATAGAATAGGAGTTTGGAGTAGTATTATCTGAATTTTTAGGAGGTGAGTGTATTTTATACTGCCATATCTTCATAATGCATACGTGTGTATGGATATATATGTATATATACATAATGTGTATTATTAGGTGGTGAAGTTTTGTCACAGGATAGGGTATAGTGTGTCAAATGATTTGAGCTAAATATTGGACAGAATTCTTTTTCTTGTATATAGCTGAGCAGTACATTGATCAGTATAACTCCTGGAGGCATGCCCATGTGCTACAGAGCTGTAATTTGCTTTCCCTGTTTTTGACAGAAATAGATTGTTTGTTGCTTCCATCAGTGATTTTCTAATCTACCAAACAGAGGAAAACTACTGTTAAGTATATTAGTTTTCATTCCCTTTCTTGATTAGTCTTCCCACTGTAGTGTTTGTATATCAAAGGACATTGTTTCCTTATTTCTAGTCTTCAAGACTACAAAATTCACATTTTACTTTTGTGTAAGTCTAAATTGAGTGTAGTCATAATTAAGTTTCAAATAACATGGGACCTCTACGAATACAGTTTAGGTTTTAATTGTCATTCAAACAATTCTGCAGACTGAATGTTCAGAAGTTAACCGCTAATACCATTTCCCTCCTCTAATCATGGATTTCATTAGCAATCCTTGGATCACAAAGGAGGGAGTGTTCCTTGTATGGCTGCTTGCTTTAAGGTTAGTCTTTAATATTCCAAGCACTATTCTTTCCGACAGACAGAACTCATCTTATTTTTTTCCCACCATACTTTGCTATAGCACCCATATCTTCAGTGATTGCTTCATGATGGCAACTATCAAGTTGGGTTACATTAGAAGAACTAATTTTTCTTGAATTAAGGCCTATTGTTAAGTGGGAGTTCAAAATCCATTAATATATGTAAGATATCCATTTATCTATCTATTTATCTGTAAAGTATATATGAAGGGGTGCCCAAAATAAATCAGATTTTTTCCCTATGCTATGGATTTAAAAATTTTTAACAAAAATCCTTTATCATCTTCAAAGTACTCTCAATTATACTTAATGCATTTTTCGAATCTGTAATTCCATTCTTGGAAATATTTTTCAAATCCATGTTTGAATGACTGAGCGCACCTCCCTCATTTTGTTCTTCACCTCTTCTAAATCATCAAATCGCTGTCCTTTCATGTTCCTTTTCATTCGTAGAAACACAGCGAAGTCACTTGTTCAGTTGAACAAGATGCATGGGGCAAGAAAGACATCCAAAAACTGGTGCACTGAGATGCCTGGGTGAGCAGGTGCATTGTTGTGGTCATAAAACCAATTCCCTGTCTGCCCTAAATTAGTCCTTTTATGTCACACAAGTTTATGCTATCTTTTAAGAATTTCTGAATTAAAAATTTGATTAATGGGTACTTCCTCACATAAATTCAGGAGTCCTCGTTATTGGACGTATAATTTACCTCAAATTTAAAGGCAATTTTATCAACTTGTCACAAAAGAGGAAATAATTATGGTAAGTAATCTACAGAGGACTTCAATTATTTTGAGGTTCCTTAGTCAAGGGCCAAGAGTAAAGCCACCTAATGAGAGTAAATCTTGATAACATACCTCACAGCCTAACATAGAGTCTTTCATGGAAATACATAATGAAACATTTCAGAGTCTGTATACAAATGATATCAAAGATAAAATTAACTATAAATATTAACATAAACTCCAGCAAGGTCAAGACACTCTTATAAAGAATAACAGGGATCAGTTACTCCATCCCCAAAGAACTGAGAATTAGATCATATAAATGAAATGCATTTTCTGTTTGGAACAGAAGAAATATGCCAACCCTTTACAATATTCTTGTTTAAAAAGAAAAGGAAGAAACAAAAAGAAACCAAAAGACACCAAATTAGCGATCTAGCAAAATGTGTCTTATTTGATAAGATAAATGAGCAGGAGCATTATCCAGATAAGGATCTCTCTTGTGAACCTTGTCCAGGAATTTACTGCTAACAATGTGACTAGCTGTGTGCAGATCTTCTCATAATAGGAAAATACATTTCCTTGGCCTTTGAGAAAGCCAACAAGCAAAATGCCTTGATTATTGAAAAAATAAGTGAAATTGTCTTCTCTTGGTCAGTCTGACCTTTGTGCACACATTGCCACAGCCCTTGTTTTGTGCATCATCTTCAGGATTATACTCGTAAAAGCACGATTCATCACTGGTTAAAAGCCTTCCAAGAAATCCTCCAGAATATCCATTCTACTGGTTTACGTTTTCTATTCAAAGCTTCTCTCTCATCTGAAAATGACCTGGGAATAAACATTGTGACACCCATGTAGTACCAGTTGAGATGTCTATGGTGTGGGTATTTTTCCACCATTAATGATCAGTCTTCTTGAGTCAGTGCAGGATTGTCTAGCAAATTGACCTGGATGATCTGCTTCTGAGAGCATCATTTTCAACATTGTCTTCCCCATTCTTAAATTTACTAGTAACCTGCTGATTTCTTTTAGAGATTTTCCTTATAAACTCTGCTTAATATATTTTACCATTCTTCCACTTGAATAGAAATAGAAGCTTGAATAGAAATATCTTGTTTTATTTTACTTTAGTATTTAGATTTTACTTTAATGTGACAGGGGAAGAGCCCTTTTCAAGCTGTTGTCTGACTTTTCTTAGTGTTTTCAACTAGATATGTTAATACGTGTCACAAAAAGTCATTACAAGTTTACGTTGTGTAAATGAATTTATAAATTCACATAGATTTTCATAACATATCTTTTCATGAACCTTTTGAAGACTCATTTATTAATCATTTTATTGGGAGCTCATACATCATTTTTCACAATATACAAATAAGCATATTGTGTCAAGCACCCTCACATGTCCACTTCTATTATTGTTCTCCAATAGTCCGCATTTTCCCTTAAGCCTCTAGTATTGGCCTTTCCATCCCTTCCCCTCTTCCCCTGCTCTCTCCACCCCACCAACCCTCAATACTTTATACATTATTATTTTTCTGTGATATCTTACACTACCCAACCTCTCCCCCAACCTACTCCTTTGATGCCCATCCTTCAAATAGGAGCTTGTGTGTATGTCCTTGCTTTTGGTTCTGTCTCTCTCTACCGCACCTTCTCTCTACCCTTCCAGTATCTCCAATCTAACCATTGGCCCAAAGGAGCCCATGCATCTACGTTTCCCCATATCTCCAGCTCCCCTCTATACTGTGTGACTTCTCCAGTCCATCTGGATTTGTAAAGTAGGGTTGGAACCATGATGGTTGGGGCAAGAGGATGAAGGCTTCAGGAACTAGAGGAAACTTGTATGCATCATCACTGCCTGGTTGCCCCTTGACTGGTCTGTCTCCTCCCCGTGACTCCCCTGTAAAGGGGTGACCAATTACCCACCAGTGGGCCTTAGGTCGCCACCTTGATCTCCCCCTCCTTTGTAATGATGTGATTCTTGTTCTTTGGTGCTCGATATCTGCTCCCTTCAGCCCCTCTTGATCATGCATGCTGGTGTGCTTCTTCCATGTGGACTTTGCTATTTCTGCGCTGAATTGTGACTCAACTTTCTTCAAGTCTTTGAGACTCCAGGCATTCAATCATTTGTTAGCTGGGCACCATCATTTCTTCTACTCTGTTTGCCTCTGTATCCATTTGTCTTCAGTGATATCAGGAGTCAATTGGTCCATTTATTTTGATTTTTGTTCTTTGATCCCTGATTGTTTCAGCACCTCATGATTGCACAGGCAAGCAATCTTTTATGGTGGGTTTTGTTGCTTCTGAGCTAGATGGCTACTTGTTTATGCTCAAGCCTTTAAGACCCTGGATGCTCTATCTTTTGATAGTTGGGCCCAAGTGCTTTCTTCACCACCCTTGCTCATGCTCCTACATGTCCTCAGTGGGTCCCTTGGGGATGTGTGCACACAGTGATATATGTTTGTTTTGTTTTTTTCCCACATTTGATGTCTATTGCCTAGACCTTTCACCACTTTCACCATCACCTGACCACTCTGGCTATTGTGCTTCTTCTGTGTGGCTGTGGTCTCTTCTCAGGTAAATGGTCCAATGTTTATCTTCAGGCTTTCAAGACACCTGATATATCCTTTGATGCTGGGCCTTCAGCTTTCTTCACCACATTTGTTTGTGCACCCATTTTATTTCAGTGATCGTGTTGGGCCATTGAGCCTCGAGGAATGCCAGATTCATAGAACAAAGTGTTCCTGCATTGAGGGAGCACCAGGATGAGGGCCCAATGTTCACTTGCTACTCTAATATTTGGCCTATAGATATGTTCTTAAATTTATTCCCATCTTATAATAGATAGTTGTATCTATGTATGGACATACCTATGTTTAGACCTCTGTAAGTGTCCTTTGCCTTCTAGCTCTTTCCTCTATTTCCTTCCATTTCCCTCCTGTCCCACCATCATATTCCACCTTCATTGGCATTTCATTGTTTTCTCATAGATTCATTGTCCTTGCTTAATCCCGACCAGACCTCCCACACCCTCCTTTCCATCAATTCCCGACCACTTATTGCTCCCGCAACCCGTCCATGTGTTTGACCCCAGCCTCTTCTCCTCTCCTCTTTTGTGCCCCCAGGAATCGTTTGCCCAGTCCTTTCTGTGGCTCAATGGGTCTCGGCGTGGAGCTTGGACCAGCTCTCTTTGAAGACGCATTTTATGTTCTGCTGTTGGCAGAAGAATTGTGCAGGGGCAGTGTGCTATTTAAAGTGACTCTTCTAGCCAAAGTCACATCAAATGCACTTTACCTGAATGAGTCTAGTGAAGATGTAAGCGAAGACACTGATAAGACTTAATTCACCTTGGAGTAATTGTAACAAGATTTTGTGGGATACCATCACGCCACAGGTAAAAGGAGTCCCCTGAGAAGCAGTAAAAGGGGTTTCATTGCTAGGAAGAATTGGGAGGGAAGTATATCTTCTGGACCTGAGATCTTGGATCCACAAGGCATGAATGACAGAAGAGTAGCAGACCCTTCAAAACCAGGATCCTGAACAAGAAAACAGAATGATGGAATTCCCCAGCCCACAGAACAAGTAACATTGAGAACTTCATGACAGGAAGCAAATTTGTGCAGTGGGATGCTTCGGGAAACTTAATTCAGGGAACTGGGTTTGCTGACCCATGGAGTTTGAGGTGAATAGCCTAAATATCTTTGGGTTGACACAGAGGTGTGCTATGTCCTTTTGGGTCTTTATTAGCAAACCAGAAATAACTTTGTAACATTTCCTGATAAGCGTAATTTGACAATTTCTCATTTGCATTTCAACCTGTTCAGAACACTCCATTGTGCTCATTTAGAACGTGTATGTGGATCAAGAGGCAGTTGCATGAACAAAGCAAGGGAATGGCTTGAAGTCACAGTTTAAAATCAAGACAGAAGCGTGCTAGTGCTGTATTAGCGCACCATACTTGTACAATCGATAGGCTGAACAAATCTTCAGAGAAGTTGAAGTCTATCAAGAAGAGTGTGGCATCAAGGTTTGAGGAAGGCTTCATGACATCCCGTGATATGCAGATTACAACCCAGCTTGCCTGCTGAAAGTGAGGAGCATTTCAAGTACTTGCTGATGAACATAAAGCATTACAGCTTTCGATAGAGATTATGATTCATTGTAATGGAGACCCAAATCCTCTTACCTGGTACTATCATCTCAATCATGATAAGTCAGAAAAAGCTTGAAGCTTTCAAGGATTTTGTCTTACTTGAATACACTGTGTTTGTGGAAGCAGCACTCAAGAGATAAAAAAGATGAGTCACCTTAATTAAATCTGCTGCACAGCCCTCTTTAGAAGAACAAGATGCCACTTTGAGGATCATAATGTACTTGACCCAAACTATAATATTCTCTATTGCATAATATGCATGTGAAAGTTAGACATTAAATAAAGAAAACCTGAGAAGAATTGATGTATTTGTATAGTAATGCGGGAGAAGAATATGGGCAATTTCATGGGCCGCTAAAAGGACAAACCAATCTTTATTGGAAGAAGTAAGGCCAGAGTGCTTCTTAGAGGAAAGGATGGCAAAATTTCTTCATAAATCATTTGGACATATTGTCAGAAGAGATCAGTCCCTGGAGAAATGCAACATGTTTGGTAAAGTGGAGGGGCAGAAAAAAAGAAAGTCCTTGAGATAAAAAATGTAGCGCCAACCTGTGTGATTAATTGGAGGGTGAAGAGATAAATGGCTCAATGAGCCTCACCTTTCTAGTTCTCAGGTCTCTTTTTCTCTGATGGTTTGACCAGGTGCAGCTACCTTAGCCAGTCCTTTGCTATAACTGGCAAGTCTCACTTCCAGCGAGACATCCCTGAGGAGAACCACATGGGCCTACCCTGATGCAGCCATGGGTTTTAATGATTAATGTACTGTATAGTGGTAGTTACATAATCTGGCACCAATTTGGGTCTTGAGCAGATTGAAAGTTAAGGGGTGGAATCTAGTCTGTCAATTAGACCATATCCAATGTGACCTCTGTGTGGGCCTGGGTCTTCTCCTGAGAATTCTGGGAATCCTGTGTTTTTCTCCTTGGAGGCAGAAGAGAGAACCTTTACTGACAAGATGCATTGCACTACGCTGATAGATTTCATGCTCTAGGAGCTGGAGAAGTCACATGGACCTGCCCTGATGCAGTCCTGGATGCTGGAGAAGCCATGTGGAGACCCCTGTCACCACTGAGATGCTTGCAATGCCACTGGATTTTCAAGACTTTGCACCCACTGGCTTGTGGCATTCTCCTCATTGCATGTGTTTCATGAGTCTGAAAAGGACTTTACAGATTAGTATCAGACATAAGGGCTAACACAGGACTTATGGACTTAATCTTGACTGGATCGGGATGCTTTCTTAAAGCACAATTACCCTTTATCTAAAACGCTCTCTTATATGAGTTTCTATGGATTTGTTTCTCTAGTCTACCCAGACTAATATAGCTATTTATTGTATTTAGATGATTTAGCGGGTATTTATAATACCTTTGTCTTTGTCATAAAGTCCTAGAAAAATTAATTTATAAGTATAATTTTGTTTCCAAACCAATTATTTAGCTTTCTGCTATTTATTGTGGAAAAATATGTTAAATTCTCAATGTTTTTGGTGTTTGAACATGAATTTGTAATTAATTGAATTCAACAACTGAGGTATCACTTTACAACAAAACTAAACTTTTAATTAGATTAATTTGTTGCGGATGTGTCTCAGGTGACAGTCCACCAATTTCTCAAAGCTTGTTATAAGTGTGTCAATGGTTTCAGTGCAGCAAGTTGAACTTAGATAGCATTAGTTTTTGGTCATATTCTATATCTTGACATCTTTGAACATCAACTAATTCCTTTTTATGCAGCTATTCTGTGTAGGCCTTCCATCTTCCTCTGATGTTTCCTGTAGTGATCTTTCTAAAAAAAAATTGGGGACACAGAAATTTTCAACATTGCAGCTTGAGGCCTGATTTTTACTTTGGTTCTTTCAGCTTGAAAAACACTGAGTAATTTGGGGTTGTATAATTCCAGGTTTTTAAATATTTCATTAAATGTTTTACTCTGTCATCTTGAGCTGTTCTTTATGAATTTCCATTCAGAAATTTAACTTCATCATTGCTTGCAGTTTCTTTAGCTTCTTCAAGTTCAAGAGAAAGTTTTGTCATTCACTTGGCCTTTTCTTACTGTGTGATAATATCCCACAACTTGTCTGGTGTTTTATCATTAATGTTCGGTGTATTAAACACATTCTTAATGGGGTCTCTAAATACAAGTGGGATATTTTCAAGCTCTTACTTTGGCTTTTATAAACTTGTCTTAATTTTCTTCTCATTCAACTTGAATTTGCTTATGAATCATTGGTGGTCTGTTTCATGGTTAACCTCTGGCCTTATTCTGACTGATGATAGTAAGTGTCTCCATCACTCCCTCCCACAGATGTTGTAGGATTGATTGCTGTGCATGCTCTCCAGTCAGTCTACTTGTCAAGCCATCATTTATGCTGTGGGAGGGGAGTGGTCAAGAGGAATGTCATAGGTCTTATAAAATTCTGTTATTCTAACCCTCTAATCAATTCTGTTACCAATGTCAAATTACCAAAGACTGGTCTTCTGATGTGTTTCTGTGTTTGAATGATAATTATACATGCATTCAGATTGTGCATTTGATCAGTTTCAGAAGCTGATTTTTAAAATTTTTCTTCATCTCTGACACAGTGATTTGCTTGTAAGTGTAAGCACATTATCTTTAACTGGTCTTCCTTATAGGTGTGTGGAACTTATCTCAAAATTTACAGCCCTGTGTTTCAGGGGATCTTGAAATGCTCTTTTTATAGATTAATGTAATACCATTCCTCATCAGTTTTCCATCCCTGGTATAGAAGACTATGTGATTATTTGATCAAAATGTTCAATATAAGTCAGATTCAGTTAACTAATCTCTTGAATGCCATTGCATACTAGACCAAACTATTTACAGTGTTGGTCTAGCCCTCTGTACTCTTCCATCTGGTTTTTCTATTCATTATTGAATTTGTTATTGAAATAGCCAATAGATATTATTAATATACCTACTTTTCCATTCTGTTTTGACAAATTTTCATGTAATTTATGATTCTGTCGTTAGATACAGGTGTTTTTAATAATTATGTCCTATGTGAATCCTGTTTAGTCATTTTCATGAATATCAAATTCAGCAGATAAGTTGGGAGCCTGGTGTTATAATGGTTACTGGTTGATCTGTGGTGGTTGCTACATAAATGGTGTCAATTTGGGACTTGATAGAATTAAGAGAGATTGAGGTGGAGTCTAGTCTGTCAATTAGGCCATAGCCAAAGAGGTCTCTTTGTGAACATGGTGGTCACTTGAGAATTCTGGGGAATCCGGTGTTCCTTCTTGAAGGTGGGAGACACTTCTCTCTGTCTGCTTACTGCTTGAGATGACACCCTACTGACAAAACACATGGCACTGTGCTGATACACCCTTTGCCCTGGAACAAGAGGAGCCACATAGAGACCTTTGCCAGCACTAAGATTCTTGCAACACACCTGGATGCAAAGACTTTGTACCTACTAGCATGTGATCGTCCTGCATTCAGAATCGTTGCATGTGATTTGTGAGTCTGAAGAGGACTTTATAGATTGGTATTGAACATATGGGCTAATATCAGACTTATGGACTTGAGCTGGACTTGTGCTGGCAAGTGTTTTAATATTCAGCTGCTCTTTTATATAAACCTTTTTCTTATACACACGAGTCTCCATGAATTTGTTTTTCTAGAATAACCAGACTAACACCCACTAATGCTGCATTCTTCTTCATATAAGCCAATTTCTCGGCTCCGGGCGAAAAATATGTGGCTTTCTACCCCCTTACAGAGTGACAGTGAAGGAGCCCTGGTAGCATACTGGTCATGAGTTGAACTGTTAACCCCATCATCATGGCTTTCTTCTCCCATTAAGATTTTCAGTCTTGAAAACACACAGGGAGAGTTACTGTGAATCAGAACTGACTCAATGGAAGCGTTAGTCACAGAAACTCACATTGGTAAAGATTGGA
>PVJH01001427.1:0-210280 GCA_004026705.1 Nesogale talazaci | reverse complement strand
AAACCCACTTGGTATGAAGAGACCACAGGGATCAAGCTACAGAAGGAGTTCTGAGTCAGACAAAACAGGAGCCAGTATATAAGGCAAAGGCGATCTTACAAAATAATGAGAATGGACCCACCTGTAGATATTGGTCATGTCCTTCACCATCAGTCTCCATAAGTACTTGTACAGATAGGACAACGAGGTGAACGCCCATTCTAACAACTCCGTGTCCTGAGTCTCCAGGATAGACGTGATGGCCAGAAAAAAATCAGGAAAATGTGGATAGAAGTCCATCTGCAGATCTCGCGCCAACTGCACAACCAGGCTGGATCGAAAAGGGAAGCATGTTCATTATCTAAGGGGCATGGTGTTCCCAGTCCGGGTGGTGGAAAACTTTGTAAGAGACTGGTGATGGTTAAGCAACATGGTCAGTGTAAGTTACTGTGTCACTGAAACGTACGTGCAAACAATGTTCAAATGGCAAATGTCTTGCTATTAGATATTTTTGCTTCAATTAACACAAAGAGAACTAATCAATTCAGAATAATGTTATGGCCAATAATTTCCAGAGTGTCAAAGAAAAATGGGGTTTCCTTGGAAGGAAGGAGCTTCAGTGGTACAATGGCTAAGCAAGTGACTGCTCACCAGAAGCTCAGCTGTTTAAAAGTACCAATCACTCTGTGGGAGGAAGCTGTGGTTGTCTACCTCTATGAAGATCTAGAGTCTGGGACTCCCCGTGGGTCGATTCCACTCTTTCCAATAAGTCTTTCAGAGTGGAATCAACGTGATGGCCACAAGTTTAAGTGTGTGCTTCCCTTCGGAGTACAAAACCTTTTTTTAAAAAGCATTCTCTGAGATTTTGCTTTATGGTAACGGCACTCACTCCCATCTAGTTGTTCCCAACTCACAGGGACCCTGAAGAACAAGGGAGAACTGCTCTTGGGAGTTTCCGAGACTGTCATTCTTTATGGGAGTAGAGAGCCCCGTGTTCTTACAAAATGCAAATGATCCTTGCTTCGAAATTATAAGCACCTGAACTAAAGCATGGGCAAAACATGAGGCTTTTTACTCCCATAAAGAGTTGCAGTCTTGGAAGCTCACAGGGGTAGTTCTACCCTGTCCTTTCCGGTTGCCAGGAGTCAAAATAGGTTTGGAGGTAAGGTAGGTGAAGCACAGAAACACAACTCTTCAAAAAATTCAGATAAATGTTGTTGAGTTTTCTCTCAAACTGTGACTTACTCCAAAAGAGGCTGATAAGCAAAACTGTTCTTAATCTGTAGGTGAGTTTTCAAACTCTGAACAATCTCATTTTGATGATAGACCAACTGATTGAATGACTGGCACTTGTCAATAACTTCTTTGTAAAATGTCCCTGAGTGGAGAGGGGAAAAAAGGACAGGTTAGGCTTTCTAAAACTCACATCTTCATGTAATTGCCTAAAACATACACAACATGGGAGCATAAAATTGAGATAAATAGAAAATACCAAAGTGTTCTGTAAGATTCAATTCTCTCCATTTCAGCAGGCCTTCAAAAAAGTATGTTTCAACTTCCTGCCAAGATCAAAACAGTGCATTAATCAGACAGCTCAATAAAAAACTGTGATCAAAGTTCAGGGGGGTGGAAAAAGCTATATTAATACTTTAAGACGATGATAGTAAAGAGTTTAAAAGCTATTTTTCGCTTTTAAAAAAACGGGTACCAACATAGTATTTAAAAAAAAAAATCAGTCATCCCATAGGGGCAGGTGACTGATAAAAACATTATTGTGCTGGTTGGGTTACAGCACATAATTCTCTGAAATCTGAGCAATGGTTACATGAAGGGAATGCATTTTACTGTGTTTGGTCTGTTTGGTTTTCACAATTTCATGCTCCGAAAAAACGGGCTGGCATTTCACAGTTCTGTTAGTCTCCTCCTGGAACTAGGAATTGCTACAACCATTTGGGTGAAGTGATATGTCATTTCTATCAAGGAACTGTCTAATGCACCACCACCCAAAAGAACGTTCTACAGCAATAGAAATCATCTATATCTGTAATTGTCCAAAATAGCCGTATGCAGTCACATACAACTATTAAGCTTTTGGATTTTTACTTTATGTCTAATTTGCAACACAAGGCTACTGTACTGGACAGTGCAGGTGTAACGTTATTTCATGCTCCAAAAGGAAAGAGCTGGAAAACAAATCACTTTTACTAAAGAGAGACACGAGAGACAAATGGCAACCAATACTTGATGATCGAGCTAACACGCGCTTACCTCATCATAGCTTGCGGTTCTATCAATCCGATGGATAATATCAATATTCACATTCCCTAGTCGTTCAGCAAACGTAAGAAACTGTGGAGAGGGAAGACATGGATCTAAGACAATCATCATTGAAATTGTAACACATCCTGAGTATCTGCACAGAAATCACTTGTGTAAAACGTTTATAGGTTTAGTCCTCAGGCTTCTTCTGAATACTTCACGAAGCCTTTACACTTATTGTCATTACTTGATCAATTTGAACTTTTATTTTTAATCATTCACAACATGTATAGTTGACCTTTTGAAACTAAACACAGACAACAATGTTGGATCCCACGGGATGGGTGTAATGGCGAACAGAATGGGCCAGAGAAACAAACGCACTACCTTTTTACTAAATGACATTAAACACACCTCCAAATATGTTTGTGGAAGTTCTTTCGGCTCTAGCATTTCAAACAAAATGTCACACTCGGCTGTGGCTAACTGGCCTTTGCTAGATCCACTGTTAGGCTTCAAAGGCCATTACATGCACAGGCAAGTGGCCAAGTCTTGGCCAACAGTGATTTGAAACAAAAGCCAAGTTACAGGCCTACACAGACCTGGGCAAAAAGCAAACAGCGAGGGGTGACGTCTTTGTTAGCGGGAAATCACTGCCCCGCCTCTCGTCGGCCACCTGGATGACAACTTTCACCCTGGACTGAAGAATGGAATTCCCACGGCTGACCAGGCCCCGGACCACCTGGGAAACTGGACGGTCGGGCAAAGGGAGATGCACTTGTCGGCCCCGCCGTAGCCGTCCCAAGTCTACTGCGCCGAGCGTTCCCTGTTTCGCTGGGACCTCTGAGCAAGTGAGATGGCCCGCTCAGAGCGGGGCCCCTGGAACCGGCGGCTCCAGGCCCAAGTTCTCCAGCTCACCCGGTGCGTGTTCTCGGTCTTGTGGGAAACGGGCTTTAGCTTCATGGCTGCGGAGAGGCAGCGGCCCACGAGCGCGCGGAACGGGCCGGAGAGATCCAGTAAGGAGTAAAGAGGGAAAACTGGACCGCACACTATCACTCAGGGTGCCGGGACGCCCAGGTTTTGCCTCACGTGCGACCCGAGTCCACGGGCGCCGCCATCTTGGAAGAGGGGAGGAGCCTGCGCGTGTCACGTGGGCGGAAGTAACTGCCGGAAACGGCTCACGCTCTTAAAGGCGCCGGGAGAAGACGGGTGCAGGGACCGTACGGGTGTGTGGACTGGGCGTACTATTTTATGCCTTTCTACAAAAGTCTCCAAGAAGAGTATATGTGTGTTGTTCTTGTTTTTAATGTAAGTTTTAAATATGTATGCTTTCTTTAAAAAAAGCATGTCCCTTATTTTCAGGGAGTATTTTCTGCTTATACTCCGCACCGTGTCAAGTTCCCGACACGCATAACTTCACGGTAAAGTACTCGTGGACGCTAAACAAACACAAATGAGCGGTATATCATTAAGAACCTTTGACAAGGTTGTGCCGCTGGTAAGTGGTCTTGTGGCAAAGATCAATCTGTTTCCAAAGATTTGTACCCCAAGGACTACATTCTGCGTAAAACTGGAAAAGAGCAAAAGTAAAATCTATACTTTCACCAGGCCACCGAAAATCACCTTTAAAATTTTTATTTCATCCCTCCCCCCACCCCCAACCACTCTAGGCTCTATGTATATCATCTTTTTCTTTTTCCAATTATTTTATTGGGGGCTCTTACAGCTCTTATAACATTCAAAACATCATTTGTATCAAGCATGTATATCACCTTTTTAAACATAATTGTACAGACCATTTTGTGTCTATTCTCAACAGTCATACACTCAAAGAGTCCTTGAAATCAACTCCGGTACAGATTCTGTAGAAGACGCTGACCACAACAAGCTGTACTGCTATGAGTAATCACTATGCTCTTGGGAAACATTTGCTCTGAGGTGTTTACAGCTTACCCTAGCCTTGGAGAGATGTTCAGTAAACAACTGGGTACATTTGACTTGGGACTAGGAGTAGAGAAGTCAGTGGTTTGGGGAGTCATTACAAGTGTGGACTACTAAAAAGTATGAGATTGAACGGACGATCATTTAAGGAGAGGATGACGAAAAAGGAGGTTGGGGTGCCCTGATTTCATGCAGGAACCGAGCAGAATACTGAGGAAGGGGGCCGGTGAGGTGGAAAGGGATTCAATCCTGGCCTGGCCCCAGAGCATAGGAAGTATTGCAGAAGAAGCAGATGGTGAACTATACAGCAGATAACGAAAAGCTGCTGGATCTAACAAGTTGAAGCCCACTGGTGACTTAACCTTATGAGGTGCCCTCCCCTCAGTTGTGACTTGCAGTGATCCTTGGTTCTCCATAACATCACCTCACTTTTGCAGCACCCTTACGATCCTTGCTAGGGGTGAGGCCAATGTTACAGTCATGTGTCAGTCCATCACGTTGAGGGCCTTCCTCCTTGGGGGTGATTTTCTACTTTTCCAAGTGTGCTGTCCTTGTCGAGGAATACGGGTCCCTCCTGACAACATGTTTAATGCCTTTGAAACCAGGTCTCACCATCCTCCCTTCTAAGGAGCATTCTGGCTACACAGTTTCAAAGACAGATTTGTTCTTTCTTCTGGTAGTCCAGAGTATATTCAGTATTCTTTGCCAACCACATAATTCAAAGGCATCCCTTCTTTGATCTTAATTAACTGTCCGTATTCAGAAGCATGTGAAGTAATTGAAAACACCAAGCGTGGGTCAGGTGCACCTTAGTCCTCAAAGTGACATCTTTACTTTATAAGACTTTAAAGAGGTTCTCAGATTTTCCCTTTGCAATATGTCCTTTGATTTCTTGATAGCTGCTTCTCTGGATTTTTAAAGCTATGCATATAGTTTTTGATGGCATACCAACTGAACTATTTCAACAAGCTGATGAAGTGCTGGAAGCACTGGCTCTTCCATGCCAGGGAATTTGAAGACAGCTAAGTGGCCAACTGACGAGAAGTGATCCACGTTTATACTCGTACCAAGGAAAGGTGACCTCATAGAATGTTCAAACTGTAGGATTGTAGCACTGATAACACACGCAAGTAAAATTTTGCTGAAGATCATCTTACTAGGGTTGTGGCAGTACATTGACAGGGAGCTGCCAGAGGGTCCGGCTGGATTCAGAAGAGGATATGGAACAAGAGATAGTGTTGCTGATGTCAGATGAGTCTTGGCTCAAAGTAGAGAATACCAGCAGGATGTTTACTTGTGTTTCATTGACTGTACAGAGGCATTTGCTAATGTGGACCCATAATAAACTGTGGATAATTTGAGAAGAATAGGAATTCCAAAGCCCTTCATTGTGCTCTTTCAGCACTTGTATAGGGATGGAAAGGCAGCTGTGAGAACAAACAATGGAATACCGCATGGTTTAAAATTAGGAAAGTGTGTCAGGGTTGTATCCTCACACCATATTTAGAGTTTCCGGATTTTATCAAGAAAAATGTGGCATCAAGTTTGGAGGACGGCTTGTTAGCAACCTTCAGTATACAGATGGCACAATCTTGCCTGCCGAAAGTGAGGAGGCCTTGAAGCACTTGTTGATGAAGATCAAGGATGGTAGACTTAAGTTTGGACTACAGTTCAATGTAAAGAAGACCTGAATCCTCACAACTGAGGAAACATCATGACAAATGGAGACAAGATGGACGTTGACAAGGACTCAGTCTTGCTTCCATGCACAATCGCTGCTGTTAGAAGCAGCCGTCAAGAGATCAAATGACGCATCATGCTGGGTATTGGTGCCTCTTTAGAGTATTGATAAACAGGGTGTTACTTTGACAACTAAGGCGTGCCTAACCTAAACCACTGGCATTTTCAATCGCCTCGTGTGTATGTGTGTGTGTGTGTGTGTGTGTGTGTGTGTGTGAGAGAGAGAGAGAGAGAGAGAGAGAGAGAGAGAGAGAGAATTGGGCATTGACTAAGGAAGACCAAAGAAGAATTGATCTGAATTGTGGTGCTGGAGAAGAATATTAGAAGTACTAAGCAAGTCAGGCCTACCAAAAGGACAAACAAGTCAGTTTTGGAAGAACTGTGGTCAGAGTGCTCATTAGAGTCAAGTCGAGACTTGGTCTCGTGTGCTTTGAACATGTTATCAGTAGACCAATAACCGGAAAAGGATACCAAGCTTGGTAAAGAAGAGGGGTAGTAGAAAGAGGTAGCCCCTCAATGAAATGGATCGACACAGTGGCTGCAACAATGGGCTCAAGGAACATAGGAACAATTGTGTGGATGATGCGGGTTAGGGGTAATGTTGTACATAGGGTTCCTGTCAGCTAGATGCACCTAACAACAGAAGCTTCTATGGACACTGATGCAAGTCAAATGAAATCCTTGTTAACTTCAATATTTTCTGTTTATCATGTTGTTGCTTATTGGTCCTGTAAATGGTTTGTATTAAGGTATAAAATCCAACATTATACTATGTTATCTTGTATCTTTTTCACTTTTTTAATTATTAAAAGAACATTTTATTGGGCGCTTACAGCTCTTTTAACAATCCATACATCAATGGTATCAAGTATATTTATACATAGGTTGCCATCATCATCTTCTAGACATTTACTTTCTATTAATCCCTTGGTATCAGTTCCTCTTTTTTCCCTCCCTCTCCACCCCCACCCACATGACCTCATGATAAATGATAAATTATTGCCATTTTCATATCTTACACAGACCGCTGTGTTGTTTATCTCCCTAAAGGTGTGTGTGTGTGTGTGTGTGTGATTATGTGTCAATCAATGCTATTGGTTCTCTTTTCTCCTCTCTACTCCCCACCTTCCCCCTACCCTTCTGGTATCACTACTCCCATTCCAGTTCCTGGATTCAGTGTGTCATGCGCTCTTATCTCTTATCTGTACCTGTGCACATGTGCCGGTGTATCCCGAAGTGAACTAGTGTACTGGGGTCATGATGGGGGGGGGGGAAGGGTGTAAGAAAACCTCAAGGAACCAGAGGAATATTGTGTATTTTATCTGTGCTTTACTGCACCTTGTTTGACTCATCCCTTTCTTTTGACCCTTCTGTGAGGGGATGCCCTTTGTCTACAGATGAGTTTTGAGTCTTTGCTTTGACCCCCGTAGTTCTCAACAATATGGTTTTGTTGTTGCTTGTTTTGGGTCTTCTGATACCTCCTATCCGATCCAGTTGATACCTAATTATTGCCCAGACTGATGCGCTTCTTTCATGTGAGCTTGTGGCTTCTCTACTAGATAGCTATTTGTTTAACACTAAGCCTCTGAGAAGCCAGATGCTGTCTTTTTATAGCTGGGCACTATCTGCTTTCTTCACCACATTTGCTTATGCACCCATTTGGTCTTTAGTGATTGAACTGGGAAGGTGAACATCACAGAATATCAGTTTGTTAGAAATAAAGTGTGCTTGCATTGAGGGAGGGCATGAGCAGAGGCCCAAAGTCCATCCACAACCTCAGTGTATTGCCATACAAATATATGTATATAGGCCAATACCTCTATTTTTTGATTTATCAGGTAATTTTTATATAAATCATTTTATTGGGGGCTTATACAACTCCTATGATGATCAATACATGTGTCAATTGTATGCAGCCCACCTTTGCACATTTGTTGCCATCATCATTCTTGAAACATTCTCCTTCTACCTAGGATCTATTTTTATGAATTAATATATTTACATAAATGTACACCTACATTTATATTTCTATCTATAGTTTTGCTTCCTAGATTGTGCCTTCATTTCCTTCTACTTTCCTCCTGCCCCACCATCGTGCTCACCCTTCTTTTGCCTCTTCGTAATTTCTCTCAGATAGATTGCTTTTGCTCCAACATCCCCAGGATCTCTATGTTCTCCTTATTGTCGATACAATCTTTTATCTTCATCAGTAAATTCTGCAATTCCTTGTTACTTTTAGGGAGCAAGGTTGTGCCATCTTGATATTGCAGGTGGTTGAGCCTCCCTATAATTCTGATGCAGTGGTCTTTTCCCTTATTTTCCAGCTTCTGGGAATATTTGCTTTATATACGGACTGTTGAAGATGGCGAAAAGACACAACCCTGCTGCTGATCACCGTTCTGGATGTAAAACCATTTAGTACGTCCTCGTTCAGTTTGAACAACTGGTTCTCGGTCTATGCACAAGTTCCATATGAGCACAGTGAAGTGTCCTGGAATACCCATTCTTATCAATTTAATCCATTTTTGTTTTTTTTCCCCTCTTCTTCCCCCCACTGCACCCTGGGACTCAGAAATGCTGGACCCAGCTGTGCAGCGGGTGAGCCGGGTTTTTTCTTTGTGTGTGTGTGTGTGTGTGACATCACTGCCCTGGTGGGAGTACGAAACCCAGCCTTGTTCCCGGAGAGCCACTGCTGGATTTGAACTGTCAGCCCTGTGGACTGCAGTCTCACACTACCACTATGCCACCAGGACTCAGCCTGGTTTTGTTTTTTAATGAACAACACAGTTGAATGTCTTTGCACAGTCCGTACAGCACAGGTAAACATCTTTCTAGTGTTCTCTGATCTCAGTCAAGATCGATGACTTCAGCAATGATAGCCCTTGTTGCTTGTCCTCTTATGAACTGAACTTGAATTTCGAGCAGTTCCCTGTTGATGTACTGCTGCAACTATTCTGAATTATTTGGCAAACTTTTGCATGCATATGACATGAATAATGTTGTTAGATAGTGCCTATATTGTGTTGGATCACCTCTCTTTGCAATGGGCAGGAGTATGAATCTCTTCCAGTGAGATAGGCAGGTAGTTGTCTTTCAAGTTTCATAGCAAAGACAAGTGCTTCCAGCATTGCATTCTGTGGTAGTTACATAATCTGGTGTCAACTTGAGACTATTAAAAGTGAAGAGGTGGAGTCTAGGTGTCCATCAGGTCCTAACTTGATGACCTCATTTGGAGGCCTGACAGAGATAAATAGTTCACTGGAGGTCAGACGCACACTCTCTCCCTGGAAGACATTCCTGCTGTCAAGCTACTTCGAGTTACACTGATGGAGCCAGAGCCCTAGAGCTGGAGGAGCTAGATGGAGACCCATACCAGCGCTCAATTGCTTCCATCACCACTGGATCCACAAGACTTTCCACCCACTGCCTGTGATCTCCCTGTATTTGGCATCATTGCATGTGTTGCATGAGTCTGAAAAAGAATTTATAGACTGATAAAGGACATATGAACTAATGTCGAACTTATGGACTTGACTGGGATGTTTTCTCAATCTACAATTGCTCTTTTATATAAAACTCTTTCTTATACACATATGAGTGTCTAAGAATTTTTTTCTCTAGTCATCCCAGACTAACACATATTTATTTGTTGAAATTCTGTCAGTTTCCGCAGCCCCGCTTTTCACCATTGCTGTCAGTGTAGCTCGCCTTCTTCTTTCAACCAACTTCCTTCAATTCAATTCAAAATAGATAGTTTTCTACATCTTGAAGTGGTTAAACCTCAATGAATTATTTTTGGTACAGTGACTTTCTATTTATCCCATCTTTAGATGCCTCCTGAATCGTTCAATATTTTCCCCATAGTATCCTTCAATATTTCAACTCAAGCTTTGGCTACTTTCTTCATATTTTCACCTTGAGGAATGCTGAGTTTGTTGCCCACTTTTGAGTTTTAAAATTTTTTTTCACTTTTGATTTTATGACTTCACTTTTCCCCCATTTCATTTTAATACTTTATCTTCTCGAGCCACCTTTTTTTTTCCCTTCAGCTTCAACTTAACCATGTGTCTGATGAGCTGTTCCACAGTTGACCTCTGGCCTTGTTCTGATTGATGATACTGAGCACCTTTATAGTTTCTTTCCACAGATGTAGTTAATTTTATTCTTTTGCATCCCATCTGACAAGCTCCATGTGTACAGTTGCCTGTTTATGTTGTTGAAAAAGGGTATTTACAGTGACTAAATTGTTCACCTTGCAAAGCTCTATATTATCCCCGGTATAGTTTCTATCACCAAAACAATATATATATATATATATATATATATATATATATATTTAGGCATCACTGCCCTGGTGGTGGGAGTAGGAGGCCCAGCCCCACTGCTGGAATTGAACCTCTGTCCCAGTGGGCCACAGTCCCGCGCACAACCACTACGCCACCGGGACTCCAAAACCATATTTTCCAGCTACTGACTCATCTTCTTTGTTTCCAACTTTTGCTTTCTGATCACCAGTTACCAGGGCAAACATCTTTACCTTCTTCACATCTGGCATTAATAATTTGTATGTAAAATTGGAATAACTGATCTTCATTTTAGGCATATGGATAGCATCTTATTTCCAATAGTATTATACCTCAGGATAGATCTGAGAATGTTCTTTTGGTGATGCCATTCCTATTTAATTTATTATTCGTGGATAGTGGACCTTATGTTTTTCTGATTCAAAATGGCCAGTACTGTCCAAGCTTATTAATACCTAGGATATCGATTTTTATGGTTTCTATTTCACCTTTGATGACTTTTAGTCTTACTTTATTTTTGTTCTGTAAAATACTATGTTCTGCAAAAAAAATCCATATTATTGTGAATGAGGGGAAGTGTGGAGCCCATATGTAGGCAACTGGACATCCCCTTACAGAAGAGTTGTAGGGAGAGGGGCCAGTCAGAGTACAGTATAGCATCGATGAAACATACAACTTTCCTCTAGTTCGCTAATACTTCCTCCTCCCTCCCCGTCATGATTCCAATTCTGCCTTCCTGATCCGCCTAGACTAGAGGATGTACAAGTGGTCAGATAGGGCTGGAAACACAGAGAATCCAGGACAGATAAGCCCCTCAGGGATACCAGGAGGGTAAGGGTAAGGTGGAGGGAGAAAAGGGGAACAGATCACAATGAACTACATATAATCCCCTCCCTAGGGGTGGACAACAGAAAAGTGGGTGAAGGGAGACATCTATCAGTGTAAGACATGAAAAAAGAATAATAATTTACAAATTATCAAGAGTTCATAAGAAGAAGAGGGTGGGAGAGGGAGGGAAAAATAAGGAGCTGATACCAAGGGCTCAAGTAGAAAGAAAATGTTTTGAAAAGAATGCACAAATGTACAAATCTGCTTGACATAATGGATGGATGGATGGATGGATTGTGATAAGAGTTGTACGAGCACCCAGTAAAGTGATTTTTACAAAAATTCTATGTTCTGATTTTTAGTGGATTTTAGTAGCTGTTTCTTCTCAATTTGAGTTATACCACATCATCAAAGGAAGGCCCCGAGAGCTTCCCTCCATCCACGTGGTTAAGGTTGACTCTACTTTGAGGAGACAGCTCTTCCCTCATCGTATTTTGAATGCCTTCTTTCATTTTCTGGCACTCTGTCAGCCAATGTCTGCTTCTCGTCACAAGATTTTTACTGACAAAAATTTTCAGAAACAGATAGTCAAATAAAACTTCTTACTAGTTTTAGTTTAGTTTGGAAACTGCTGAAACCTGAATATTATGAGTGACTCTGCTCATATTTGAAATACCAGGTACATAGCTTCCAGCATTACAACAATATATAAACTACCTCGGTGTGACAAAATGACAAGAGGAATGTGAACTAGTGGCCGGGATAAGCACAATCTTTGGTAGATGGTGAAAAGAATCAGAAGTGTATGTACAGAAGACAGAATCAGGATTGGAGAAGTGTGAGATAGGATATTGTTAGCAGCTGTCTGAGCTGGCTGTGCATGGAGTCACCATGAGTTGCATTGATTTGACAGATGCTAACCACCACAACGAGTGGATCATAAGGTACTGATAGAAGATGACCAACCAAAAACCAAACTCACTGTCATCAAATTGATTGACTCATAGGGATCCGATGGGACACAGTAGAATCTCCTCAGCTGTTTTCTGAGATGGTGTGACAGGTTTATTGTGCCAACTAGGGCAATAAGAACATGTAGATGAAGATTAACCAGGCCTCAACTTGATTGTAGGGCAATGAGGCATATGGCTCTGCAAAGCCCACCCCCTCTCTCTTGCTCCCTAGTGATTGGACCAGTATGCTGCTGCTTTAGCTTGTTCTCTGCCTCATCCTGTGCTAACTACCTGTGGGCCAAACCAAGCTGTTCATTGTGTTCCTAGAGCTTGAGGCTCTTTTGAAACCTACTTCACCACACTGCTGGTGCTTACGTACCTTCCTTGAGTTTGAGGCTGGTTGATCTTGAGTTCCAGATCCCATCAGGGCCTGCTTCACTAAGCTCCATAGCTAGTGTTGCTGCCCTGCGCTGCTTTCTGATTCTCTCAGGAAGACTCTGCCTGTCTTGCCTGAGGGAAAACTCTTCTCTCTTCTTCCTTGACCTTGGACCTGGCAGCTTATGTGAACTGAAGGAATTCCAGTATATTAACAGTTCCACAAAAGTGAGTTGAATTGAGCCCTCTGTATTGCTGTGTGGACAAATTAGCTGTTATATTCCTTCTCTCTGTATAAACCTATCCTCATATATATAAAATCATGAATATCCTCGTTTTGTTTCTCTAGAGAACCCTGCTTGACACAGAAGGTCAATCTTTATGGGGATAGCAAACTCATCTTTCTCCCAAGGAGGGCTGGTGGGTTTAAATGCCTGACCTTTCAGAGATCAGGCCTTCGACACCACAGGGTTTCTTTCATAGAGGATGAGGAAGAGGAAAAACTTCATAGGTTTCCCATTCTTGCCTGGGGTTTTTAAACATGTCTATTTTGGAGCCAAAAGGTTGTGGTGGTTGTTACTGCCATTATTGTTTAATAAAGTGATTGATTGAGCTTTTTATAGGGAAGTTGGCACAGTTTTGTAGTCATTGCTGAAATATTTGTGATAGCCTCCCTTCACACCTCCAACACACACACACACACATTGTCTTCTTTGCTTATCTTGTTTCCTTCCCATTTTCATTTGCCATTTACATTTCTTTTATGGACTTTAAGTTCCTAATTTTCTTTTAACAGATGTCAGAGGATAACCCAAATTAACCTGCTTCTAGAACAATTTAAATATCAACCTGTTTTTTGGCTACTTTCTTTCCTTAACTAGATGTGTGAGGGTTTCTTTAGGAAGGACACACAAAACCCAAACTCAGCAGTTCGAAGCCACCAGCTGCTCTACCGCAGAAAGTTGAGGCTCAGGCTCTACTGCATAAAGAGTTACAGTCTGAGAAACCACAGGGGCAGATCCATTCTCTCTCATAGGCTTGCTATGAGTAGGAAGGACAATAAATGCCATAGATTGGACCCCTAAGGGTGCTTTGGGGTAAATGTTGTACTGTTAACCATAAGATAGGTAATTCAAAGTTACCAGTCGGCACGTTGGAAGAAAGAGGAGCCTATCGGCTCCTATAAAGATGTCCAGCCTTGTATACCCCTCATGGGTTTGCTATGAGTCAGAATGTACTCGATGGAAGTTGGTCTGGTTTTGCATCATTTTCCTCGAGTACCCTATGCTGTGCTGTGTTTAATTGTCACTGTGGCATCTTTGCCTGTGAGGTGTCTGCCCCCATTGCCACTCAGTCGATTCTCACTCACAGAGGCCCCATGAGGCTGAGTGGAATCCCCGCTCAGGGTTTCCAAGGCTGTCATCTTTATGGAAGAAGAAGGTGGCCATGCTTTGCCTCCCTGAAGTAACATCCTCAGAAGCCTTAGGCTGCTCTGCCCTTAACTGTAACATGAGACGCACATTTCTGTCTACTCTAAGTGACTTTGTGTTTGGCTATTTGTAAAGCAGTCTAAGAAAAGATAAACAAACATGTTGCTCTGGGTGACTTCGAATCTTGAAAGGGACCTTAGTTGGTCCTTAGGTCAGGGGCCCGTTGGGGAGGGAGTGCTATTTGCTAGGAGATGGTCAGGGAAAGCCTTCACCATAAAGGACATATAAGCAGAAGCCACGAGGAAGGGAGTGAGCCCTGGGGCCACTCCGGGAAAGATACTTCTAGGGAGAGACACATGTTAATGCAAAAGCCCTGAGGCAGGGCTGTGGTTGGTCTAGTTCAGGAACAGCTGGGAGCTCAGCATGGCTGTGAGTGAGTGAACTGAGCCAGTGAGGAGGAATGGAAGTCAGAGGGGTGTGTGTGTGGAACAGATCAGGAAAGGCCAGAGAGATGGCAAGAAAGGGCAACCCAGCCTTGTAGCCGAGCAGACAGAGAGTGCCAAGACAAAGAAAAATGGAAGATTTGATGGGAGGAAACATGCTAGATACTGTGTGAGACTGTCCATTTCCAGAATCTCAATATGTTGTTAGGAGCCTGTATTTCTAGGAATTCCAAAGATGCAGACATTGTGGGAGGCTCAACACACACTGCTGAATAGATGATGTTGGCCACGAACAGGCAGTCCCCCACTTAGGATTGAGCTTCTGTTCCAAGGAGTGTTGGTAAATTGGTTCTGACAAAAGTCTACTAATGCTTTTTATCTTTTTAAAGTTTTCGTGATTATCACCTTTTACCAAGAATATCTCCATAAATTTGAGTTTTATCTTGACTTGTCTTTGGAACTTGGAAACACTACATATAAGCTTACAAACCTATGGCACACATATGTGAATAAAAATTACACAAAGCATAACATTCTAGTTTGGCGATAAAGATGAGTTGGGCGACCTTGGCATTTTGCCAGCTGTAGTCACCCCTCTTGTGGAAGGTTCTGGATTATTGTGTGGCTGTCTTTTCAACTCAGAGTCTTAGTGAGAATTGTTTGCATGGTCCTTTCCTTTTATTCTTCTCATATTCCATATTAGCATTTTACTGCTTCCCTTCTCTTGTTACTCAACTTTTGCAAAGGGATTAGCATTGTGGTCGGAGTTTTCAAAAAGTGGAGCCCCAGATCGAGTGTAGAGAAAGACTCCAACTAGTCCTTATGCTTAAAAATTTTACAGACACTGTTTCTCCTTCCTCATTTTGTCTTTTTCATCCCCCGACACATTAAGCCCTCGACTTCCTATCCTCTTGCATTGGGAACTACGAACTCTTCAACACTGGCGAGATGAAGTTCTTGACTCAGCATGTTCATAGGGCTGTACGATTTCCCCACCAGATAACCCTGATCATATGCTTAGAAGGGATTCACATAACCCAGTGGCTTTTTACCCCTATATGCTCTACCTGCATTTTTCTGTAATTGCCTCTCAGGCAGAGGAATTGTGGCAGATACCCTGACAATCCATAAATGTGGTTTGCCATAAATCAAACACATGGTTATGACTCGATGCATAATCAAATGCCATCAGGGAGGATGTGTTTTCCAGAGCTTAAATGAAGGTTTAACTCAAAGAAATGAGTAAGAACATCTTACCAAGAAGTGAGCAGAGCTCTTAACACCCAGGAACTTCTCTGGCATAAGCAAGGACTACAGAGCTACAGCATTATAAGGATTCATTTAGACCGTGGTTCTCAGCCTTCCTTAATACAGTTCCTCCTGTTGTGGTGACCCCGTATGTGGGCGTATCTGCAAGTGGCCAGCCCCACCTGGTGATGGATAGAAGGGCGGATGTCTTGGTTCCTAAGACCAGGAAATATGATCTTAGGCAACCCCTGTGAAAGGGTCAACCTCTCCAAAGGGGTCGCGACCCACAGGTTGAGAACCACTAATTTAGACCTTCATGTCACAGACTAGGTACAGCCAGATAGATAAAATGACGCATCCACGATGTCATAGTCGATGAATGTCAAAAGGAGAAACAAGGCTGCCCAGGTCCTGACCCTCTTCCACCCTCTTCCACCCTCTTTCAAACCCTTCCATGACAATCAACCTTAATTCAGGCTCTCTACAAAAGGTGGAGGTGGGTAGGTCAGATCACCAGACGATTCTCCTTCCTTTCTACTGTGTTGGGTTGGTGTATCCAGGATTTTTTGTCTTGGTGGCAGACTTGTTCCCCCCTGTCTAAATGAGTCCTTCGGCAAAAGAGCAGGGGGCTGGGGGGGGGGGGCGCTAGAGAAAGTGCTGTGATCACACCCAAACATCAGATCATCTGGATGAAGATAGCCCATCATCATGAACTCTCATCTTTAGCCAGGGCTTTGCGGTTTTCAAAGAGGAACAGGCCTGATTTCCTGTGCGCCTCTGGGCAGTCCCGAGAGATAAGCATGTCGCCATTTCCACCACATTACAGAGGAGGTAATAAAATAATCCCAGGAACATTAAGTGACTCAGCCCAGGTCACACACCTTTGCTGACAGGGACAGATTTCCTTATGTCAGGTCCAAAAGACTTAGCAGCACACCTGCCCTCCTGGATGACTAATAGCCGACACTGAACAGTCCTGATGATGCAGTTGGCACCATTCATTCCCACTGCCTTGCATATATGACTCCTACAAGGTTAATTCTATGACCACCCCTTTTGACTGATGGGAAAACGGAGGCACAGTGTACTGATGTGGAAATTGAGTAAACAGAGGCATAGGGTACTGGTGAGAAAATTTTCAAGGTCACATAGCCTCACAAGCACCCTGCACTTGGAGTCAACTTCTATGCAGAGATCAAGCCACAACCAGAGTCCTTCCTCTGGATGGGATGAGTGTGGTAAGATTTATTTGTAAACCCCATTCATCTGGTTCAAACCATCCATGGAGGTATTGTAGTTTCAAAAGACGCATGTAGCAAAAGCTCAAGGAAGTGCAGCTATCGATCCTGGCCATTGTTTCTTTTTCTTTTCTTTTTTTTTTTTTTTAGGCATCACTGCCCTCAGGTGGTGGGAATAGGAGGCCCAGCCTTTGCTCTTGGGAGCCGGAATTGAACCTCCATCCCAGTGGGCCGCAGGCCCGAGCACAACCACTACGCCACAGGGGCTCAGCCCGTGGCCATTGCTTCTTAAAGCTCAACTATCTCCTTTTGTCTTGCTCTTACCTTATAGGGAGGGCACCATTTTCTTGCCCATCTCAGTTTTTGATTCATATCTGGGGTCCTGGTTTCAATCACTCCAACCACTGCTTCCATCACTGCACCTCTGTCTCTACTTCCATGGTCTCATCTTCTCTGACTCTCCTACCTCCCTCTTCTAAGGATCTTGTGAAAATGCATGACTGACTAGTTCGTTCAGGATAATCTCCCTTATACAAGACACTGAATTTTGTCACATCGGTGCTACTACGTCTCTTTAGCCACATGGCAACTACATTCAGAGGATCTGGAGATTAGGAAGCGGACATCTCTGTGAAAAGAAGGGAAGTGAAAGAAAAAGAAAAGAAGGAAGTTATCCAGCCTACCACAAGCACCAAAGGTATTTAGAGAATAAAATATGGATGATAACCTCAGGAGTCCACAAGGAGAAACAAGGAGGAAAACAGATTCAGTACATCCCTTTTGGGATAACTCAAAAAAGCCCAAACAAGGAGAATTTAAATGAGAAAGAGGGCAGGGACCCAGAAGTCTCCCTGGAGCTGGTGGAGGGCTTGGCTGTTGATCTCTAGTTCCCAGCAGTATAATATCAGCTCCATGAGGTCAGGTGGACTAGCCTCTCTAGCAGTAACCAAATCTTTGTCACCTTGTCAAATCGTGCATGGCATCTAATTGACTTTTTCAGAGAGAGTGGAACTTTAGGCAAAAATGAGGGGAGATAACAGTCAATTCTTGTCGAAACTAGGGATCAGCAAACCATAGAGCCTGGTCTACCTTTAGTACATTGCCTGGATTTTCAGTGAAGTTTTGCTGGGACATAAGCATGTTCATTTGCTTGTGTATTGTCTGCAATTGATTTTCTGTGATACCAGCAGAGATAAATCATAATCATGAGAGTCTATGGCCTGTAAAACTTAATCTGGTTCTTTTACAAAATGTGTGCTGACTACATTAGAGAGACACACATTATTTCATTTTCAAAATTGGTTTAGATCAGAAAGGATGTAGTCATAACTCCATTCCACTCCGCTGTCCTTGGTATGGTTACTTTTCATCCCTTTTTTTTTGGGGGGGGGGAGGGGGGGAAGGTGTCTTATCATTGCACAATGACTGCTGCAGGTATAGACATCACATCCTTATAGTACTAAAACTAGATGGTTCCGGGATGATGGAGGCAGTGGTGCAGTGAGGATTTTTTTTTTTTGTGGCCATCACTGCCGCATGGTGGGAGTAGGAGGACCAGCCTTGATCCTGGAGAGCTGCTGCTGGATTTGAATTGCCAACCTCTGGGCTGCAGTCCCACACACAACCACTATTGCCACCGGGACTCAGCCCAGTGAGAATTGTTTTGTCTCCACAATGCCTAAAGCTTGGAATCATCTGGACACTCTTCCTTTATGGGTTAGGATGACTTGGAGCGTGGTTCATTTAAGATTGTAAACTAGAGAATTTATATGGAGCACCCTCCTTCCCTGTGCATAAAAGTGCTCCCATCATCTGACTAGCCTCTTTTCTGTGACTGTCCTGCTTTTAGCTGGGCTTTGAACTGGTTCAAACCAGTACAGCATGACTGACACAGCAAAATCTAAACTGGTCAAAATTTATCAGTATGGGTATACAAGAACAATAATCAGAATGGGAATAATTATAGGCAGAAGCCATAGAATAGGAGATTTAAAAGAATCAGAATGAAGCTGAGCCCTGGTGGCATAGTGGATGTGTGCAGGACTGCGGCCCACAGAGTTGATGGTTCAAATCCAGCAGCAGCTCTCCAGGAGCAAGGCTGGGCTTCCTACTCCCACCAGGGCAGTGATGCAGGGGGGGGGGGGGAGGAAGAAGAATCAGAGTGAGCCCTTTCAAGCACCTTGCTTGCTGAAGGTAAGGAGGCCTTGGACCACTTGCTGATGATGATCAGGAATTGAAGCCTTCAGTCTGGATTGCCACTCAATGTAAAGAAAACCCAGATCCTCAAAGCTGGACCAGTAGATAACATCCCAATAAGTGGAGAAAAGATTGAAGTTGCCAGAGATTCATCTTGCTTGGATTCACATTCGATGCTTATGGAAACAGCAACTACCAGACCAAGTGACACATTACATTGGGTCAATATGTTGCACAAGACCTCCTTGAAGTATTGAAGGGCAAGGGTGTTACTTTGAGGACTAAGGTGTGCCTGATCCAAGCCATGCTGTTTTCCATTGCCCCATATGCATGTGAATGTTGGACATTGAATAAGGAAGACCAAAGAAGAACTGATGCATTTTGAAAGTACGGTGGACTGCTGTAGGAACAGGCGATCTCTCTTGGCAGAAGTAGAGGCAAAGATGGCGAGACTTCATGAACGTGACAGGAGGGACCAGTCCCTGGCAAAGGGCATCCTGCTTGGTAAAGTAGAAGTGCTATGGAAAAGAGGAAGACTCGCAAGGAGCTGGATGTACACAGTGACCCAACCATGGGCTTACGTCTAAGAATTGTGAGGATAGTGAAGGGTGGGGCAGTGTTTTGTTCACTTGTGCCTAAGGCCGCTATGAGCCAGAACTGATTCAACGACACCTCACAATACACAACGACAACCATGCAAGAGACTGGGCGGTTTCCAGGAGCATAGAAAATATTCACACTCAATGGAGCATTGGCTGCTGTTTTTTGAGTTGGGCACTGTTGTTTCTGACTCTGATAGAGAGATTTGGTTGCTATGCAACACACATATTAGCCTTTGTTTTCTGCAAGGGATATTAAGTTTCTAGCAGAATTTTGATACCCAATTTTTCCTATTTTTTTCCCCAATAATTTTATTGGGGGCTCTTACAGATCTTATAATATTCAACACATCATTTGTATCAAGTATATTTGTACACATGTTGTCATATTGTCATATTCATTTCCAAATATTTTCTGCTTGAGCCGTTGGAATAAGCTCCTCTTTCCCCATTCTTTTTTATAGAATTAATTTTTTGGGGCTCGTACAACTTCCATCATGATCAATACATCAATTGTATGCAGGCCACATTTGCACACTTTTCCTATTCTGGTTACCATTTGCTTTACACCCACAGTTTACAAATTCAAATCTGTTCTGAATTCATTTCATTGGCTGTGACAGGCTCCGCACCTTGAATTTTGGAACTGAAAGTCTATCATCACAAGAACTCTCCCATTCTGGAATGTGTTCCTCAGGAGACCCCAGTCACTGGCAGATTAGTAATCGACACTTATGTTGATATTTTCTGTTTCCCTGGGAATACTCCCCCAAATAAACTACCTCCACACAAGCACCTGTCCGCATCTGCTTTCTGGGCGGAATCTACTTGGACAGGCCTGAGCTTACCTGTACCGTGTTGAGTGTGTCCAACTGCGAGTAACTAAAAAAGGCAGAGCCCGGTGAACTGAGTCAGGACTATGAACCTCCAAATTATTACCTTCCTGATTTTGCTACAAAACTCACCTAGAAGATCGGCTGCCATTTAAACATGACATCTTCCTTTGAAGGTTTGGCTGCTTGAGCAAGAAGGGTCCTCGAAAGAACCCCAGGAGATTTGACTCTGAGTCATACTTCCAGTATTTAAAATCCCATTAATTCCAGGTTCATTTTTTGTTTCCTCCTTGGGTCTCAGTTTTCCTCCTTGGCTTTGCGTTTGTGGGCACACATAACAGAGCTATTAAAACTTGTCTTTCTGCCTTCTTTATAGCCCTTATGCAAATTCCTACAGATGTCTCTTGGCAGGACTCCATGCTCTCAAGCTTTGCAGGTCGTGACAGGTACTGGGTCCCATCAGGAAACTCACAGAACCACATCAAGGTGTCATGCTGCTGCTTCAAGGGAGTTTGTCCTCATGAATGGGCAATTTGGAAGCCTTAGAAATTCTTTACAGGTTTTGGAATCCTGCCCTTGCACTGCCCCTGAGTTTCTCTGTGACTGGGCATGTTACTTAACTTCAGTTGAGTTTGCTGTGTATAACATGGATAATACATACTTTGGGGGAGTTATGAGAATACCATGAAACCTAGGGAAAGCTATGCTTCCAGCTTCCCTCCCCCCCATTTGTATGGACTCCTCTCAGAACGGGCCTCATGTTTGTAGTCTCATAATCTTAAAAGACCACGACCACCACGACCACCAGGTTGACCCTTTGGATAAACCAGAACTGCACTTCCATAGGGAGTTCAGGACTGTGACTTTCCAGAAAGCAATACCCAGATCATCTTCCAAAGTGTCTGTAGGAGGGTTTGAACTGCCAGCCTTTCCATTCATTAATAGGCGCTTCACCATTTGTGCAACCCAGAGACTGTGTCTAACAGACATCACCACGCAAAATAAAGCATATCATCTTTGGGGCCTTCCAACAACTGGATCAGCTTTTGTGTGTGAGAATGACTGACATGATGTGTGCAAAACATTAAGCCCAGATTCTGACCCATTGTAAGAACTTCCTGAACAGCCCCTGTGCTTCCATCCCATCACAACACACCCCACATCATTCCCCCTTCACTCTCTAAGTGTGAGCATTCATCTGAGGCCTGCTCACAATTTGTTTCTTGCCAACCTGTCATGTCATGTCAGCTTCTTGCCAATCACTCGCTACTTCCTATTTTGCCAAAAGCACTCCTTTAAGGTGAAGTGGGTACTTCTTCCCCATTTCCCTTTTAATGATGGGATAAATACTCTCTAGCAATTATGTTTTTTTCACAGCAACACATGTTTTTCACAGGAGGAGAAATCATAAATAAATGGCCCGAAGCTCCTGGCTGAGATGTGAAATCAAAGTCTCCTTAATGCCTAACAGAACATCCAACAGGTCAGGAAGAGAAAGGGCAATTGAGGCCAAGCTGTGCTGTGTTACCAGTTACTCCAATAAGAGACGACTTGTCAGGCAGCCATGGGCTAAGATGCTTGCCATGGAGCACGTGTATTAGCAAAGGATCATCAAAGGACACTTGTGTCGTAATGATGGGCTCTTTGCCCCAAGAAGAGACGGCGCAGCTCACCTTTAGTTTTAGAAAGCTCTGCACCTTGCCCTGGAAGCGTAACAAGAATCTCAGCACCATTGCCTATTTCTGAAGGGGAGTAAAGGAGGTAGGTGCGTGTTTGGCTATATGGCCAACATGGCACTCCTTTTCTGAGATAGAATAAAGGAGTTTGAACTTAGATGCAACTTAGGGATAGCCATTATTGAAGGCCTATTGCCCATGAAGAACCCTGGTGGCATGGAGGTTATGTGTTGGGCTTCAAGCCACAAGGTCATCAGTTCACAACCAGCAGCCACTCTACAGGAGAAAGACAGGACTTTCTACTTCCATTCACAGTTATAGTTTTGGAAACACACCCGGGCAGTTCTTCCAGTCCTTACAGGATCACACATGACAACAATGACTTAGTATTCTTGGAATGCCTGGGTGATACCAATGGTCAGTTCACTTAGCTGCTAACCAAAAGGTTGGAGGTTCGAGTCCACTCCAAGGCTCCTTGGCATTTGCTTCTGGAAGATCACAGCCATGAAGTCTGCACGGAGCACAGTCCATACTCCGTACTATTCCAAAGTGCCCCGGGTTGCCATGAATGGAATGGAGTTGATGTCAGCTGGCTTGGTTTTTTAATAATTGAGGTTCAAGGAGTGCTTGAGATTCAAAGATGGTTAACATTCCCAGCTGCTTGTCCAAAGGCTGCCTGTTTGAGTCACTCAGGATCCTTAGGAACAAGTTCTGGTGATCTTTTGAAAAGCCAGCCACTGGAAAACCGATGGAGCCCAGATCTACTCTGAGTCATACAGCATTGCTGTGAGTCAACACGGACTCAGTAGGCCCGATATGGTGTCTTTTACAATTCATAAGGAACTGTGGCGAATGATGTGTCAAACCTGGACCCTGTAATGGACACTCTCCAGTGCAGTGGACACAGGGACTAGATAAACCTGGCTTAATCCTGCCTCTGCTTTGTCCTGGGTATACGGTTTCCACTCTCTGAACTTCTTTGAGCTTTGAGTTTCCTCATTTGTGAAATAGAAATAATACCACCCACCTTGTGAGATCATCGTGAGGACTTGATGAAAGATTAAAGATAAAGATTTTAGACAGGTCAATGCCAGCCCATGGTAGCACAAAGCAATTGATTTCTTTCTTCTTTTTTTTTGCAATGATATCACCAGCCCTTTCTTCTTCAACACTTCTGGGTGGATTCCAACCTCCAACCTTTTTGTTGGCACTTAAGCACGCATTACCCTCCCCACTGGAATGGAAGCCACACTCATAGTCATCAAGCCAGTTCAGAGTGACATGGTTTCTTGGGTGTCATCTTGACCGAAGCACATCATTGGGGTTTTCTTGCATGGCATTGGTGGATAGGTTCACACCACCAACATTTAGGTGAGTGGGCCACTGAAAACTCTTTTCTCACCCAAGGTCCTTTTGCTCCACCCGTGGATTCTGAAACAGAGCAGAACCTCCATGAATGATCATTTTCCCACCTCTCTCTGAAAGCATACAATATAAGTGCAAAGCTGGGACTTTCTGGGGGAAAAAATAGCTTGTGAGTACATCACACTTCTGAATCTTGTATTATTTAAGAAGCTGAAAGCACTTTGTCACATGACATAAACCATACATTTTTGTGGCATAAAAATTAGATATAGATAAGCAAATGTACATAATTCAAATGACACAAATTCTAATGTGTTAACAGCTATTGTAAGATGTTGCAATGCCTGTTAACACCCTTGGGTGTATCCTTCCAGAGTGATTTTTATATCTATAAATATACATAGATAATTTAATATATAATTATACAATAAATATTATCATATAACTCACCTTTTTAGTGCAACAGAACTTTATTATGAGAGACTCTTGGGAAAATCTCTTTCATGACAAAGTCAGGTAACAATTTCTTTTTTCTTTTTTGTAATTAATGGTTTCATTGGCATTTCATCCACGTCATACAATTCAGTATTTCAATCATATCAAGAAAAGTTATACAATTATCACCATAATCAATTATATAACACTTTTTTTTCTTCTTTTAAAAAAATTATGAGGGGTTCTTACAACTCTTATCACAATACATCCATATATCCATGTGTCAAACACATTTGTACATTTGTTGCCATTATCAGTCTCAGAACATTTTCTTTTTATTTGAGCCCTTAGTATCAGCTCTTCATTTCCCCTCTCCGTCCCCTACTTTCCCTCCCTCAAGAACCCTTGATAATTTATACATTATTTTTATTTTTTTCATGTTTTACACTATCTGATGTCTCCCTTTGCCCATTTTCTATTGTTCATCCCTGAGGGAGGGTGTTATATGTAGATTATTGTGCTAGGTTCCCCCTTCCTACCCCACTGTCCTCTTACCTGTTGGTATTGCCACTCTCATTATTGGTCCTGAGGGGTTTAGCTGTCCTGGATTCCCTGTATTTCTAGCTCTGATCTGTACCTGGGTACATGCTCTGGTCTACCCAGATTTGTAAGGTAGAATTGGGATCATGATGGAGGGGGAAGGGAGCATTAAAGAACCAGAGACAAGTTGTATGTTTCATCGATGCTACACTGCACCATGACTGGCTCGTCTCCTCACAACTCTTCTGTAAGGGAATGTCCAGTTGTCTAAAGATGGGCTTCAGGTCTGTACTCTCCATCATTCACATTGATATGAGTTTTTGTTCCGTGATGCCTGATCCTATCAAAACCTCATGATCACACAGGCTGCTGTGCTTCTTCCATGTGGGTTTTCACGCTCCTTGGCTAGCTGGCTGCTTGTTTATCATCAAGCCTTTAAGACCCCAGATGCTATATCTTCTGATAGCCAAGCAGCATCAGTTTTCTTCACCACATTTGCTTATGCACCCACTTTGCCTTTGGTGATTGTGTCGGGAAGGTGAGCATCACGGAATACCAAGTTAATAGAACAAAGTGTTCTTGCATGGAGGGAGTACTTGTGCAGAGGTCCAATGTCCATCTGATAGCCAGGTAACAATTTCATCTTGTGGGAAACAATGGAGATGAGCAGACTATGATAACTGTCTATCGTTGTTATTTAAGTGACACAGGGCTTCTTTCCCAGAGGAAGGCCAAGTAGGTTTGTAAAGGCTGAAAACAAGAAACATCTCCATGTCCCCTTCTGAAACCCACTGGGGCTTCTTTGCTCTTAACAAGTTTATTAAAAAATCTGGAAGACATGTATCGCTTTTTTATCTCAAATACGACAAAAAAATTGCAATCAGGTCTTGTTATGAGCCCAAGATTTCTACTCAGGACAAGGTAATGAAAAGGATTGGAATACCTCTGCATTCTATGATGTTGACTCTCTAGGGCTGGGTGGACTCTCCTGGGGCTAAGACAAGAGACTATGTTACTGTTTGGATGCTTGAAGAATCTCACCTGCTGAGAGATAGAACTGTGCAAGTAATGTCTGCATATGATTTAGGGTGACATTTGATAGGGTATCTGAGTAGAATGGTGCCTTTTGACTCCTCTGTATCTCTTGTGTTTTTCATATATGTCTCAATGAAATACAACAAGAATCAAAGAGAGAGAATAGGTAGGTAGGTAAATAGGTGGAGAGATGGATAAATAGTCTGGCAGTTACATAATCTCTTGTCAACTTAACTGAAGGGGTAGAATCTAGCCTGTCAATCAGATCATAGCCATTGAGGCTACTATATGGGTATGGCCTCTTAAGGATTCTGGGAATTCTGGTCTTTCTTCCTAGGGACAGGACACACACTCTCTTTCTGCCTTCCCTTTTCTGCTGTGTAGTCACTCAGAGAACTGGAGGAGACATGTGGAGACCCGTGCCAGTTTTGAGATGCTTCCACTGCCACTGGATCTACAAGACTTTCTTCCGACTGGCCCGTGATCTTCCTGCATTCAGCAACATTGCATGTACTACGTGAGTCTAAAGAGAAATGTATGAACTAGTGTTGTGCATATGGGCTAATATCAGATTTATGGACTTGATCTGGACTGGGATGTTTTTTCAATATATAATTTCTCTTTTATATAAAGCAATCGTGTCAGGAAAAGTGAGCATCACAGAATGCCAGATTATTAGAACAAAGTGTTCTTGCATTGAGGGAGGACTTGAGTGGAGGACCAATGTCTTGTCTGCTACCTTGATACTAAAGATATAAATATATGTACATAGACCTATATCCCTATCATGATATATTAATATATTTACATATCTATGTTTGTAGCTCCATACATATCTTTTGCTTTTCTCTATTTCCTCCTGTCCCACTATCATGTTTGACTTTCATTCATCTCTTAGTGATTCCTCTTAGCTGCAGTGCACTTGATCAAACCCCACCAGGTGTTCTACTCTTCTTGCCACCAATTTTTAATTTCTTGTTGTTCTCTTTTCCCTGGATTTGTTGACTCCCTCCTCCTTTCCCCCCACAACCTCTTCCTCACCCCCTCTCAAGTTCCAGGGCTATTTGCAAACCCTTATTATGTTTTCTGATAAAATCCGATGAGGTGCCAAGCCAGGAGTTGGTTCTCTTTCTCTCTCTCTCCCCCTGTCCTTCTTCCTCTCCCCTCACCTCTGAGTTTCCTTCTGTGTGGTCTGGGCAGACTCACCACTCTCCCCAGATGTATCTTCAGTGCTGTTCTCTGTAATGCATTCTTCTGGCGAAAGAGTCAACGTAACTGGCAGTGGAGCCAGCCTCACAGAACTGTCTGTTAGTTTATTGTTTCATGCTAGTATGTTGCCCACAAGGCTTAGTATACCAGGTTGAGGTATGGTCCTTCTCTCCCTTTCCTGTGGAGACATAATACTCTCTCAATGGGTTGGATAGTGCCCTGTTCCCCCCACTATCCACAGCTACCCCCCCTTTTCTCTTTTTTCCTCTATTTTAGTTGGCTGCCATATATGCATCCCTGGGTTGGGTCTGACCCCTGGCAGAGTGCTTTGGCCTCACCTGGGAATTAATGACTTCTCTCCTTGCCCCTTGTGTGTTTTTTTTTAGCCTACTTCAGTAGACTCATGTTGTACTTGTCCTATTGTGCTTGACTGACTTCTCTTAGCACAGTGGTTCTCAACCTTCCTAATGAGTGACCCTTTTAATACAGCTCCTCATGGTGTGATGACCCCCAGACATAGTAGCCAGTACTACCATTGCCGCTCCAGGCTTTGGTGTTGCGATCGACCAATCCCACGAGTGGCAGTTGTCCGCAGCAATGCTTTAGTGCTCACGTGTTTGGGAACGCAATTCAGTGGCACCACTTTGGAAATCACTGATACAGCCCCTCCCAGAGTCCTGGAGTCAAAGTCGGTTCCTGTTCCATCTCAGCGGTCACCCGTCGCCTCATGCTCTTTCAACATGACAGATGCTGCTGTGTCCTTCGCCAGGTGGAGTGACCACGGCCATCTCCAAGACGGGGGTAGCGCCCATCGAACGGATCAAGCTGCTGCTGCAGGTGCAGCATGCCAGCAAGCAAATCACCGCAGGTAAGCAGTATAAGGGCATCATAGACTGCGTAGTTCGTATCCCCAAGGAGCACGGAGTCCTGTCCTTCTGGCTTGGTAACCTGGCCAATGTCATCCGATACTTCCCCACCCAGGCTCTCAACTTTGCCTTCAAAGATAAATACAAGCAGCTCTTTCTGGGAGGTGTAGACAAGAGGACCCAGTTCTGGCATTACTTTGCAGGGAATCTGGCATCAGGCGGTGCCGTGAGGACCACATCTTTGTGCTTTCTGAACCCTCCTGATTTTACCCGTACCTGTCTAGCAGCTGATGTGGGTTAAATCGGTGTCGAACAAGAGTTCAAAGGCCTCGGTGACTGCCTGGTTAAGATCTCCAAGTCTGATGGGATGAGGGGCCTATACCAGGGCTTCAACGTGTCTGTGCAGGGGATTATCTTCTACCGAGCTGCCTACTTCGGCATCTACGACACCGCAAAGGGAATGCTTCCGGATCCCAAGAACATCCACATCTTTGTCAGCTGGATGATTGCACAGCCCATCACGGCCGTGGCTGGGTTGACTTCCTACCCATTTGACACCGTTCGTCATCGAATGATGATGCAGTCGGGGCGCAAAGGAAGCGATATCATGTACACCGGCATTCTGGACGGCTGGAGAAAGATCACCCGGGAGGAAGGGAGCAAAGCCTTCTTCAAGGGCGCCTGATCCAACGTGCTCAGAGGCATGAGTGGTGCCTTTCTGCTGGTCTTGTATGAGGAAATCCAGAAGTACACATAAGTTATTTCCTGGCGGGTTTCCCCCCCGTGAATGGGCATATTGTATTATATAGCATATCTCAAGCCTACTTGGCAGACGGTTGGCTGTCTAGATAAATGGCAACTACCTACTGGTTGAAAATGGGAAGCAATAATATTCATATAAACAGTTTTATCTTAAAGTCATTTCCATGATGCTCATGATGATGATGGGACACAATTCTATTTTTTATTTCAGTCACTCCTAATAAAGAAATGAATTTGAAGAAATAAAAAATATCTGAAATGCGAAAAAAAAAAAAAAAAGGATATAGCCCCTCTGGAATCTTAAAGGCTTGATGATAAACAAGTGGCCATCTAGCTGAGAAGCAACAAAGCCCACATGGAAAAAACCTAGTGATGAAGCCTAGTGATGAAGATATCAGGCATCAAAGAACAAAAACTCATATCATTGTGAATGAGAGGGAGTATGAGGTGGAGACCCAAAGCCCATCTGTAGACAACCAGATATCCCCTTATAGGTGGGTTGAGGGGAGGGGATGAGCCAGTCAGGGTGCAGTATAGCACCAATGAAACATACAACTTTCCTCTAGTTCTTTAATGTTTCCAACCCCCCCTCTCCCCACTATCATCATCCCAATTCTACCTCAGAAATCCGGCTAGACCAGAGGATGTATATTGGTACAGATAAAAACTGAAAAACACAGGGAATCCAGGACAGATACCCCGTCAGAACCATTAATGAGAGTAGAGGTACCAGGAGGGTAAGGGGAAAGTGGAGGAGAAAAGGGGAACCGATCACAATGATCTACATGTAACCCTCCCAGGAATGGACAACAAGAAAAGTGGGTGAAGGGAGACACTGGACAGTGTAAGACATGAAAAAAAATATATAAACTATCAGGGCTTTGTGAGGGAGGGAGGGTAAGAAAGTGAGAGAGAGAGGGAAAAAATGGGGAGCTGAGGCCAAGGGCTCAAGTAGAAAGAAAGTGTTTTGAGAATGATGATGGCAGCAAGTGTACAAATGTGCTTGACACAAGGGATGGATGGATGGATTGAGATAAGAGTTGTATGAGCCTCCAATTAAATGATTTTTTTAAAGTATATTGTCTGTCTCTTATGTGTTCTGCATGACAGCCTGTATTGTAGTTGGACACCCTATGAGTGTTATTTTTGAATACATTTCTTTTTTCTTTTTCTCTCTAAATTGGATCCAGCCAACGTGGCACCGGTATACCAGAATACAGATATTTAAAAGTCAGGACGGGGACTCAGATTCAGCTGCAGTTCGGGGTTTTATTCTGTTGTCTCCCTATCTCAGATCCTCAAATCAATCAACTACCAGCACTAGAGGCAGAGCGGTCTCTGTTGTTATGAGTGCCATCGAATCTGATCTGAGTCACAGGGACCCTCTGTTCAATTGAACAAAACACTTCCCAGTCGTGCACCAGCCTCATGCTGGTTCTTACGTCTGAGCCCATTGTTGCAGCCGCTGTGTCAACTCGCCTTCTTGAGGGTCTTCCTCTTTTTCACTATGCCTCCGATTTATCAAACATGATATTCTTCTCCAGGGACCATTCTCTCTTGTTAACAGGCTCCAAGTATGTGAGACAAAGTCTTGCCATGTGTGTCTCTAAGGAGCCTTCCGGCTCTACTTGCTCCAAGAGACTTCTTTTGGCCGTCCATGGGACTTTCAATATTCTTCAGCACTGTAATTCAGTTCCATCAATTCTTTTTTGGTCTTCCTTATCCAAAATCCAATTTTCACATGCATTTGAGGCGGTTGAAAATACCATGGCTTGGGTCAGGTATACCCTTGGTTCTCAAAGCAACATCCCTGCTCTTCGACACCAGACTGCTCCCTGGAACTATGGAAAGGAGATTCCTCTATATTGTGGGAAGGAAAGCATTAGGCCAATTCTCAGAAAAGTTGGATGGGAAGACAACCTCAATAGTCCCTCACATAGACCTCTACTTCCTGTAAGCTTAATCTAGTCCACCTTCTGAGAGACATCAGCGCTTTTCCTAAGTAGAAGGAGCCCGCTCACCTACTGGTTAATGTGTTGGGCTGCTAAGTGCAAGGTCAGTGATTCAAAACCACCAGCGGCTCCTTGAGAGAAAGACAGTCTACTCTTGTCAAGTGTAACAGTCTTGGACACCTTAAGGGCAGTTCTACCATGTCCTATTGGGTCCCTATGGGTCGGAATTCACTCAGTGGCAGTGAGTTTGGTGTTTTTTACTTTCTTAGTAGGCATCCTAGCTTTTCAACTCCATTGTCTCTCATTGTCTTTCTTCAGCGTCCCTCATTCAGCCTCCATCTTGTCATAGAGGAATTGTCTCAATAGGACTGCCAAATAAAGTACAAGACACCCAATTGAATTTGAATTTCAAACAAATAGTAAAAGAAATTTTTAGTATACATTTGTTTCAAATATAGCATGAGTGCCCTGAATTTTTTTTGGCATCACTACCCTCTGGTGGGAGTAGGAGGCCCAGCTTTGCTCCTGGAGAGCTGCTGCTGGATTTGAACCACCAACCTAGTGAGCCGCAGTCCTGCGCACAACCACTACATCATCGGGGCCCAGTCAGTACCCTGAATTTTTAATTTTCAATATCCATTAACTCAAGTTTAGTACCTCATTAGTAAATCCAGAAATGTACTGGATAAATGACAGGCTCTCCAGTTTGCCATCAATGCATGATAAATACCCCTGATTGCTTTTACTCAGTTACCTATCTGGTACCTGCAGACATTTCAGCTGCAATGCTTACATTTCTAATAGCTGCTAATCAAGAAGCTATCGGCTTCTGCAGGGTAGATGGTGGCAGTCCAGTGAAAGATGGTCAGAGACTGAACTAAGGCAAAAAGGAGTGAAGAGAAAAGAGGGATGGATTTCAAATCCTAAGTAGATGATTGTTTGTAAATGATGCCAGGTGTTTCACCAGGGCTGCCAAACAAACCCAGTAACAAAAGTAGGAAAGCAAGAGGGAGAGAAAGTTGTGGTGTAAGGTGGCACCTTTGCACTTAGACTTGTTGGGTATAAGGAGTTCTTCAGATAGGGTTCTCAGGAAAGAAGTAGAGGATGAAGATATAAATTGAAAGTCAGAAACATATGGGTAATTGTTAAGAAATGAAAGGGGTTGGAGTTTCCTAAAGAGAAGTTAGAACAGAGTTAAAGAAATTAAGACTTATGAAACATAATATTTAAAGACAGTTTTGGAAGGATCCATCCAGCCAAGGGCTCCTAAGTAATCAGAGAAGTGAGCGTCTGGGTGGTGATTTGGGTTGGGCTTAGGGAAGGGTGGTTCTTCATCTGGCCTTGATTGGACTCATGTGTCTGCCATTAGCTGCTAGACAATCACTCTGCTTATCCAAATGTTTTATTGCATCTGCTGTTTCACAGCTCCAATGGTGACAAAGCAAGTCACATGGCCAATCCATACATAAAAAGAATAGATTAACAGCGTCTACCTTTTGATCTGAGGATCTGCAACAGGGGAAGTATTTGTGGTCATCCTTACAAATTGCATGAAAGCATTGTTATTCCTTTCTGATAGCTGAGAAAACGCTTTCAATAACTTATTTATTTTCACACACCTAGTAGCTGGGAGCATCAGAATTTGAACTCAGGCAGTGTGTCTCCATCAGGTTTCCTTATGGCCAGTGAGGTGACATCGGAAAAGATCTGAATTAATAAAATGTAGGGGAACATGAACAATAACCAGAATGGAAAAATTATAGGTTGACATCCGGCTAGAAAAGTAATCTCCCTCATAGAAAACAAGGGCAGTGTGAGTGCTGCACAGCAAGCAGATCTCTCTCTCTCTTTTCAATCATTTGATTGAGAGCGCCTACGGATATCATAACATCCCGTAGTTTAATCACATCAAGTAGTGTTGTACAATTGCTGCCACAATCAATTTCAAAATATTTTTTCTTCTTGAACTTCTTGATATCAGCTCCACTTTATCCCCTCTTTCCCCCACCACACCCCCCAAGAACCCTTAATTCCATTTTATCCTGTAACAGTACTTTTTGTTTTCTGTATCTTACATGATCCAATACAATTCTGTTGTTTGATCCCATCAAGTGGGGTTATATAGTCATCAATGCTATCTGCTCCCCATTTCCTCCCCTCTTCCATACCCTCAGGGACCCATTGCTTCTGTTTTTGTTTCTGATGGGTTATCTTGATTTTCATGTAGTAAATTATTTTTGTTTTTTGTTTGTTTGTTTGTTTTATTTTGTTTTTCTGGGCATCACTGTCCTCAGGTGGTGGGAGTAGGAGGCCCAGCCTTTGCTCCATGGAGCTGGAATTGAACCTCCATCCCAGTGGGCCGCAGTCCCGCGCACAACCACTACGCCACCGGGGCTCAGCCCCAGGATCTTAAATATACAATTGATTACACACAATTCTAACATGATTAAAGAAGTGAAACAGCTAAAACCCTTAATAGCTAGGGGAGGAAATATTAAAGAACTAGAGAATGGTCATGTGGTTCATCGGTGTCCAGGATTTATCAGAAAGCAAATCTCTTGGCTCTGGTGAGACAACATTGCCTGGATCAAAGAGGGCTGCTGGGAGTACGCCTTTGAATGTGTGCTGCTCTCCTCAGTCCTGGCACGAATCCAGTCTAATACCACAGGCCTCGTCAAAACAGCCCATTCTTAATTTTCCCCATTCTGGTTACTGTTCTTCATTGTGGTTTTTTAAAAAAATTGCTTTGCTCTTGTCGAATAATTCTCCTTTGTTGGTGATGGCTGACTCTGTTGGATTCAGCTTGAAGACCTGGTCTCCATGAAATGAATGCCTTCAACTATTCTATAGTTCATGATAATCACCTGGAACTCAACCCATATGGATCATTCTTTGGTTCTCACAAAAGTAGCATCACAGTACGGCTTAGAAAGGGTACATTTTTGTCGAATAGCAAGTGTTTGTGGCAAGGATTGTGCATGAGGATGAAGAGCTCTGGTGGCAGAGTGGTTAAGCACTAGGTGCTAATGGAAGGCTGGGGCACTCTGTGTCTTTAAAGATTCCAACCAGGGAACCCTTACAGAGCAGTCCCCTTGGTCCTCGAAGGTCATGATGAGCAGTTGAGAAACCCCAGTGGGTTTCTGAAAACCAGAGGAATAGTCAAAAGTGTTAGCCAAAGGTGTGCCAACAAACATTGCTTCCTGTGCCACAAGAAAGGAACAGAGAAACAGCAGAGATGAAAACCGACAGCAAGTTTAGGAACATGAAATAAGGGACAGTTTGAAGGGAAGTGGGTCATTTATTTGACAGATGTTCCTCATACACTAGCTTGAAGCCCACACACTGCCTGAAATCTGTCAGTTGTGTGAAATTAAACCCTTAGGTAAACATCACATCTGGAAGCAAGCTGGACAAGGCTCAGAGCTCAGGGGTACCTTTCACGTCTCCCAGTGTCACAGCAAAACAAGGGGAGGGGAAGGCAGAGCTCTCAGTGAATTTGTGGAAGGTAGTTGCCTATTTCACTCCCTTAAGATGAAGGGGACTTCAGTGTGCATGCTGTTGTTGTGTGCCATGGGGTCAATTCAGGCTCACAGTGACATGTGGCCTGTCAGCCTGGTGGAGAGCTGCCCTTGGGTTGTTTCTAAGGTGGTAATCTTTTTTTTTTTAATTAAACATCATTTTATTGGGAGCTCGTACATCGTTTTTCACAATACATAAATAAACATACTGTGCCAAGCACCTTCACATGTCTGCTGCTGTTATCATTCTCCAAACATCCGTCTTTCCCCTTGAGCCCATTCCCCTTGAGTTCATTCATGTGAGTCTTGCTGCCTTAGTGAATTCTGACTCATAGTGATCCTATAGGACACAGTAAAATTGCCCCTGTGGGTTTCTTAGACTGTAACTCTTTACAAAGGTAGAATACCTCATGTTTCTCCCATGGAGTGACTGGTGGTTTTTACCCACTGACTGTGTTGTTAGCAACCCAGTGTGTAACCTCTATACCACCAGGGTGAGTGTGTGTAGAATCTTTAATGGGGGATGAGGAAGTTTGTCTAAAGTGCAGGTTCTTGAGGAGAAAATAATAGAGCTGATGGTTCCAGGCACAGGGGAGAGGAGGAGGTAGGGGAAAAGGAGGGTGGGGGGAGCCAACAAATCCAGGACAACAAGAAATCTAAAATCTATGGCCAGGTGGACACAGAATGCCTGGTGGGGTTCGATCAAGTGCAATGTAGAGGAAGTAGAGAAAGGAAGTAGAGAGAGTCGAATGCAGGTCAAATAGTATAGTGGGACAGGAGGAAAATAAAGGGAAATAAAGGAAAGAATTAGGAGACAAAAGATATGTATAGAGGCATAAACATAGTCATGTACACATGTAAGTATATTAATATATAACGATACAGATAGAGCTCTATGTACACATATTTCTAGGTTAAGTATTAAGGTAGCAGTGGACACTGGGCCTCTACTCAACTCTTCCTTCAATGTAAGAACACTTTGTTCTAATAACCTGACATTCTGTGATGTTCACCTTTCTGACACGATCACTAAAGACAAAATATGTACATCAGTTAATGTGATGAAGAAAGCTGGTGGTATCTGGCTATTATAAGATATAGTGTCTGCCGTCTTAAAGGCATGAAGTTAAACAAGCATCCATCCAGCAGGGAAGCAACAAATCCCACAGTGAAGAAGCATGCCAACCCATGTGATCATGAGGTGTTGATGGGATCAGGTATCAGGCATCAGACAAACAACCCCCAACAAAAACCCCTTTCAATGCAAATGAGGGAAGTTGAAGTGGAAACCCAAAGCCCATCTGTAGACAACTGGACATTTCCTCACAGAAGGCTCACAAGGAAGTGACAAACCAGTCAGTATAGCACCAATGAAACATACAACATTCCTCTTGTTCTTTAATGTTTCCCATCCTCCGTTCCATTATTACAATCACAGCTCCATCTCTCTCAACTCATAGACTCCAGGACAGATAAACACTCAGGATCAATAATAAGATTAGGGATACAATGAGGATAGAGGGAAGGTGGGGGGAGAAAATGGGAACCAATCACAATGATCAACATACAACCACACACCCCAACACCGACAGATAAACAACTGAAATGTGGATGAAGAGAAAGAACATATGGGTAAAGTTCAAAAATAAAAAATTATAAACTATCAAGAGTTCATGAGGAGAGGTGGTAGACAAGCTAATACCAAGGCCTGAAATAGAAAGAAAATATTTTGGAGATGATGATGGCAACATATGTATATATGTGCTCAAGACAATTGATGTATGGATTGTAAAAAAATTTGTCAGTGCTCCCAATACAATGATTTATTGAAAATAAATAAAAACAAAATGCAGATTCTTGGGCCCCATCCCTAGATCACTCTGACTGGTCAGATCTGATATGGTCACTGGAAGTTTGCATGGCTCATATGTACACCCAGGTGATCCTGATATCGAATTCCCCTAGATCATATTTTAAGAATGATTTTAAAAAAGAACAGATGACCTAGTAATCAAGCCTTGGAGGAGTTGAAAAGCAGAGTGGATAAAACTATTTCAGGTTGACTAGAATATGCAATTTTTTAAGCATACCTCCAATGCCATAGCAAAGGTACTTCTTTGTCTGAACGGAAGTCTTAACTTATTCATCACCAACATCTTTTAAAAATTAATTTTTTTTCAGTAAAAACTTTCCTTACATCAGGAAAACAATGGATGGTCATGTTCCTGCATTATAATATTGAATAGAATCATGCAGACAGGGGATGGGATCTATACATGCATATAGATTTTACTACAAGTGTACAAAGGAAGCTTTTTCTGCTTGGATAGGGAAGACTCACGCAGAGACTTTGCTAAATGAAGAAAGCAAGGTGCAGAGGAGTGTGCATGTGAGTACCCCAGAGAGGAGGTTGGCACTGGTACTCACTAGGCAGAGAAACAATCCCTGGGGTGCTACATCGTTATCTTTTTAGGGGAAGATGAGAACCCGCTGGATGAATGAGTAGACGTGAGAGGGATCCTTTTTACTCATAAACACCTGTGCACTTTTAAATGTCTGAACTGGTAAATGAATGTATGCTGCTCTTTGTCATCCCGTTTGGTCCTGACTCATAGAGACCCCAAGGACAATAGAATCAAACAACCTTGCCAGTCGTGTGTCATCTTCTCAGCCACTGGTCTGGATCCCACGACGATAGCCACTACCTATTTTGAATGCCTTCCACCTGAGGAGGCTCCTCTTCTAGCACTACCTTGGACCATGTTTTGTTGTGTTCCTTGGTGTTCTTCTTTTTCAATGAAATATGCTGTCTATTTTCATGACCCTCGGTGTTCTTATGGGCTAATTTTTGGGAGTAGATTTTGAGGTCTTTCTTCCTAGTCTGTCTTCATCTGGAAGCGCTGCTGAAATCTGTCCACCAGGGTCGATCTGGCTGGTATCTGAAATGCGGGTGGCCAATCTGCCAGCAGCACTGCAGCACACCACACTCTGCAGACAGGTGGGAGAAGTAAATATTTAAGGGAACCTCAAGCATTCGTGGAAAGATTCCACGATCTTTGTGTACTCATTTTCCACAAATGCTTTGAAGTCCTCTCATAGAATGATTGATACGCTGTTGGACTGAATATTTAAATGAACTGGAGGAAGGATGGTAAAAAGTGGGGGGGGGGAGAGGAGGAAAAGAGGGGGAAATAAGGGAAGAAGGGAAAGATTTCTATCTTATCCATATCCATATAGAATTGCTATGTGTCAACATCAACTCGATGGCTGTGAATTTGGATGCCGTTTGACCTGAGGATTGACATTCAAGGAAGTTCTCAGAGGGTCTGAGCTACCTGGTAACGCCGTGGTTGTGTGCGGGACTGTGACCACAGGGTTGGCGGTTCAAATCTAGTAGCAGCTCTTCAGGATCAAGGCTGGGCTTCCTACTCCCACCATGGCAGTGATGCCCCCCCCCAAAACAAAACAAAACAAAAAAAGAAAGTTCTCTGAATGATACTTCCACATGAGATTTTTACACAAAGACGTATTTGGCCACAACTTTAAACTGTTGTCCCTTTACCACAATCATACCATCTATAGTATATTTTGAATTCTATATTTACCTTTTAACTAAATATATGATTTATGCCTCCTTATGCTTGGACTTAGTGGAAACACTGAAGTAACCACATGTTTGCGTTTCTTCACTTTTCATACATCTGAGAGTGTCAAGCAATTTTCATACTCTTGCCTTTCTTCTGTGTGGCTTATTCAGAGTTAAGGGCAGACTTGGGAAGCCAGACTGGGATTTCATTGAGTTACATATATATTATTCTTGTATTGAAAAGTTTATATTTATCATTAGCCAGCTGGACTCAGTTTAGATGATTCCAATTTTGTTGACAACATCTAAAGCATAATAGTCAGGAGCCAAATGAACATCTGCCTTCTTCTCACCATCAGGTCTGATGGTGTTGACCTTGCTATGTCAATGCTATAGAGCTTCTTCATAGCCTATTTGGTCTAGTGCTGGTTGGCCTCGAAATCCTCACTGAACACAAGGGTATTATTATCTTCACTCTTCTTCATGGTAGATTCCAGGGTCAAGGAAAACTTGATGGCATAATGGTTTGGCTTGTTTCTCCTGGGGGTGCTCTTCTGAGGGTCTTTGGGCTGCCTGCTCAGCCTCGGGGTCTTGGGCTGTGGAAGGTGGGCGATGTGTGGATTTCCTTCTTCTCCTTCTTCTTCTTCTTGTGTAGTTACAGACAGCCTTTCAACAAGGCCTTCTTGGTCTTTAACGTCTTTGCTTTGGCTTCTGTTTGGGGAGGATCAGGGGCTTCCTTCTTTACCTTTAGCACCATCTGATTTTTTTTTTCGTGGTAGCATCTCAAACCAAAATCTGATTCTTGAATTTTTATATCTGGGTTGGTGTGGTTTTATTTGCAGACTATGGATTCTTTTTTGTTTTTTATCCCCCTTGTCCTCCCCCTCCTTTCTAAACCATCAGTGCTACTCCTTGGGAGAAAGATGGGACTTTGTGATCCTATAAAGAGCTATAGTCTCAGAAGCTCATAGGGAGTTTCTGTCCTACAGGGTCACTACTGAGTTGGCATTGACTGGATGGCAGTGAGCTTTTCTGTTGTGTTTAATTCAATTCGAAGGGACTATATGTAAAGGGAGAGAAGGCACGCTGGTGGTCTAGAGAATTACGAAGTGAGCTGCCAGCTGCAAGATCTGTGGACCAAACCCACCAGTTTTTCCATGGCAAAAAGATGAAGCTGTCTACTCTGGTAAGAATTTAGAAGTCTTGGAAACCCAAAGAGGTAGTGCCACTCTGGTCTAAAGGCTTACTATCAGTCAGCTTTGGCTCAATGGCCGCAAAGCTGTCGTTCAGATTATATATATTAATAGAAGGTGCTGTAGTGGTGCGGTGGGCTAAGCATTGAACTGTAAACAGAAAGGTTGGTGGTTCACACCCTCCAGCTGCTTCTGGGGAAAAGGATGAGATGGTCTGCTCCTGTAAAGAGTGACGGTCTCAGGAAGTCTAAGTGCAGTTCTACACTGCACCACAGGGTTACGCTGACTTGGAATTAACTTGACAGCTGTGGGTTCTAGGACCAGAGGGGAAGCACCATCACACAGGAGTTAAAGTGTTTGGCCGCTAGCCCAAAGGTCTTCTGTCAGAAACCACTGGTGCTCTGTCTGAGTGGGAATCCATTTGATGACATAGGCTTCAGTTTATTTTTTTTAATTTAAAAAGAGAGATCAAGATGTCAGATTATGCTACCTTCAACTATTGTAGGGCTATATGTACCCTCTCCCATCCAACATCATAATGGCCCTGTCGAAGAGAGTAAAACAAGTCTCTGGGGGTTCTGAAGCTGGGCATCTCCATAGGAGCAGACAGCTTCATCGTTCTCTTGAGAGTTGGCTCACAGCAGTCCAGCCTGTAACCTACTCTGCTTCCAGGATGTCTCCGTTGTTTGGTGGCAGAAGAAGTTAAGTAACACGAAACCCCTGGGTTCCTAACCAAGAGGTTGGAGGCTTGAATCCACTGACAGGTGCCTCCAAAGAAGGACCTGGCAATCAACTTCAGAGAGCGCCCAGTTTTTGAAAACACTGCAGAGCAGAGTGTCAGAGCAACCCGATGGTCACTGGGTGTTGTGGTTGTGTGTGTTTAAGCATCTGGTGTCGTTTGGGTGGAAATCTCGGTTTTCTTCCTTTACAAGACATTGTAGCTTAGTGGCTAGGCACACTGGCTCCAGAGGCAAACTTCCTGGGCTTATATCCAGCGTCACCAACGTTTAGCTAGGTAATCTTGTTCTCATCTTACTACCTCGCTATATTTTTGCATGCACAGAAGGTGTAATAATAGTTATTCCAATTGATAATTATCTTTAGCTCATAAGGTTCTTTCAAGAATGAAATGGAATGCAAACACATATAATAACTTTAAGGACCTAGAACAGGACCTACTATCTAATAAGAGCCACGTATATGTTGGCTATTATTATTCTATTAGCATCCTAACAGGTCAGGCAGAACTAGCAATTTCCTAAGTGGTACTTTTGTTTCACTCATCCTGCAAACCTGACTTGCTACTTTGGATACATCAAGGATTCCTGGTGGGGCAGTGGTTGAGCACTCTTCTGTTAGCCCAAAGTCTGGCTGGTCAAGAGCACCAGCTGCTCTGTGGGGCCCGGCAAGATGGGGTGGGAGCGCGGGGCACAACAGGGCCTAAAGACATGATGCGCTGCTCCTGTAAATACTTGCAAACCTGGAAACTCCAAGGAGGCAGCTTCTTTCTGTCCAACAGGGTCACCGTGAGTCAGAAGGGACTCAATGGCAAAGAGATACAGGGATCTGGGTAGCCAGAAAACACCCTCCAGCCACTTCCCTGGACAAGAAAAATAGAATATTCATGTCTTTCTAGAAAGCATTGTGAGGGTGATGCTGGTCTCTTTCTAGGGCAGGGCTCCTGAGTGAGTGAGTGTCCTCTTGGGAAAGGCCCAGGTCAGATGGCCATGCTCTGGGCTCACCTCTAGAGAAGTCTGTCCCTTAGCAAGACTGAGTAATATGGGCAGCATGCTGGGCTTCTCCAGGCCAGCTCTCCCTACATATGCATCTGGGTTAGCCCTGAGGTCATCAGAGGTAGCATCTCTGGCAATGGCTGGTGATATCAGGGTAGGACTTGAGGTGGGAACACACCGTTCCTGGAGTTTGTCTTGGGCTCACTTCCCATGGCGTGGCCTTTGCCTTGCTTTCCAGAAACTTTCCCCCAGCTAGTGTAATGCTGGCGCAGCGAAGCTGCAAATTATTTATACTGACAACGTTGACAAGAGTGACGTGAGGTCTCCTGTACAGGCTGATAAATGATTCTCAAAACAAGAGCCACCACAACAAAGGAATCCCTGATGCAGAAGGTTAGCAGTCTGAAACCCCCAGCAGACTGCAACCATCAGAGTTACAGTCCAGAAACTCACAAGGACAGTTCTACCCTGTCCCACAGGGTCACTATGAGTCAGCAGGGAGTTTGGGGTGTGTATGTGTATGTTAAATAATCTCTATGATTAGAAGGGCCCGGGGGCCCCTGAAGCACGTTTCTTGTCATGTTATTTAAAAGGAGTTCCTAGGGGCTCTTGGACCTTGCAGTAAGGATGAAAATGTGGAAGGGGGTGATTGTTGGGTAGGGGGACTAACAGGCGCGGCATACTTTCTCTGTGCCAGGAAGTTTATCTGTGTTGTCTTTTGAGGAATGGAGATTAGATCGCAAGGTCTGGGGGGCCAGGGACCACCACATCTTTATTTGTCTAAATATTTACCACAGCAACAAGCACACTGCCTTGTATATAATAGATATTTAATATACTTGAGTGATATACATATATGTTATGTGGGGGCATAGAGTTACTTATATATGTACATGTATACATATATAAAGTGGCTGTCAAATTGACTCAAGATCATGGCAACCCCATGTGTGCCAGAGTCAAACTGTTTTTAATTGCTAATTTTTGAAGAGTAGATTGCCACCCAATCCTAGAAGGGCCTCTGGGCTGACTTGAACTTTCAACCTTTGGTTAGTAACCAAGTTCATTAACTGTTTTCATCACTCATGGACTCCTTATAGCCCAGATCTGATGTCAGAGGAGTCTCCTAAGGGTGTGGCCTACAACAGCTTTTATCCTATGAAAGACAGAGGAGACCCATCGAAATGATTCACACATAACTCCCCTGCCCCCAGGATGAACAACAGGAACCCTGGGGTAAGAGGGACAGTGGTTGATGTAGGATATGAAAATAATGATAATTTATAATTTATCCAAGGCCTATGGTGGGGAGGGAGGGGAAAAACAGGAGCTGATACCAAGGGCTCAAATAGAAAGCAAATGTTTAGAAAATGACGGCAACATATGTACAAATATACTTGCTACAATTGATGCATGGATTACTAGAAGAGCTGTGAGAGCTTCCTATAAAATGATCTTCTAATTTAAATACATATATGCAAAAAAGAGAGAGAGGAGATAAAGAAGAGAGAAGTGAGCAGAGAGAGGGAGGGACCTACTGTCACCACGAAAGAGGAATCAGGAATTGATGTGGCCTTTGGGCTCACGGTCCCTGTACTGGGAACCTCTAGGAACTAAGGAAGAATCAATGCCAAGCCACATGGAGATCCCAAGGGACCTATACTCCACAGATACTGCAAGGTGACCATGACCCTTCCCTGGAGCTGACATAGAGAAAGCCTTCCCCTGCTGCCAGCATTTTCAATCTGAACTTCTAGACTTCTAAACTGTGAGAAAATTAATTTATGGAAATAAAATAAAATAAATGTATGCATGTTAAAGCCAGCCTTTTGGGACATTTTTGTTATCATGGCACTGGATGATCAAGACAAGCACATTGGCCGTGTGTCACCTTCTCACTGAAAGAAGAAGGGTAGGAGCAGGTACTGCTGAAGTTGATATAGAAAACAGACTAGTGGCCCACTATCACCCTGGAATTATTTACTTTTTTTTTTTGAAAGAGACTACCTCTTGGAAGTAAAGATCACAGGTAGACTAACTCTCCTTGCATTTTGCATTTATTTCAGTCCCTTACAAGTATGTGTTTAAATCCTAACCCCTGTACCGATACATATGATCCTGCTTGAAAATGGGGGCTTACTGCTGTTATAGGAAATGAGGCCACTTCAGTGTTGAGTGGGACCCAAAAGGAACCAATCACTTTTGAGTTGTAAAAGGAGCGGAATAGACACAAGACTCAGTGGGTGTGGGGTGCCAGCTCCCACAATTGAATGGGTCCAAGGGGATGGGTCTGTCATTGAGGGGTGAAATTAAAGAGACATCAGACAAGATAAAGCATCTAAGTGCTCACGTCTGGGGCCCCCATGAGTTCTGGAGCCAAGTCTGCTCAGGGAGAAAGAATATATTTCCAACCAAGGATATATATACTCCGGGACAGGGAGTGGGGGGCGGGGCATGCAAGCCCCCCCTAATTATAGGTAACCATAAATGTGACAAAGTAGGCTGTACCCCAACCCTAAAGGTCCTTGAGTGTTTTGTAGGAGTAACCCAACACCAGTCCAGGCAGTGGGGCGTGGCTGTCTTCCAATAGCGCACATCTGCTCCTATAGATATCACTTATGGGCTTGTTAAGAGGTGCCACTATTATGGGAGGATATAGTGGGAAACAATATTGATTATGAGAATGTGATTGGGACTCACCTCCAACTCACAAGGATGAAAGCTTCCTTCCACTCCAGAAATCCAGCTTGCCAGGCTTCTTAATATAAGAGACCAAAGGACTCATCATATACACTCTCTTCCCGTTCTATGTTTCCCACAGCAGGGGAGATCTTTCTCTCTCTCTCTCTCTCTCTCTCTCTCTCTCTCTCTCTCTCTCTCTCTCTCTCTTACACATGCACAAACATAAACACACACACATGTAACAAATCTAAGACTATCAAAGATTTCTAGGACCAGAAGCAGAAACAAATATAAAAGAACTTCTTTCTAGAACCACACCCTGCATTTGAACTTCTAGTCTTCTGAGCTTTGAGACAATAAATGTATCTTCTTTAAAGATACTTATTTATAGCATTATTTTTGGTTACAACAGCTCGAGGTAACTGAGCTACTCCAATATCTGCTCAGAATCCGCTGCTGCTATAAAGGGTTTCTGCTTTTCTCTCAGCTGTCAGCAAAAACTTGGAACAGGCCTGGGTAATTCTTTCTCATTGACACTATTCAGTCTTACATTCCCCTCATTTCATAGATACTCTAAGTCACAGACTTTGATTGAGTAAAGTATTATAGATTATCTTCAACAAAATGGTTATATATAATGCATATTTAATACATTCATCATAAAAAAGAACATGCTAAGATCCATCTTGAAATATAATGTCGTCTATCATAGAATGATACCTATACAACTACAAATAAGTCCAGTTAATACTATTATTCACACTATTAAAGCTAGTGATAAAAAATTGAAGAATTCTACTAACTTCTTCAATTTGAAATTGATCAAACATACAGTCATTATGCATGAATATTTACTAGAAATTTACAAGATGATTGAAACAAAGGAAGAAAAAGTAGTTGGAAAATATGGCTTTATGATACAAACAAAGCTGAAGATCTGATAACAAATACATTTTTTCAACCATACAAATGGAAGCTGTGCACATGGACTTCTGAAAATGGAATACACAGAAATAAAATTGACTACTTCTGAGGGAAGAGATGATGAAGAAGCTCAGTATCAGCAGCTAAAGTAGACTCCATATCAGCAGCTGACTGTGGGACCGAACACCAATCGTTCCTATGTAAATTCAGATAGAAACTGTAGAAAGTCAAAAGAAGTAAACCAGAAGCAAAATATAATCTTAACTATATCGTACTTGAATTTAGAGAACATCTCAAGAGCAGATTTGACGTATTGAACACTAAAGACTGAAGAACAGAAGACTTGTGGAATGACAACAAGAACATCTTCCATGAAGAAAGAACGGGGTCATTAAAAATACAGGAAAGAAAAAAAAAGAAAAAACAGGAAAGAAAGGAGAAAAATGGATATACAAAGAGACTCAAACTCACTCTTGATGAAGTAAAGGAGGTGTCAAGAAAATTTCAAAGGATAGCTAGAGAAGACAAAGTGGAGCATTATAATGAAGTGTGCAAAGAACCTGGAGTTAGAAGGCCCAAAGGGAAGAACACACTCATCATATCTCAAACTAAAGGAACTGGAGAAAAAAATTCAAGCTTCTAGTTGCAAAATTTTCCACAAGCTGATGAAGCACTGTAAGCCAAGAAATTTGGAAGACAATCCCTGACCAACCAACTGGAAGAAATTGCTGTGTCTATTCTAAGAAATGTGACCCAACAGAATGTGCAAATTATTGAGCAATACCGTTAATATCACCTGGAAGTAAAATTTTGCTGAAGATCATTAAAATATAGATGCAGTAATACATTAACAAGGAGATGTCAGAAATTCAAACTAGATACAGAAGAAGATATAACTGGATTCAGAAGAGGTAATGACACAAGGGGAATAACTGCTGAAGTTAGATTTAAAAAATCAAAAGTATATTTATGCATTTTCCCAAATTATTTTATTAGGAGCTAATCCAGACATCATACCATCCCATAGTTTAATCCCATCACTCATTATACAATGGCTATCAAAGTCAGTTTCAAAACATTTTCTTCCTTCTTGAATTCCTTGATTTCAGTTTCCCTTTATTATCACCCTTCACATTGTATTCTCCTGGAAACTTTTATTTGAATTGTTGTCTCTATAGGTTAATTACCCTGGGCTTCATATATCAAAAAACATAGAAAAATACAGCGAAGATTTGAGAAGGCTACTCACCATAATAAAATATGACAGGGATAAAACCCAATATGAAAAAAATTCAGAAATATTAAAAACCAAATAGAGTCCAAAGTGTATCAGAGGGGAGAACAAGTGACATGGTTTTAACCATTGTCAGGTTTTAACAAGTCAGGTTTATCCTATCTCTGATAGTTGTCTCTTCAATATTCTTTGGTAACTAGTTGATCACATCTCTCAATTATGGCTCGAGGGAAATCATCAGAGGTTTATTCCTTGTGTATATTCTGTGAATATATTTTGGGCTTCCATGATCATCTATAAACTTCTACACACCAGAGTCTCACAATTTAGACTTGGATATTATTCCCACCCTTTGGATTTGGATGATGTAATTTATAATCCTTGGTCGTGAATGTTGGTGTGTGTCATCCATGTGCACTTAGTTGACATCTGACTTACAGATTGCTTGTTTGGAAACAAGTCTTTAAGACTCTTGGTGCTATTCTATCTGATAGCTGGCCACCATCTAATTTCTTCACCACACTTTGCTGTCGCACCCATATCTTCTGTGTTCCTTTCATAAGGGCAAGTACGACATCTTAAAGATCAGCGGTTCACAATCTGTAAGTCACAACTCCTTTGGGGGTAGAATGACTCTTTTGTAGGGGTCGCCTGATTCATAGCAGTAGCAAAATTACAGTTATGAAGTAGCAACGAAAATAACTTTATGGTTGAGGATCACCACAACATGAGGAACTGTATTAAAGAGTTGCGACATTAAGAAGGTTGAGAACCACTGAAACAGATCTTTCTGAAAGCAGAGAATACCAGAAAGATGTTTACTTGTGTTTTATCAACTAGGCAAAGCATTTGACTATGTGGATCATAGCAAATGGAAAAGAATGGGAATTCTAGAGTACTTCTGGTGCTCATGGGAACCTGTACATCTATCAAGAGGCAGTCATTCAAACAGAATGATTCAAACAAATTGCGTGATTTAAATCCAGGAAGGTGTGCATAAGGACTGTATATTTTCACCACATTTATCCATTTTGTATGCTGGGCAAATATTCTGAAAAGCTTATCTATAGGAAGAAGAACGTGGCATCAGGGTTGAAGGAAAGCTCATTAGCACTTGTAATCTGCAGAAAGCAGAACCTTTTTGCTGAAAGTAAGGAGAACTGGAAGTATTTCCTGCTGAAAAAAAACACCCCAAAGGCTGCAGCCTACATTATGAGTTGAAACAATGCAAAACAAAGCAAAAACAAAAACACACACACAAAAACACAAACCAAAGCCACCCCCAAAACATCCCCTGCTGGTCAAGATCATAATATGCTGAGAGAAAATTGAAGTTGTCAAAGATTTAATTTTGCTTGAATCCAGAATCAATGTTTATGAATATAGCAGTTAAATCAAATGATGATTTGCAGTAGGTAAATATGCAGCACAGGATTTCTTTACAGTGTTGAAGAACAAAGATGTCACCTTGAGCACTAAGATGCATATGCTCTCAGCCATGTGAAAGATAAACAATGCCAGCCTGTGTGTTGAACCACGAGGTGTTGAAGGAATCAGGTATCAGGCATCAAAGAACTAAACATTAAATCATTATAAATGAGGGGAGTACAGATTGGGGACCCCAGGTGTATCTGCAGGGGAAGTTACATCCCCTTACCGAAGGATTGTGGGGAGAAGATAAGCCAGTTAGGGCAGTGTAACAATGATGAAATATGCAACTTTCTTCTAGTTCTTAAATGCTTCCTCCCTCCCACTATCATGATCTGAATTCTACCTTACAAATCCGGTTAGACCAGAGGATGTACACTGGTACAGATAGGAACTGGAAACATAGGAAATCCAGGACAGGTGATTCCTTTAGGACCAGTGGGGAAGGTGGTGATACTGGGAGGATGAAGGGAGGTAGAGTAGAAAGGGGGACCTGATTATAAGAATCTACATAAAATCTTCTCCTTGGGGTATGGATAACAAGAGATCTAACATTGAGGGCGAGGAGGGCATATGATGCCTGGTGGGGTTTAATCAAGTACAATGTGTCCAAGAGGAATTGCTAAGAACTGAATGGAGGGTGAGCATGATGTTGGGATAGGGGGAAGGTAAAATGAAAAAGAGAAAAGAACTAGGAGGAAAAAGCTACTTATAGAGGTATTGCTATAGGCATGTATATCTGTAAATACACTGATTTATAATGAAAGGATAGAGGTCAATGTACATTTATTTATATGTTAAGTATTAAGATAGCAGATGGACTTTGGGCCTCTTCTCAAGGGCTCCCTTAACACAAGAACACTCTGTTCTAATAGCCTTGCACTCTATGCTCATTGGCTGCTCTGAGCAGGGATGTTGTCCCGGGGGTTTGGTGAGCAATGACGAAGTTCTCTCTTTCTATCACTTCTGTCTGGTCTGGACAGACTCCCTTCTCTCCCGGAGCTATGTCTTCAGCGCTGTCTTCTGTATAACCTTCTTATGGGGAGGGGGTCAACATAGCTCTTCTTGGGCCTAGCCCCATTTTCCTGATAGTTCACTGCTCCATGCCAGTGTCTTGCTCTTAAGACTTGGTGCTCTGGGGTGGAGTCTGGTCCCTCTCTCCTTTTCCTATAGAGACAAACAATACTCCCCCCTGCATAGGTATATTAGTGCCCTGTTCCCCATTACCCACATGGCCCTACCCTTTCCCCTCCCCCCTCTCTTTTCCCCACAGCCAGATGTTCTTAGAAGCAAGGATGGTGACACTTTATCTCATGTGCTTAGGAGAGGTTGTTAGAAAAATCTACTGTGGAAAAGGACATAATTCTTGATAGATGGAGGGTCAGCAAGAAAGAGGAAACCCCTCAATGAGATGGATTGACACAGTGGCAGCAATAATTGGCTCTAAAATAACAATTGTGGGGATGGTGTAGGAGCGGCAGTGTTCAATTCTGTTGTACATACGTGCGCCATAAGTTGTAACCCCCCCCCCCACACACACACACACACTCTGGCACCTCACAGTAAAACAAAGGGAGAATGTCAATCAGAACCATGCATCTGTTGTTGCGATGGTTGTTTTCTGTCAAGGCTTATTTTTGAGGCTGAAATTAAGTCTATTACTTCTGGATTAGTGGGATTAGTGGATCTAGAAGCAAACCCCAGGAGACTTAAAAAAGAAAATACATTTCAACACTCCCTCTTCTTGGCTGGAAGAGCTTGTGAGGTGCATTTGAGATTGCTTGTCACTCCACAGGTGAGGTCAGGGGAACTTCATTCCAACTCCAGTGTTTTATCAGTATCAGAATCTTAGTGGGAGACATTCCTTCCCTGGGGAACCAAAATTTCACCTGTGCTGGTACTGTCCATCCACCTGAGACATTCTTGTTGATAAACATTAGAGAATGTAGATGTGTGTTCTTACCAAGGTTGATTCACGCTGAACCCATAGGTATGATACCTGAGAACCTGAAATTTGTTCTTCTTCAGTGGGGTTTTAAGTAGTTAGAAGTATTTCATATTCCAAATAGAGGTTTGCCAGGTGTCATTTTGGGTATGAACTGCGGATTACCTTTAACAAACTGACTGAAATATTGATCACACATTGGCAGAAATAATGACAATAGAGCTCTTCATCTTATTGGGTCAGACATTTAATGCCTTTTCAATGTTTTAGCATTAGACATTGTTTTCAGTACATTATAATTATTTAGCTCATTTCATTTTTATCACAAATTTATGCCCCCACTATGCACTATTTAATTTATTGCCAATTCTCATAATAATCCCTGAAGGCAGTATCATGCATTGCCATTGTTTTGATCCTTCTGAAGAAGCAAGATGGACCCCTTGACCCAGTGTTTGGTTCCATTGTCAGGAGTGATGGGGCCATGTAGACAACAAGAGGGCATGGTGAGATTTTTCTGGGGAGAGCAGGTCGCCCCCAAGCCCTGAAAATGAATAGAAAAGAAAGAAGAAAAAGAGATGGGCTTGGGGTTTTCGTGGTGCTTAGAGTGAGATTGGGACCCTATTGAATGGCCCCCTGAATGATTTAGACTTTCTGCCAGCTTCTAGGAAAGGAACACACAGGCTTTCTCATCAAATTTCCCACATGTGAGCCAGAAGGGTGGAGGGTGGAGTCAGGCTTAAGAACTGTCAGTCAAATCACACATCATTCCCCTAGTGCTTGAATACTTCCTCCCCACCACTACCATGACCCAGTTCTAACTTACAAATCTGGCTAGACCAGAGAACACACATTGGTATAGCTAAGAGCTCTGGACACATGGAATTCAGGAAAGATAATCCCCTAAGAATAGTAACAGGAGTAACAATATCATGAGAGTAGGGGGAATGTTCATGGCGGGGGAAGGGTGAGAGAGAGGAAACCCATCACAAGATTGAATATATAGCACCCCTAACAAGGGGATGAAACAACAGAATTGTGGGTGAAGGGAGACAATGGACAATGTAAGACACAAAATAACAATATATAATTGATCAAGGATTCACGAGGGTGGGAGGGTGGAGAAAAAAGAGAAGGTTATACCAAGAACTCAAGTAGAAAATGTTTTGGAAATGATGATGGCAACATATGTACAAATATACTCTATACAATTGATGTATGGGATGTTATAAGAGCTCTAAGAGACCCCAATAAAATAATTTAAAAATCCGTCAGCAAATGCACATGCAAAATTACTATTTTATTACATTATTACTCTTTATTATACCTATCTGACCAAAGAATGAGACACTTTGGTTCAAAGTCATGCTTTGGGCACCATATATCAGAACTGAGTCAATGGCAGTGAGGTATTTTTGTTTTGTTTTGGAATGTAGTGTGCTATTTAATTCCACATTGTTCAATGGTCAAATACAAGGTAACCATGTGGAAAGCACTCAACTTGGTCATTGAATAAAAATGAGACAGCCAAATCACCATTGCAGATTTATCTATATTATGCCCCCCCCCCCCGCTAAACAAACGCACTGCCATCAAATCAATGCAGCCTCACAGCGATCTGCTGTGGGTTTCAGACAGCACCGTCTTTCCCCTATAGGGCTACCAGTGGTTTTAAGCTGCAGATTGCAGCCCAACTCATAACCACCACTACAGAGCCCAGCAAAACAATGTAGCCTGTCATGGTAGAAGTAGCATCATTTTGGAGTCAGATTTTTGTGATCACTCATATTTTTCTCTACCCTTCACTATCTGCATCATCTTGAGCAGTTTACTTAGCCTTTGCAGAGCCTCAGTGGTACCAATCATCTCCAGTGACATGCAGTTTTATGAGGCATCCTTTCTATGTGGGGAGCTCTGCTGGAGAGAGCTTTCTTAAATAATCACATTTTCCTATGTTAAGTATGATGCATATACACACTCCCTGGACATTGGTATACTGAGGCAGGTCCTCAGGAATTCTAATGGTAAGGACACAACTGTCTAACTGGAAAAAGCCAAAAAGGGCATTTGGGGGAAGAGAGGTTAGATCCAAGGACAATAAGGTCAAGGTCTTCATATTCCACCTTTATAGGAGGTGAGGCAAAAGCCGTCTTCAATGTCTTTGGAAATGCAAAGAATACTGGCAATTAACTTAAGCCACAAGAAGGTTTATGTGCTTCTGGTATTCACTGTTTTTGACACATTTCATTGTTTTGGGTACAACACTGGGATTCACTACTATAACGCCATTGCAACCTTGTTTCTTAACCCAGGAGAGCTTCATTCTCAGACTACTTCTTTCTCATAGGTGCCCCAAGGTAAGTACTATACCCTACCATTTTAGCAAGTCTGGAGCCATTATCTCTGTTGTCATTGTTCTCAATGTGTTCCAGGTCTGATTCTTGTTGATCCAAATGGGGTCATATGCCTAACTCTGAACGCATCACTGAAACTGCACTTTGTGTGGCCTGTGTCACTCTACTGTCCGTCCCTAATGTGATGTGGTCTACAAAGTGGAGGACCATTAGAGTAGAAAGCAAAGAAAATAAATGAATCTCAGGGCAGTGATGCCACAAACCAAAACTAAATGAAACCCTGATCTTAAAAGACAAGAAGAGATGCTGGGCAGACAATATAGCAGACATCTATGCTGGGGTTTCCTAAAAGTGACTCCACTCTTCCACATTTCATTAATTTCCTAAAACTCTGGGAAGTTAAGGCTTTCCTGAGGGTTTCCATTGATACAGACTATGATGAGAATGGAAAATCTGGATTGGCTTGGTGTCTCCTGGTCTGTCTTTCCCTTTCCTTCCTGTTACTATCCTTTCTTTGGTGTCTGGTCTCATTCAGTTTTTAACTAACAGAGGGAACATGGAAGTCAAAGGATAGACTTCCACAGGGATTCCTGGACTTCAGATGGTTATCAACTAGTGAGTCCCAACAAGCAGAACCTAGTATAAAGGTCCTTGTGCTGTTGAATTAGATCTTCAACAACTTATGTGGACTTCGACAGACAGACCATCAAACAAAATTCATTTCCATCAAGTCAATTCTGACTCACAGAGGCTGAGTTAGTCTGGGTAGTCTAGAGAAACAAATGCATAGATACTCATATGTATATAAGAAAGAAGTTTATATATAAGAGCAATTGAATATTGAGAAAATGACCTATCCCTGTCCAAATCAAGTCCAATAGTCCAATATTAGCCCATATGTCTGTGGGCTACCAATCTATAAAATACTACCAATCTATAAAATCCTCTTCAGACTCATGAAACATATGTGATGATGCTGAATGCAGGAAGATTATAGGCCAGTGGGTTGGAAGTCTTAGGGATCCAGTAGCAGTGTAATTATCCCAATGCTGGCAAGGGGTCTCTGTGTGGTTTCTCCACCTCTAGAAGTCTGGTTGCATTCAGGGTAAGTCCAGGTGGCTTCTCCAGCTCCCAGAGCATAGCGCCAGGTATCTTGTCAGCAGAGGGTGTCTCAGGGAGTGGAGAGAGAGAGAGAGAGAGAGAGAGAGAGAGAGAGAGAGAGAGAGAGAGAGAGAAAACATGTCTTGTGTCTCCAAGGAGGAAAATCTTAGAGCTGCTGGAATTCTCAGAAGAAGGCCAAAGGCCATGCTCACACAGAAGCCTCATTGGCTATGTATGACCCAACTGATAGACTAGATTCCACGCCTTCACTCTTAATTCTCAAACTGACACTAGACTGTGCAACTCCCACAGAGACCCTTAAGGCAGAGTACAGCTGCCTCTTTGGGTTTCTGAAACTGTAATATTTTGCAGTTGTGGAGGAGCTGGTGTTTTTTTTCTTTTTATTTCTTTGTGTCCCCTTTTCCAAATGATATGCCATGAAGAGAACACAGCACACCTCATAAATACGTTAAAGGGAAAGCGGTATTGTAGATTACTGATAAAAAACACAGTATTCAGCCATGCCTAGGAGCTGGTGGTTTTGAACTGCTGACTTTGTGGTTAGCAGCCCAACATACAACCTACTATGTCATTAGGATGCTTTAAATTACACCTTTAGGATTGCGTCAGAATATTTACTCTAGGTCATATGTTCCTCTAATAACAATACTAGTCACCATTTAGTGAGTGCTTACCAAAGGAGTTTTTTTGAATATTACCACCTCATAAATCTGACAATTGGCTGAGTCTGGGGATGTGTTCCCTCATTAAGCTGACCCGACACGCTGCGCTGGTCATGAATCAAGAGGCCTTTATTTTCTTTCCTCTGTAGGTGACTTATGCAAACTGCCTTGCCCTAAACCACTCCATTGTGGGTAGGCAAATCTCCTCACTTCTTTCTCACATTCTCAGCAGGTTACCAGTGGGACTGTGCAGGCAACCAGCCTCCACAACTGATTGGGTCCGAGGGGCCAGTGGTGTGTTCGAAGGGTGAATTAAGGACACATCAGACACGGCATGCACAGGCTCACCTTTTACATGACTGGAACCAGAGAGAGAAGTGAATGTATTTGCTCACAAACTTATATAATCTCAGGCATACAAGCCACGTCAGACATATACATAACAAGAAGGGGTTGTATTAGAGGCATACAGTAAGAGGAAGGGGACCAGTTAGGGGTAAACATGTGACAAAAGGCACATAAGTAACAAGATGGGTGGGTTCTAGAGCAAAGATGGCAGTTGAACTGTGGTCATCCCTGAGCTGACTTGACCTTAAGTGTCCCTGAGTTGTTCTCCAGGGATGCAACCTATGGTCTTCATCAGCATGGAGTGGGTCACACTGAGGGTAGGGTGGTCAGGCAGTTAACCTTCAAGTGTGTAGTAACCAACCATGTGCTTGCAAGCAGTGCCCTAAAATTGGCATGGCTGTGGGGGGACACTGTGAGGGATAACTTTTATTTAGGGGAATGTGGCTGGGATACCTCCCCCACTCATGAGAGTGAAGGCCTTCCTCCACCAGAATGTGTTTCCCAGACTCCTTAAATAGGAGAGAGGAGAATTTGTCTGCACACACTCTCTTCCTAGTCCTCAGTTATCCACAGAACTGGAAGTAAAAAGAGGATAAAGGTAAAGTTTATAGAGGGCTCTGTAACAGGAGCTGTGTGAAGACTAGGCAGACCCCACCCCCCACCGCCAAGTGCAGGGAGGTGGAGGGAGGGGTCCCTGACTTGACTTCCAGAGCAGGACCCTAAAGACTCTTGTTCCTCACTTTCGCTCTGAGCAGCCCCTGGTAGGCAGGCCAGGACGATGGGGTTTCAGAACCTTCGTGCTCACTGCTCCAAGTCCAGGTGTCAATGTTTGGATTTTCTAGCCACTCAAGAGGCTACGCCTGTTCCAGTATTTTCTGTACAGCTCATATGACTCAAGTGTGTTCATCTGGGTGGGCTAGAGAAACAAATCCAGAGACAATCATATGTGTATAATAGAGAACTTTATATCAAAGATTAATTGTATATTAAGAAAACATCCCAGCCCCATCAAGATCAAGTCTATAAGTCTGATATTAGCCCGTATGTCCGATACCATTCTATAAATCTTTTCTCATGATGTTTCTTATTGGCCCAGTTGGGTGGATTTTTATTTAATCTACATTGTGGTGTAACTCAAACAGACGTCTGTATGGTCTTTGGTTATTCTTCAGCAAGGGTTTCAACTTCTTTTTACTTTTAGAAAGAAGGATGTGTCATCTCATCTGCATATCACAGATTGTTAATGAACCTCTGAACCTGATATTGTGTTCTTCCTCACATAGTTGAACTTCTCATATTACTTGTTCAGCATACAGGTTAAAGAGTATGATGAAAGGATACGACCCTGATTCACATCTTTTTTGATTTTAAATCATAAATATCCTCTTCTTCTGTTTAAATAACTAACTCTTGATCTCTTGAGCACAACTAGGTATTCTAGAATTCCCATTATTGCATTGTTATTCATGGTTTGTTTTGGCCTTCACAGTTAAATGCCTTCATATTTAGTAAAATACAAGTAAACCTAAGAGTACAGATAAGTACATACTTTATCAATGGAATGTTTTCTTGTTAATAGCATCCAAGTCAAGAACTATTTAGCAATGCAGGAAGCCCTGCCCCATGTCCTTTTCTTAGTCATTACTCCCCCGAGCCAAGGTCACCATAGTCCTGATTTCTAACAGCATTGACTAGTTATGCTAATTTTTGTATTTTATCTGCAGGAAATAAATGTTCTTGCAGTGAGTTTCTCTTATATATAGCCTTGGTTGATAATTCTGCTAGAAATAATAGATCTAGATGGTAAAGAAGAATGTCTTGCCAAGTCCGGCTGGAGCTGGGGATATACACTGGAGTTGGAAACATGGGGAATTTAGGATAGATGTTCCCTCAGGACTAGTGATGGGAGTGGTGATACTGGGAGGGCGGAGTAGAAAGGGGGAACCAATTTCAGGGATCTACATATAATCTCCTCTCTGGTACAAGGCCAACAGGGAAGTGAGCGAAGGGACCCATTGGACAGTGTATGATATGAAAAAGCAATAGAAATTTGTAAATCATTAAAGGTTCATGGGGGGAAGGGAAGGGAAATATGGGGAGCTGGAACTGGGGGTCTAGGTGGAGGGAGAAAGTTTTGAGAGTGATGATGGCAACAAGTGTGCAAATGAGGCCTGCATACAATTGATGTCTGGATGGATCTTGAGGGGAGGTGTATGAGTACTCAATAAAATGATTCATTAAAAAAGGGGGGGGAGGGAGAAGAAGGAGCTTATACCGGAGCCTCAAGTGGAAAGTGTTTGGAAATGAATTTGGCAACATGTGGGCAAATGTGTTTGATACAGATGATGTATTGAATGTTATAATAGAAGTAAGAGTCCCCAATAAAATTATTTAAAAAAAAGAACAATGTTTTCCAAGGGATTGGTCAGTACATGATTCAAAGTGTAAACCTACCCATTATGATTAAATGATCTTTTGGAAGAATTGGATGATTACTATGCAAATTTAGTGTCTTCCCTACTGAAGACAAAGTGGGGGGAAAATGAGGGTGCATCTGAAGGTTCAAGGGTATGGTATCCCAGAACACTTGTTTATGATTCCATGTGCCTGCCTACTGTCTGCTGCTGTTTGCATGCTGTGGATTGCTGTGTGTGCAGGGGAAGTCTCACCTCCTGGAGTCTCAATGTCAGTTAGATTTCCTGATCGGCACTGTGCACTCCTCCCCTACATGTGTATGACACGGACAGGCTGAAAGGAGGAGAACATGGAGACAGGAGGAAGCTAGGGATGTTACCAGGTAATGTCCTGGCTAGGACAAGGTGTTGCAGTACAGTGTCCTGACAGGCAGGCAAAGAGCCCATCATGGTAGGAGACATAGAGTCTCTCCTGCCCTGCCTGTCAGATTGGTTGGTGCCCTTAAATAGTAATAGCAAGCAGTTTGAGTTGTTACGATATTGATGTATATGGTAGTACATCTTCCATAACAACTGACAATTCTTTCATTAATCTATTTTCCTCAGGAAAACACCATATCTCTAATGGTACACAATGATAAAGATGAAAAGACTAGCATATGAAATTCCACTTAAACTGGAGGTGGTAAAATATGCAAAAGAGCATAGAAACAGCAGTGGAGACAGTTTGGGCCACCTCCAATTGTAAAAAATGATAATAGAGTGAAGAAAACAGGAGGATAAGCTGTAAAAACTTGATAACATTAAGCACACTGAAAAATGGCCACAGTTAGAAGTGGGCTTGAAAGAACGGATCACATGTCACTGGAATATGGGCTTCTCAGTTTCTACAAAAATGATCATCTATGAAACCAAACACATTGTTGTAGAAAAAGGCATTAAGGATTTTACTGGGTCACCATCATGGTGCTACAGATTTATGAGGAGAATCAGCTTTGCTGTGCACACGAAAACGAGAATTGCAAAAAAAAAAAAAAAAGCCACCAGACTATGAATCGATTAAGTGTGAGCAATAGAACTTCATAAATTCTGACACTAGTGGCAATTTATTTTGGATATTGTGCTTCTGTTCTTTTTTTAAAAATCATTTTATTGGGGGCTTGTACAACTCATCACGATCCACACATATATCCATTGTGTCAAGCACTTTTGTACATTTGTTTCCCTCATTGTTATCAAAACACTTGCTTTCCACTTGAGCCCCTGGTATCCCTTCCTCATTTCCCCCCTCCCTCCCACCTCCCCCTTCCCCATGAACCCTTGATAATTTGTAAATTATTATTTTGTCATATCTTACACTACTCCCCTCACCACATCTTCACAGTCTGTCTTCCAGGGAGGAGGCCATATGTAATCTGTTCTCCCTTTCTACCCCACCTTCCTTCTACTCTCCCATTATCGCCCTTTTCATCCCAGGACCTAAGAGGTCCTTCTGGCCTGGATTCCCTGTGTTTCCAGTTCCTGTCTGTACCACTGTTCATACTCCGGTCCAGCCAGATTTCTAAGGTAGCACTGGGATCATGAAAGTGGCAGGGGTGGTGGTGGGGTGAGTGGGAAGGGGGAGTAAGTCTTCAATAACTAGAGGAACATAGTATGTTTCATCGTTGCTACACTGCACCCTGATTGCCTTGGCCTGTCCCTGGGCCTTCTGTGATGGAATGTCCAGTTGCCCACAGATGGGACTTTGTAAAGTGACCGGATTTTAAGTAGGACACCATTGAAGGGGTGGTGGTAGTGATGGTACTTGATTAAAAATTTGGTATATATGGAACAACAAAAATTTTCATAAACTGCAAAAATAGTGCTGTAATATATTTATTTTAATTTTAAAACACTGCAGGACATTGTTAAATTGCTAAAAAGTGGGGCATCTGGTCACTTTAGTCCCCACTCTGCACCCCCCCTCCCCCAATTCACAATGATATGGTTTTTTTGTTCTTTGATGTCTGATAGTTGATCCCCTCAACAATTCAGGACCACCCAGGCTTCTGTGCGTCTCTCATGTGGACTTTGTTGCTTCTCAGCTAGATGACCGCTTCTTTATCTTCAAGCCTTTAAGGGCCCAGACTCTACATCCAGTGATAACCGGACATCTTCAGCTTTTTTTGCTACTTTTGCTTATGCACCTGTTTTGTCCACAGCAATTGTGTCGGGACAGGCTGGTGCGTTTCTTCCATGTGGGCTTTGCTGTTTCTCAGCTAGATGGCCACTTGTTTATCTTCAAGTCTTTAAGACCCCAGGTGCTATATCTTTTGATAACTGGCCAACATCAGCTTTCTTCGCCACGTTTCCTTGTGCATCTTCATTGTCCTCAGCGATCGTGTTGGGAGGGTGTATGCTTCTGTCATTATTGGTTTGTAGAAGTTATACATTCTGGATGTGAATCATTCATTTAATATAATGGTTAAAAATATTTTCTCCATATTATAAAAAAATTGTTTTACTGGGGGTTCGTATAACATTTATCAGAATCCATCCATCCATCCATTGTGCCAAGCACATTTGTACATTTGTTGCCCGCATCGTTCTCAAAACATTTGCTTTCTACTTGAACCCTTGGTATCAGCTCCTCGTTTTCCCCCTTCACTCATGAACCCTTGATCATTTATAAATTATTATTATTTTGTCATATCTTACACTATCCAACATCTCTTCTCACTCAATTTTCTGTGGTCCATCCTCCAGAGAGAAGGTTATATGTAGTTCCTTGTCACTGATTCCCCCTTTCTACCTCACTTTTGCTGCACCCTTCCAGTATCATCACTTTCACCACTGATCCTGAGGGGTTCATCTGTCCTAGATTCCCTGTGTTTCTAGGTCCTATCCATACCAGTGTACATCCTTGGGTCTAGCTGGATTTGTAAAGCAGAATTGGGATCATGATAGTGGGGGTGGGATGGGGAGGAGGAAGTATCTAAGAGCTAGAGGAAAGCTGTATGTTTCATCAATGCTACACTGCACTCTGATTGGCTCATCTCCTCCCTGTGACCCTTCTGTAAGGGAATGTCCATTTGCCCATAGATGGGCAGATGTGCTCCCAATCTGCACTCCCCCTCATCACATGATATGAAATCAAGATATGATTTTTGTTCCTTGATGCCTGCTGCTTTTTCAGTCTCAATGATGTCTTTTGATGAACAGAAATTCTCAATTCCAATATAATTGAGTTTACCAATTTAAAAAATGTATGCTTAGTATTTCCTTACATGGTCTATTGAAGACACCATGGTGTGTTAGTCTGGATAGAGTAGAGAAACGAATTCATAAGCACACATATGAATATAAGAGAGTTTTATATAAAGGGTAATTGTACATTAAGAAAACATCCCAGCGCAGTCAGATCAAGTCCTTAAGTCTGACAGTACCCCATATGTCTGACAGCAATCTACAAAGTCCTTCAGACTCATGAAACGCATGCAATGATGCAAAACGCAGGATGACCACAAGCCAGGGAGTAGAAAGTCTTTGGATCCGGTGGTGTTGTAAACGTCTCAGCGCTGGCAGGGGTCTCCATGAGGCTTCTCTAGGTCCGGGTTTCTGGCTGCATCCGGGTAGGTCCATGTGGCATCTCCTCAGGGCCGTCTCGCAGGGAGCAGCCTGCTCAGTTGAGTCTCTCCGGTAGCGAGCATTCTCAGTAGAGAGTCTCCAAGGGAGTGAAGCAAAGGACACAGTGTCTCCCACCTTCATGAAGGAAGTACCAGATGTCCCAGAATTCTCAGGAGAAAGCCATGCCCACACAGAGGTCTCATTGGCTATCTCCAGATGGACAGCTAGACTCCCCGCCCCCCGCCCCACACTCTTAATCCTGAAATTGACACCAGATTAGGTGACTGCCACACACGGTTACCTATAAATTCCTTCCAGTATGGTGGTAGCGCATCTCAGTAATACTTGAGCAATAACAAGGTATGGTGGTCTGTCAAAAATAATAGCCATCAATTGATGTCACTGTTTCAGTTGCTTTGAAAAGATCATCAGAATGTTCATTTCCAGGGAGGATCCAGTACCAATCAATAAGTCTAGGGATAGCACATTTCAATAAAATAATGTTTCAGTCTTTATTCATCTTTCATTCAACTCTTCCCCCCAAATTATGTAGACAAACTCAAAGTGTTGTTTCTCTAGCTTTTCATTCTTTTTAAAATCACAGATGTCTTGGCCTCGGTGGAAAAGCTCCCATTGAAATCAAGAGGCTTTTGTTTGGTTCTCCCTGGACCACGGTGACATTATCTCTAAAAATGGGAGAAAAAAGTCCTGCCGTGCCAATGTCATGATTATAAACAACAATCATAAGAACAACAATAGCCAACATAAGATGGTAAAATGCTTAAAGTGCACTGATATACTATAGTGTAAGAAGTGTGGGAGGGCACCCGTCAAGAACCTTGGTACACAAGGTTGAGTGCGATAAAGAATCTGAGGCATAGAGTTGTCAGGTGTGACAGGACAGTATCACAAAAAGTTAAGATTTTTTTTCAGGCAAAAACGTACCTTCCTAGGGAGCAAAGCCATTTGATGATCCTTGGAGTAGCGTTCTTTCTTTTCTTGTTCTTGTTGAAGAACAGCAAAAAGCCATGGCCAGGTTTTAGGTGCCAGAACCCAGGGAAGACTCCCAGAGATCAGCGAGGAAAGGGGCTGTTGTTGAATTCAAGTAGCATCTGGCATGAGAACTTGATGCTGTCTACAATCCTCTGTGTTAGTGCTGTCTGCCTAGAATCTCTCTTTCCTGGGTCATTTGGGGAACTAAATACACCTTGAAGTCCTGCCATCAAGCACAACTCTCTTGGACAATTCAGAGATCCAGTTTATACATTCCATCACAAAAACCGGTCTGCTGACACTTTATAATGCTATTTAAAAAATCATTTTATTGGGGGGTTCTTACAGCTCTTTTTTAATGCTATCTTAACAGAAAGTGACATTGGCCTACTTGGTCCAGAGATGACTTTGAAAGACTTTAGATTGGGCCTAAAGTTCCAATCATCCAAGGATGATTGACCTCCATGAAAAGAGCTAAAATACAGGAAAAAAAGAAAAAAGTTAAAATACAAGTGCCCAGCAGAAGGTTGCCAAAGTTAGCAAATGTTGAATGCCGAATTCAATGTAAATTTCAGTGATTTGTTTTTTAGTACAAGTATATCACATGCTTATATTAAATTTAGATTAAACGGCACATGTCTATCTTAGTTGGCAACCCTATCCAAGCTCGTAAAGAAAAAAAGTCAAGGGGCGGGTCAAAAATTTCTTTGTACATGTGCACGTGACAGTACAAAGATATTGTCTCATTCAAGGCAGCTATTTTCAAGGGGTTGTCCTTGTGTATAAGTGTACATTGTGAGATCAAAATAAAAAAATAGATTGCCATATATTTGTGGCAGAATCATAGCCTTACTGCCAGAAAGCCCACATCAGTGTAACCAGCCACAAGATGTTTTCACAAAAGTAAAGGATGATAATATCCCTGGGGTACACAGAGTTTGTCACGCCCTGACAAGCATCAACAAACAATTTTTTTGCAACCTTCCCAGTGTCTTCCCATGTTTATTTAATGAGTTGGGTCAACTGGTTTTCTTCCAATATCTCAAGGAACAGCAAATAGAACAAATAAAAAGGTTGTAGAAATGAAAGGGAAATGCCTTCTTGAAGACTGGTCTATGTGGAATAGTTCCTGGTCTTAATTCGGCTTCCTCTGACCTCAGAGGATGGAGTATTTTAAGGGAGTGGTCCAGTGTCTCATGTCTTTGTTGCTTAACCCTTATCCTTTAATAATCACTCGTCATTACACAACCCAAGCAGCAAAACACTGCCAACACAGAGAAAGAAGGCTTATAGAAATGAGGGCTGAGGCAGTCATGCATGGGGGCAGGAATTTTGATCCCCTTTCAAGTATTTCAGCAATTTCTCTTATTTTTATTTTTTGGGGGGGGTATCATGATAGTGTGGGGAGGAAGCATTAAAGAACTAGAGGAAAGTTGCATATTTCATTGGTGCTGTTCTGGATCCTGACTGGCTCGTCTCCTCCCCGCGACCCTTCTGTAAGAGGATGTCCAGTTGCCTACAGAGGAGCTTCAGACCTCCACCCCATACTTCCCCTCATTCACAATGAGAAGATTTTTTGTGCTTTGATGCCTGATACCTAATCCTATCCACACCTTGTGTTCACACAGCCTGTGTACTTCTTTCATGTGGGCGTGTTGTTTCTCGGCTAGAGGGCCGCTTGTTTACTTTTAAGCTTTTAAGTAATGCCTCTTATTCAGTCAATTTTTATTCTGCTACAATATAGTTCTGTACTTAACTTGAATCTCCTTGAGATCACTTTCTTTTGTATTTTCAGCAGTTTCTAGCCTACTTCAAAAAGTAGGAAGTATTACTATTTTTTGGTGGCAGGAAAGCAATAGAAGAATTCTGTCGGAAAGTAGGAAAGGGGGAAAAAAAGTCTTTACCCATTTTGCAAATGGAAAACTAATGGACAAAATATCATTTAGATTCTCTCTGATTAGTCAATTATTTCAAGAATTATAGTTTCATATGGGTGCTATAGCAAAGTGTGGTAAAGAAACTGCTTGATGCTCAGGTATAAAACAACATGTGTCTGGGATCTTAAAGTCTTCTCTGCTGACAAGTTGAGTGAGACATCAACTAAGCCCACATGTGGGAAGCACCCCCGCCTGTGTGATTCAAGGATTGTAAATAATAAAATACAAATCCAGAGCAGGAAATGCTAACCGGGGTGAATATTTGTGAATACTTGGTTTGTAGGGGCTATTGATGACCCTGGAAACTCAAAATGAATTTGTAGGGGTCACATGCAGATTAAGCCTCCAGAGAATCCCCTCTGATCACAGCTAAGGGATGTGACTAGTCCTGTTAACAGGCAGAGAGCATTGCAATTGTTAATTACAGCAAATGTAGTTAGATTAAAATGCAATATGTTACCATTTTGTTCTCCTTTTTGACCTTTTAAATATTGTTTCCCCCCGTGGCATAGTGTTTGTGCGTGGGACTGTGGCCCACTGGGATGGAGGTTCAAATTCAGCAGCAGCTCTACAGGAACAAAGACTGGGCCTCCTACTCCCACCACTAGAGGGTAGTGAGGCCCTCCCAAAAACAAACAAAAATTGTTTTCATTAAAAAAAAGATTTGTAGTAAAATGGAAATACACATGAATTAAGCATCTGGTGAATCCCCTCTGACCATAGAGCAGGGATGTGAATAGCCTTTTATTTCTTTAATTTTTATTTTTTTCCCACATCACTACCCTAGTGGAAGTAGGAAGCCCAGCCTTGCTCCTGGAGAGCTGCTGCTGAATTTGAATCGTCAACCCTGTGGGCCGTAGCTCCACACACAACCACTGCGCCTCCAGAGCTCAGCATGAATAGCCTTTTGTCATGTAGAATTTATTGGAAAGTGGATGATTACAGATGCAGTTAGGTTAAAATTTAATACCTTATCATTTGATCTCCTTTTCGATCCCTTTAAAATTCATTCTACTTTTTAATACTGTCTGCTGTCCTTTTGATTGAGGTTTTTCCTCTGTTCTAATTTGTCATTGTATGTTCTTTTGTATGAAATCTAGGATAGGCAAATCTATTGAAACAGTAACTGGATTAATGGCTGTTTTGGGGGGGGGGTAGGGGAGGTTGTTGGGAAAACGAGGAACAAATAACGATGAGTACAAACAAGAAAGAAGAATATGTTCTAAAATTGATAGAGGTGATGACTGTACAACTCCTCTTACAGTGACTGAACTGTTGAATTGTATGATATGTGAATTATGTGCCAGCAGAACTCTTAAAAAAACAAAAAGAGGGGCTGAGCCCCGGTGGCGTAAGTGGTTGAGTGCGGGACTGTGGCCCCGGGCTTGGCGGTTCAAATCCACCAGTGGCTCCCAGGAACAGCACTGGGCAGTGCCCATAACCACCAGAGGCAGTGATGCCCCCCCCAAATAAAAACAAAACAAAACAAAAAACCAAAGAGTTGTATTTTCACTGGGTACAAATGAGAACCCCAAACCTGGGGTAAAGTTGAGAATTGTTGCTGCATTTTCCAAACTTTGGTCCTAGGATAGAAGATAATTTTTACTTTAGTGATGAAAGAACTGATAAGAGGTTCAAGGAAGACAAACAACCGAGAAAAGGAGAGAGAAATAATGGCAAATTCTAGGAAAAATAAAAGAAAATAATTTTTTTCTTGGTCTGTACATGATGTGAGTAGCATTTTACATGGTCAGAGTTGAATACATGCTGAAGTTTGCTTTCACAAATCTATCTGTATATGGAAGATTGGGCAGTTTGGGAGTGAATATATATATATATGTATATATATATAGAGAGAGATATATAGATATATAAAAAAAAAACTGGGGGAAGAATGGGCCCAGGGAAGAGCTCTAAATACTCAGTTTTCTTAGTAGAAAATCTAAGTTTCAAAAGGAAAAGAGTTACAGATAACAGTCATTTATGAGTATGAAGGTCAATACTATGAGAAAAAGCTAAATGAATATAAAGGATTTTCTTTCCTCCTTTCCCTGAGGCATGGGAATCCAGGATGAAGACCTTGGGGATAGGATATGTCTTTCTTGTTTTCCTTTGGTTTGTGTTTTGTGCTTTAGTTCTTCTTTTCAAAATATCATTTTATTGGGAGCTGTGGTGGTTATATGCTTATGTTAGTTTTATGACTGAGATGTAGGGATTAATCTGTAAGATGTAGCCTGTTAATCTGGAGATGGCCATTGAGTAGCCAATGAGGTCTCTGTGTGGGCATGGCTTTCTCCTGAGACTTCTGGGAAATCTCGCGATATTTCCCTGGTGAAGATCAGAAGCTATCTCCCAGTTGTTGGGAGTTAGTCTCAGAGACAATGAATCACGGACAAGACAAGATGGCAGCATCTGAGGAGCCAGAGAAGCCACACGGCTTTGCCCTGATGGAGCCAGATCTCTGAAGCTGAAGAGGTCACGTGGAGACCCCTCCCAGTGATGAGTTGCTTCTGCCACCACTGGATGCTGTTGATGAACCCTGAGCCCTGGAAGCAAGGAGCCATGGGGAGACCCCTGCCAGTGCTGGGATTCTGCACCCACTGACCTGTGACTTCATGAGTTGTAAGGAGACATTATAGACTGATGTCGGGCATATGGGCTAATATCAGACTTATGACTTTGAACTGGACTGGCTTGGGATGCTTTCTCAGCGTTCCATTCTTTTTGTATATAAACCCTTTCCTTATTTCTATATGTGTGTCTATGAAATTTGTTCCCCTAGTCTACCCGGACTAACACAGGAGCTCTTGCAGATATAACATTCCATAGCTCAATCACATCAAATAATGTTGTACAATTGTTACCACATTCAATTTCAAAAAAAAAATCTCTTTCCTCTTGAACTCCTTCATATCAGCTTCCCTTTATTCCTTCTATCCACACCCCTCCCCCACCATACCCCACAGGACCCATTATTCCTTTTTTTCATTTTTTTGGGGTGGCATCACTGCCCTCTGGTGGTGGGAGTAGGAGGCCCAACCTTGCTGCTGGATTTGAACCTCCAACCCAGTGGGCTGCAGTCCCATGCACAACCACTATGCCACTGGGGCTCAGCCCCTATTCCTTTTTTTTCTATAAGAGTTTTTCCCCATATCTTAAACAATCCAATAGGGATACTTCATTTTGATCATCAGCCTGTAGAGTGGTGATTCTCAACATTCTTAATGCTGCGACCCATTAATATAGTTCCTCATGTCATGGTGATCCCCAACCACAAAATTATTTTCATTGCTATTTCATCACTGTAATTTTTCTACTGTTATGAATCAGATGATCCCTGTGAAAGGGTCGTTTGACCCCTCAAAGGGGTCGCAACCCACAGGTTGAGAAACGTGCTGTAGAACTATTTGTCTCTTTTGTCTATATACATGGATTAAAATGAAAATGAAAAAAGATCAGCAATACCATTTTTTATGAAAGGAGGAGATGATTGTTTGGGGCTAGTGGAATAGATTCGTAGTTTCAAATAACATTCATAAAGAAATAGATTTTAGAAACATCAGCTGCTCATAGGATGGTACTTTCTACATTTCAAACCCAATGAGAGTATATCTTCCATAGGCAGTCCTATTTACAGTCTAGCTGGCCTCACCCTGGTTACCTCTTTCCCACAACATTTTGAGGCAGGGCAGTAAACTTCTGGGATGATTTCTGAGCCTCAGCCCTCACAAAGCTAATGTGTCTGGGACCCTCTAGAAATAAAAATGGGAATTACATTGTAAGCCTCCTGAGCTCCTTTCTGATCTGAGAAAGAATGGGAAAACTGCAGCTTTCCTTTCTTTGGACCTGTGTGAAGTGAAGGGGTTTACAATGACATTTGTCAGGAAATGTTTTTGCCAAGAGTAGAGCCACAGGAACTGTGGGAGATAAATAAATAGGTTCTGTTTAACCACACTTTGCAAATGTTCTCAATTCTAATCAAACACTCCCATGGGATAAAAGAAAACTCAACTGACTGTGTGCAGGTCGGATTGCTCTGCTTGTACTTTTTACTTGGGTAGCAAAATCCCTCCAACTGCTGGCTTTTGAAAAGCAGCCAAGCTGAGCTGGGAGCCTTTCTCAGATTTGTAGTGGGCCATCTCTCCCCCCAGGTACAAATTACCTTCTCCCATCAAACTTCTAGTAGCCAGTGAACGTCTACTCCAGTTCCACCTGGTCTAGATGGCTGCCCTAGAGAGCAGAAAAGTACACAGGGGACACCCACAATGAGAGTCACAGTGTCCTTACACTCTGTGGAGACACTCCTTCCTCCCACCTTTAGAAGAAAGGAATCCTGTGTGTTCATTCTCTGCAGTCAGAGTTTCTCTGAATCTTAGAAGCTCGGGATCCCTTTCCTGCAGGAGAGAGACAGCTCTGCTGTCTCAGAGAAGATTGGCCTGCACTCTCCCCGAATCTCCGGGAATTGCTGCCTGTGTCACATAGAACTTGAGAATCCCAGACAGCTTTGCTGTTCTGGTGCCACATGGACAAGACCTGCTCCTCCCATATTTCTAAACCTTATGAGGAGTGAAAACACATACCATCTTGAGCTTGAAATGAGAAATGAGTTAGGAAGTAAATTAGAGTATGAGTAACTGCTTTAAGATCACTGTCTACTTTTTAGGTTCCTCTTGTTGATAGTAGGAGGTGTCATTGTGTCGATTTTGACTCATAGCCACTCTGCGTGACAGAGTTCTCGATGATAATCTTCACGACAGTGTCATCAGGTCTTCTCCTGTGGGATCACTGGGTGAATTCGACTTGCCTGTCTTCTAGTTATCCTGTGATAGAAATTTCATTTGCTAAAATTCATTATCAGGCATATAGAGGATGAACTAGGGCTGGGTAGAAATGAAAAGCAAAACAAAACCCCAAACTCATTGCTGTTAAGTTGGTTCTAACTCATAGAGATACTAAAGGGTAGGATAGCCCAACCTGCCTGTGAGGACTTCCAAGACAGTCATCTTTATGGAAGTCAATCGCCACATCTTTCTCCTTCAGAGTGACTTTTGGGCTTGAAATGCAATGTTCCATTTGCAAGTGAGGACTGAATCATTAAGCCACGAGGGGACCTTGGCTATATATAAATGCTAAATAAACGTGAAACAAAACTGAGAAGCAAAACCATCCAAGTTATTCTTATGAAGGTTTTCCTGCTAGTAAAGCTTTTTTTTTTATTTACTTTAAAGTCCAGTCTCTACAATTAGAATACACTGTACGATGTTTAAAGTGAAAGATTTTGTGATTCAAATCTATATGGAAGAAGCACACTGGTCTGGGTGATCCAAGGATTGCAAAATAATAAATCCAAATCTGAAGGAAGGAATGGTTTCAGAGTTTAAATTGTGAGCACTTTGGTTTGCAGAAGGCTATGATGACAGGTGAAGCCCCAAATTCATTTGCAGGGTCCTCACGTGGATTGAGTCTCTGTTAAATACCCTCTGATCATAGTCCAGGGATATGATGAATCATGCTATCAAACAGAGAGCATTGGGAAGTGAGTTATGGCAGATGTACTTAGGGTAAAAAGTAGTACCTTACCATTTAATCTCTGTTTTAAACCATTTAAAGTTGTTTTAGTTTTTAGTATTTTCTGCTTTGTCTTTCCCTTTGTTTTTCTATGTTTTGTGTAGTCATTGTTGGGTTTCTTTTGTTTGTTTGCTCTGTAGAATTTTGTCTGATCACATTTGTTTTGTATGATATTCTGTATATGAAACCCAGAATAGATACATCTGTAGAGAGAGTAACTGGATACAGGAATGACAGGGGAAAATGGAGGGAAATGGAGAACTAACAGCAATGACTATGCGAACAAAATGTTAAGAAATTGAGTGTGATGCTCACTGTACACATTTTCTTAATATGATTAAATTGCATGATATGTATAGCATATGCCAATAAAACTATTTTTTAAAAAAAGACTGTGTGATATATTTCTTTTTATTTGAGCTCCTAGATTAGATGCTACACATAGTAGGTACTCAACAGATTATGTATGTTGATGATGGCATTTACAAGTGAAGAAACAGTCATCACAAAACTAGGATTAAACTAAGGGTAGATGGGGTCTTCTTTTTGTCTTATTTGCATCTTCTAATGTTCTCCAATGACTACAGAAATCAAAATCACTGCCATTGAGTTATCATGGTACTGCGGGGAAATCTGTGTTCCCTACAATTTCTCCCATCCGAAAAATATGTCACACAATGTGTTTGAATATAACAATACCCCAAACCAATAAAAATATAACAACCACAAAAAAGCTCACTTTCATGAAATTCTTATCATCTGCTAGGAACTACTTTTAGCATTTTACCTGTGTTAACTCATTGAGTAGTAAATATGATTCTTCTAATTGCAGATGTTTCACCCTCGCTTTGGGAAATTCATTTCTTTGCTCAAAGCTGGGTTATTTCCTGATTTGTATGCAAATAGATTGACAAATTCCAATGAGCGTCATCCTGACGTAGTGACACTTGCATGATCATTTGAAAGGCCTCCTTAACCCAGTGACTCAGAGGTGTGACTCCTTCACTCTTTCATGACACTTAAGCTTTCATGTGTCACAAATAGAGGTGCAGACCGATGGAGAAAGAGCTTGCTCCTTAGAGATTTTGAAGCTGAGAGTGGGCTGGTGCCCTTATCAGTGCCTGCTGACATGAAGGTGTGACGAAACTAATTAGCCAAATGAAGGACAGTGACTCTGCATGTACTTGAAATGACTCTGTAAAGCCTTCATTAGATACAACAGCAGAGTTGGGCAATTCCATAAACAAAATCCTATGGCCATTTGAACAGATCTGACTCATGTTCACCCTATGGGTTGCAGAGTAAAAGCGCTCTGTAGCTTTGCTTGGCTGTCATCTTGATGAAAGCGAATTTTCTGACCTATCTTTCCTTGGGCCCCTCACCCTGATGATGTTTCTGTCAAATGACCAGGAGAAGTGAACTGACCTTAACTGGGATTCTCTCATGTTTTCTAGAAAGGCAAGAATCATAACAAAAGCAAAGTCAACACCAGTTTACGGCCAGCCCATCACCCCACCCAAACCAGAAAAGCAAGAGCCGAATGCAAAGTTGCCACACAGACTCATGAGTTCCTGACAGGTTCCGGGAACAAAGATTGAATGGGGTCAAGAGAGCAAATCACATCACTTTTGTCAGGAACCAAAGAAATCACTATCAGATTATTACTTTTTTAAAAAAATTAATTTTTAAATCATTTTTTGGGGGGCTGATACAACTCTGATCACAACCCACTCATACATTCCTTGTGCCAAGCACATTTGTGCATTTGTTGCCATCACCATTCTCAAAATATTTACTTTCTACTTGAGCCCTTGGCATCAGCTCCTCATTTTACCCCTCCCTCCCCACTCTGCCCTCCTGAATCCTTGATAATTTATAAATTATTATTTATAAATAATTTATAAATTATTATTATTTTATCATATCTTACACTGTCCAATAATCTCCCTTCATCCACTTTCCTGTTTTCTGTTCCCCAGGGAGGGGGTTTATATGTAGACCTTTGTAATCATTTCCCCATTTCTACACTATATTCTATCTACCCTCCTGGTATCGCACTCTCACCACTGATTCTGAAGAGGTCATCTGTCTTGGATTCCCTATGTTTCCGGTTTCTATCTGTACCAGTGTATATCCTCTGGTCTAGTCAGATTTGTAAGGTAGAATTAGGATGATGATAGTGGGAGAAGGGGAAGAAGCATTTAAGAACTAGAGGAAAGTTGCATGTTTCATCACTGCTATACTTCACCTTGACTGATCCATCTCCTCCCCACGACCCTTCTGTAAGGTGATGTCCAGTTGCCTACAGATGAGCTTTACGTCCCCAATTTGCACCACCCCTCATTCACAATGATATGATTACTAATGCCAGATAGATTTTTTTTTAAATATAGATTTTATTGGGGCTCTTACAACATCCAATACATCGTTTGTATTAAACATACTTGTACACATGTTGCCACATTCATCTACAAACATTTTCTACTTGAACCCCTGCAGCATTAACTCCTCTTTCCCTCTAGTTCTTTGTTTTTTTAAATTCCAACTCCCCATATTTCCCCTTCCCCCTATTCTTCCCCCATGAACTTCCAATAATTTACAAAATATTATTACCTCTTCATATTGTACATGTCCAATGTGTCACTTCACCCACTCACCCCCTTCCCTGTTGTCCACACCCCAGATAGGAGGTCACATGTAGCTCTCAGAAATTTGTTCCCTCTTTCTACTCCACCATCCCTCCATCCTCCCAGTGTCACTATTCCCCAATAGTCTCAAGGGATTATCTATCCTAAATTCCCACGTTTCTGACTCCAATGTACATCCCCTGGTCTAGCCAAATCTTTCTGGCAGAATTGGGATAATGATAGTCAGTGGGAGGAAACATTTGAGAACCAGAGGAAAGTTGCACATTTCATTGATATGACACTGTACCTAGACTGGCTCATCTCATCACTGCAATCCCTCTGTAAGGGGATGTCGCGTCACTTATTGATGGGTTTTGGGTCCCCAATCTGAACTCCCCCTCATTTATAACGATATAATTTTTAGGTCTTTGATGCTTGATACTGGATCCCTTTGACACCTTGTGGTTACTCAGGCTGGTGTGCTTCTTCCATGTGGGCTTGCTTCTTAGCTGGATGGCCACTTGTTTACCGTCAAGTCTTTAAGACCCCAGATGCCTCATCTTTTGATAGCCAGGCACCATCAGCTTTCTTCACCACATTTGCTTATGCACATATTTGTTTTCTGTGATCGTGTCAGGGAGCTGTGCATATAGATTTTAACAGAAAACAAAGTAGGAAGGTATTTACTTGTACTTTAGTGATTATGCAAAGATACTTATCTGTGTGGATGAGTAAATACTTCAAGAACCTAGGCTATAGGATAAAAGAACACAATATCAGGATTGGAGAAAGACTCATTAACAGTCTGTGATATGCAGGTGATACAACCTTGCTTGCTGAATGGAAAACAGACTTGAAACAGTGATAAAGTTCAGAAATACAGGCCTCAATGTGGATTATAAGTCAATGTCAAAACAAAATCCTGACAACTCAGGCAATCCACATCATCATGACAAATGGAAAAATGATGAAGTTTATTCAAGATTTCGTTTTACTTGGATCTACAATCAATACCCATGAAAGTAATAGCCAAGAAATCAAATGTTCTAGTGTTTTTAGCAAATATGCTTTGAAAGACCCCTCTAAAGTATTGAAAAGCAACGATGACACTTTGAAAATTTAGGTGAATCTGACCTTATGCGGCTTTCCACTGTATTTTCAATGATCTCATTTGCATATGAATAAAATGGATGCCTTTGGTGAAAATATTGACTATACCACAGGCTGTTAGATGCAATTGACCTCATAGGTAAATAGTTATAAAATATGAGTGTTTGCTCAAGTTATGTGAGCACATAACCTTTTATAATTATTTATCATGAATATTTACACATAAGGATCCATAAAATACTTAGGTTTTTATAATTAAATATCTACAATAAAGATGAAAAATAAAAATAAAGAGATAACCTTGAAAATGATGCACAAGATTATAATTTCCAGGATTTCTTAAAGAGGAAAAAGTTAAGGCAATCTGTATCATCTTCCAAGACTCAAGACTGACTATGTGATGGCTTCTGCATTCACTGGATTCCTAGGTCCAGAATTGCAAATTTATTTGTCTATAGTTGAAGGTTGTCTCATAATTTATATGTAATACCCCTCAACCCAGCAGGGCCCATCTCAGGTAGACCTAAGTGGTAGAATGGTAGGCCATGATAAGTGGTAGAAAGAAAAAATATAATCGGATAAAGAGGCTAAAAGATGATGTAAAGTAGTGCGTGTGAGGAAGGCCTCTATTTAAATAGAATGTTCAGGGAAGACTTCACTAGATGGTGGTAATGTACCAGCCCAGATATGAATGAAGTGACAGATGACCCACAGGACTATTGGGAGAAGGGAAATTCCAGAACAATAAAAATGCAAAGGTCCTAAGGTAGAGATTGCTAGGTATGCTTTAATGTTGTTAGGTACCATCCAGTCACTTCCAACTCGTAGCTGTTTGTGGCAATTACATCATCTCCTGCCAACTTGAGCAAAGGGGTGGGGCCTAGCCTGTCAATCAGATCATAACCAATGAAGCCCCTGTGCGGACATGGCCTTCTGAAGACTTGGGGAACTTCGGTCTTTCTCCCTGGAGGCAGGACACACACTCTCCCTGCGAGACATTCCTGTTGACAAGCCACATGGAGCTACACTGATGGAGCCAGGGCCCTAGAGCTGGAGGAGCCACGTGGAGACCCATGTCAGCACTGAGATGCTTCCACCACCACTGGATCCACAAGACTTTCCACCCACCAGTCTGTGATCTTCCTGCAGTCAGCATCATTTCATGGCTGCATGAGTCTGAAGAGGAATTTATGAACTGCTATTGGACATATGGGCTAATGTCAGACTTATGAACTCAATCTGGACTGGACTGGGATGTTTTCTCAATATTCAATTGCTCTTTTAAATTAAGCTCTTTCTTATACATATATGATTGTCTCTGGATTTGTGTCTCTAGTCAACCCAAACTAACATACTAACCTATGTCCAATAGAGTGAAACCCTGCCCTACCAAGCATGATGTGCTTTGACAGGGACTGGTCTCTCTTGAAAATATATCCAAAGTATGTAAAGCACAGTCTTGCCATTTTTGTCTCTAAATACAGGTTGCTTTGTCCTTTTAGCAGTCCATGTTACTTTCAATATTCTTCTTTTGTACCATAATTCAAATGCCTCAATTCTTCAGTGGTCATCCTTTGTCAATATCCAATTTTCACATGCAAATGATGCAATGAAGAATATCGTGATTTGAGTCAGGCACACCTTAGTCCTCAAAGTACAATCCTTGCTCTTCAATACTCTACCGAGGTCTTGTACTGCAGATTCACCTAAGCAATACGCCCTTTGCTCTCTTGACGGCTGCTTTCACGAGCACTCTTTGTGAATCCAAGTAAGACAACATTCTCGACAACTTCAATCCTTTCTCCATTTACCACGACGTTACCTATTGGTCCAGTTGTGAGGATTTTGAGGTTCTCCGATATTATTGTTGAATTGTCTATTTCTCTTTTCAATTCGGTGTTTAAGTAATTTGAGGCTCTTTCATCGGGTGCACATATGCTTTTAGTTCTATTTTTATTTAATCATTAAATTGTGCCCTTCTTTGTCACTCATGATGGGTTTTTCCTTGAAATCTGTTTTATCAGAGATTAACGTTGCGGTCCGGGCTCAGTGGTGATGAGTCAGACTGCTAACTGCAAGTTTGAAAGCACAGCAGCTCTGAAGGACAAAGATGGGCCTTTCTACTCCCACAAAGCATTCCAGCTATGGAAACTCAAAAAGGCACTTCTACCTGGTCCCACAGGATTGCTGTGACTTGGTATCAACTTGATGGTAATGAGTTTGAGATTTTTTTTTGTTTTCTTTTAGTATTGAACTTTTTTTTCAAATACTTGTTATATGTTTTTCCATTCTTTGATTTGTAGTTTATCTTTGTCTTTGCATCTCAGGTGTGCTTCTTTTAAGCAGCATACTATTTTCTTGTCCCTTCTGCTACTTTGTCTCTTGATTGGGCATTTAATCCAATTAATATTCAGTGTATCACTGTTACTCTTAAGATGTTCCTTCAGTCCTACAGTTTTCAACATGGAAATCCTACTCACAGTGTCCTGTCTAAAGTTCCTATGGTTTAACCTCTTCTGCAAGCCAAAATCTTCCACTCGGTAGGGGAGGAGCGGTTGTTCAGCTACACAGCCTGGACGCATGGATGGGATAAAACATCTTGTTATATAGATTTTGAACTAAGTTTGCTTTTGGCCACACTCCACCTGGCTCCACCCCAATTTCTGTCTCCATGCAAGAACTATTGCTACCTCTAATTTCAGAGCACTTGGTCTTCTGATAAACCCCATGAAGCCTGCTTTTGCTCCTCCTATATCAGCGATTTGCATTTCACCTTTTTCTTGTTTTCCAACTAAATTTTTCCTTGTTTATCTGCCTTTCAGAATCTTTTTGTTTGTTTGTTTATTTGTTTTTGTTTCTTTGTTTTTTGGGCATCACTGCTCTCTGGTGGTGGGAGCAGGAGGCCCAGCCTTTGCTCTTGTGGAGCCGCTGCTGGAATTGAACCTCCACCTCAGTGGGCCACAGTCCCGCGCACAACCACTACGCCACCTGGGCTCAGCCCTTTCAGAATCTTATCTCTGATTGTTGTCTTTCACATTCCTTTACCATATGGGTCATGCTATTTTTATTCCACCGTAGTCATTTTAAGGAGCCCTGGAGCCATAGTGGGTTATGCATTTGGCTACTAACCACGAAGCCAGCATTGTAATTTCCTAGCGACTCCTCAGAAGAATGATGGGACAGTCTGCTTTCATAAAGATTTACAGCCTTTGAAATCCTGTGGAGCAGATCTATTGGGTCGAACAGTTTCAATATGAGTCAGAATGACTCAAAGACAATGAGTATTTCAGTGAGGTTTGGGGCGGGAAGAATGGTATATCAAGGTGCTCAATCTGCTGTGTTGCTTCAAAAGGTATTTTCTTTGGGAACAAAAATATTTTCTTTTAAGTTATGAAATACATGCATCCAGTTTAATGATCAATTATAAGGTGAATGATCATTAACTAACACTCACATAAAGAAATAAAACATTGTTAGCCTCCTGTCCATTGCCAGTCACAGAGAGCTACTCCCTCCAGAGTTGACATTGCTCTGGCACTTAAGATTTCTAGTCCCCTCCACTCAATTACTTCCTCAATGCAAGAACACTTTGTTCTATTACATTAGCATTCCATGATGCTCTCCTTTCTTACACGATCACTGCAGACAAATGTGTGCAAAAGGATATATGGTGAGAAAACTGATGGTGCCCGCCTATCGAAAGATAGTGTCTGGGATCTTAAAGCCTTGAAAGTAACAAGTTGTCATCTAACTCAGAAGGAACAAAGTCCACATGGAAGTAGTGCACCAACTGGTATAACCACAAGGTGTCAAAGGGATAAGTTAAAGGCATCAAAGAACTGAAAATCATATCATTGTGTGCCCACCTTCCTGATATGATCACTGAAGATAAATGTGTGCATAAGCAAATATGGTGAAGAAAGCTGATGGTGCCTGGCTATAAAAAAATATAGCTTCTGGGGTTTTAAAGACTTGAAGGTAAACAAGCACCCATCTAGCTCAGGCAACAAAGCTCACATGAAAGAAGCACAACAGCCTGTATGATCATGAGGTTTTGAAGGGACCAGGTATCAGGCATCAAAGAAGTAAAAATTATATCATTATAAATGAGGGGGAGTACAGGTTGGGGACCCAAAGCACATCTGTAGGTGATGTGACATCGCCTTACAGAAAGGTCCTGGGGAGGAGACAAGCCAGTCAGGGTACAGTGTAGCAACAATGAAATATGCAACTTTCCTCTAGTTCTTAAATGGTCCCCTCCTGCCCACTCTCATGATTCCAATTTTACCTTACAAATCCAGCTAGACCAGAGGACGTACACTGGTACAGATAGGAACCGGAAACACAGGAAATCCAGGGCAGCTGGTCCCTTCAGGACCACTGGTGAGAGTGATTATACTGGGAGGGTGGAGGGAAGGTGGAGTAGAAAGGGGGAGCATTTTACAAAGATCTGCATTTAGCCTCCCTGGGGTATAAACAACAGGGAAGTGGGTGAAGGAAGAACATCAGACAGTGTCTGCTATCACAAAACAATAGTAATTTATAAATTATCAAGGATTCATAAGGATTTCATATGGGTTGGACTCAGAAATGCATGGGGGCAGTCTATCCTGTCCTATATTGTCACTATGAGTTGGCAATGACTTGATGGCATTGAGGATTTTCTCATTTTATTTTAGGTGGCAAAGTTCTTATCATTTTCCTGCTTTCAGAGTTTCCATGGAAATGTTTGACATCCTTCTGCATTCTGATCTTTGTCTGTTGTCATTGCTAGGCACCACCTTGAGTCCGTTTCTACTCATCGTGACCCTATGAACACCAAAAAACAACTCTGGTCACTCTGAATGCCATCTTTGAAACCACTGCTATATCCACTGTGTCAGTCCATCAGTTGACGCTTTATTTTGTCAAGCTTGATGCCCTCCAGAAACTGGTCTCTGATCTTTGTATATGACCCTGACCCTACTAGTATTGGAAATACCAGTGGCATAGCTTCCAGCAGCACAACAATTCACAAACCACCACAGTATGACAAACTGACAGATGATAGGTAGGATCTTTGTACATTACCTTCTCTTTTTCTTTCTGAAAGCTTTTAGGATCATTTCTCTAGATGGTGTTGGAATTTCATAACATTGTGACCAGTTGGTGTGGGTCTTTTTAAAAATTGTGATAAAAATAGATCTAACAAAACACTTATCATTTAACAGTTTCCATATGTATTATTCAGTTGACTTTATTATATTCTTCATGTTGTATAATGATCACCTTCCACTCTTAAATAATCTGGTCACCAACACCATACACTCCAGGTCCCTTGAATGAATATTTTGTGTGTGTGCTTTGTAGAAAGAGTCCCTAAATGCTCTCTTCTGCCTCTTCTTATTGTTCTCCTTTGTTCATGTGTGTTTTCACTTTCAAGATCTCTGTTTTAGTCTCTACATCACGTCTTTTTTTTTTTGTTTTGCATCACTGCCCTGGTGGGAGTAGGAGGCCCAGCCTGCCTCCTGCAGAGCTGCTACTGGATTTGAACCGCCAACCCCGTGGGTCACAGTGCCGCACACAACCACTATGCCACCGGGGCTCAGCCCATCTTTTTTTTTTTTTTTAATATCAGATCTTTTTAAGAGCAAACTCTTTTCATTTCATGAATGCAATCCTGTTCTTTTCTCAGAAAACAATAACTTTTTTCACTTCTCTTAACATTAATTCTTTCCTTTATTATTTATATTCATACTATTTTAGCATGATGCCTTCCAGAAACTGATCTTTGTATACCATCCTGACCCTACATAATGGGTGCCCTAAAGCCAGAGTTTTAAGCATTTCTCTGGAAAGGATATCCTTGGTTTCTTGCCAGGAAGAAGAGAGGAGTGGTTAGTTACCTGGGCGCCCAGCCCAGAAGAATAGAAAAGGTGTGGTTTATAAGTATTCCTTATATGGTTTCTGTTTTTTCATACCATCTTGTACCTCACCTTTAGAAGTATGTGGCCTCCCTCAAAACTCAGACACTTCCTGGGGGTTTCTGGGTAGATATAGTTTTGTTCTTATTCACTGCCTCCCCTTAAGAGATTGAACACAAGAAGAAAGGAGGCCACTTTCCCTAATTATCAACATCCATACTTCCAAACTTGCACTGGATCCTGAGTACAGTCTTCGCTTTTCTCCTCTCCTGTCTTTCTGGGGAATACCTGATCTATTCCTTTGGTGTCATTTTAGGGAAGCTCCAACACAGTAGATTATATATAAATAATTTTTCAAAATTCAGGAGCAGACCAGAGGCCACTGAGTGGCAAACAAAGGTGACTCATTCCACCACTTAAAACCTGACCACCTTGGACCACATAGAGTCTTGCTGATTTCTGGTGAAGTTTTACCCAGCAAAATGGTAAGCACCAACAACTTAACCCAGGCAAGGAGAACTAAGTAGCAGTTAAGATTGCAAAACTCCAATGAGAGAATCAAGGTTTTCAAGGTGTCAGGGGACCTCATGTTCAACTAGAGGAGAGTGCCAGGAATGACCATGGTCAGGATTCCAACTTCTGAAAACCCTTTCAAGGATATGAAGATGTACATTATCCTGCAGTGGAAGAGTGACACCTTTTCTTGCCTTTTCTTAAGGAAGCAGATTATGAGCGACTCCTTAGAGAGATTCACCTTCGGCTTATTTGGTGTAACCACAGCTAATAACAAAAATACTCCTATCAACAATCCTGTACTCGCAAGTCTTTATTTAGAGAAAGCCCCTTTCTCTAAAATATCTCCTACTGATTCCATAGAGAGTAACTGTCTTGTTTTCTACATGGTATCTGTGTGTCAGTGTGGGTTAGTGTTTTCGGAAAGTTGATTTGGGGGGGGGGGGCGGGCATCACTGCCCTCTGGTAGTCGTGGTAGCTACCCAGCCTTGCTCCCGGAAAGCTGCTGCTGGATTTGAACTGCTAAGCCAATGGGCCGCAGTCCTGCACTCAACCACTATGCCACCAGGGCTCAGCCCAGGAAGTTGATTTTTTAAAAAGCACTTAGGTGTACAAAGATATGTGTCATTCCATCTGTTGAGTTTTAAATGGTCTAAGCACCTATCTAGATTAAAAATGCTAAGAACTACTTAAATACTAAAACCTTTTCACTCATTTTATGTTCTTAAATAAAGTTTATGCCAATCTGTATAGTTTTTTTTAAATCCTATTGGTTGATGTACCCTGATACAGATAGGAGTCGGAAACAAGGAGTCCAGGACAGATGATCCTTTCAGGAACAGTGGTGAGAGTAGCAATACCAGGAGGGTGGAGGGAAGGTGGGGTAGAAAGGGGGAACAAATTATAAGAATCTACATAAGGCTTCTTCCCTGGAGTATGGACAACAGGGAAGTGGGTGAAGGGAGATATTGGACAGTGTAAGGAAATAATAATTTATAAATTATCAAGGGCTTATGAGGGAAGGGGGAGCATGGAGGGAGGGGAAAGGAACAAGGAGTCAATGCCAAGGACTTAAATAGAAAGCAAATGTTATGAGAATGATAAGGGCAATGGATGTACAAATGTACTTGACACACAATGAACTTACATATGGATGTGATAAGATTTGTATGAGCCCCCAATAAAAGGAGGTATATATAAAAAAAGAAAGCAAACAGGGACAAGTGGTGGAGAATCGCTAATACTATTTGATTGTATATAATAGAAAATGATTATAGTGCTTTATGTAAAGAATTGCATGTCTATATATTTGTTTAATGATTCAACTATCTATAAGTTAATCTCAAAGACTTCTCATATATAATTAATTATATAAAAATCTACATAAGTACATTTTAAGGTAATAAAAATTTTACTACATTACTACTGAAGTTAAACACATACAAAGCAATGAAACTTAGCCACCTTTAGCAATGCAAACACATTTTGAAAATAACCAGTAGGTCTCTTTTTATTAAATATTATTTGTGGCACTGTTTAAAAAAAGCCTACTGGTCAATTTTCATTCTTTGTTCTCATTTTATATATTTAAAAAATATTTAAGATTGACCATGTGGGAGAGTTTGAAGGCTTGACTCAAGTCAGCATGATTATGTATAAAAATCATGTATAACAATTTTTCAAAATCCAGGAGCAGACCAGAGACCACTGAGTGGCAGGCACAGGTGATTTATTCCACCACTTAAAAACCTGACCACCTTGGACCAAATAAGCCGAAGGTGAATCTCTCTGAGGAGTCGCTCATAATCTGCTTGGCTAATACATGGCCCATCTGCACCTTAGATTTCCCTTCTAATGGGCAGATTTAACTATCCAGCAAAGGGAACTTCTTCTCTGTGATTAAATGAAAGATATGGAAAGAAAGGTTCTTAAGTGAGGGCCTTGGAATAAGGGCCTTTATCAGAAATGCCTTCTGCAGTGTTCAGGAAAAGTTTTAAGATAATTACTTTGTAGAAATCCTTCTCAGAAAACTAACCAACGACTGTAAAAACAATACTCCTCCCAGTCTCTCCCTCCACCGAGTTGCCCCCACCTTCCTCCTCCCTAATCTTAGAACTTCCAATGGGGTGTTATGCCTTTAGTCTTTGATGTTACCTCACAGGTATGCTTCTCTTGACCATTTTGAAGAGTTTGACTTCACTTTGTGAGATGCAACGTGTCCCCAGTTCAAACTGATTTGAGCCTTCAACAAACTACTTAAAAAAAAACAACAGAGGATGCCTCATGCTCGTTTACAACTCATGAAAGACTTCTCTGCACAGAAGGTTGAAAGAAAGAAAGAAGGTATCTGATGGGAGACGCCACAGGGCATCACATAACAGGGCTCCTTCTAAACGAATTTGGTGGACTGCTTCCTTAATCAAAGCTCACGGTACCTCAGCCCTCAAGTGGTTACACTGAGGAGGATAGAGTGAGAACCAGATAAGAAAGGAACAAAATATAGTATGCTAGGTGGGTGTAGGTAGAGATGCCGATTAGTGACTCATCAGAACCTCTCCCAACTCCCAAGTCATCGGATGACACTGACTGTGTCACTCAGGCTAGACTTGCCAGGGCTTTGCTCCAGCCCAAAAGACATGATGCGAGCACTTTGTGACAAAATTCATACACGCTTCCCTTCCTTTGCCATTTCAGAAGAATAGCCTGAGACCCCTTGAGCAGATGAGACAGTCTTTCAAGGGAAAGATTAAGCAGGCAGTGGTGGTGGTGGTGGTGGTGGTGATGGTGGTAGGGGGGTGATGAGACGCCTGGCAACACAAATGGTGGGTTTGGTTTTAGATTCATGACAATGCGGAAAAAAAACAAAAACAAAACGAAACACTGAAAAACCACAAACAACTTGCTTGGGATGGGAGAGGGAAAGAGAGATGACTTTGAACATATACCTGCATTCCCTATTTTTTTTTTTTTGGCCTCAAGTGAATGAGTCCCTCTGATTTTAGACAGAAAGAGCCTTAATTAAAGCAACTGTAATGTGGTCCAGCACCCATGATCGGGTTTTCATACCGTACCACAGTGACTCCTGTGATACTCTAATGCTAGACTTTGGGTCACCTTGATTTCAATTAACAGTAGTGATGGGCAGATGTCAGCAGAGTTTCTAGACTGAGCCAGACTAGGAAGAAGTGTCGCGTGATGCACTTCTGAAAATTAACCAGTGAAAATGCTATAGATCAAAATGATAGTGTGCTAAAAGATCAATTCCAAATAGATAGTGGTTGTAACAATGGACTTGAGCAGACCACGGTTGGGAAGAAGGTGTGGAACTGAGCAGTGTTTCATTCTGTTGTACGTGGGGTCACCGGGAATCAGAGTCACATTGGTGCTACTTGTAAGAATAACATTGAACTGCTACGAAGGCCAAAAACAAAAGAAGAAGGAGGTGGACGAAGGAGAGGAGGAAGAGGAGCAGACTTTAAACATGCCAAGGGGCTCAAAGACACTTGGTTCTGGAGCAAGTTCAGTTAGGGCTCATGAAATACTTCATAAACTTGATCATTGTTTCTTGCTAATTTCTCCTCCACCTTACTTTTCTGGGGGACTCGTCTATCTCTTATCACAATCCATACATTCATCCAGTGTGTCAAGGACATTTGCACATATGCGGCCATCATCATTTTCAGAGCATTCTCTTCCCACTTGAGAATATTTTTGATAATTAAGCCCACCTTAAATAAGAGATAAGGTTCTAACAGGTGATGATATAAAGAGGACATTTACAAGTGAAAGGAACCATACCATTGGCTATGCAGTTAAGAATAGGTTTTTGGTGAAAATCCAGAGCTTCTATGGGCAGTTTGTATGAGTTATGACACATATCAGCACACTTTAGTACCCCCTTCCTTCTGAAAATAAATACTGCCAATTATCTGTGTACTCCCATTGTTCTCATTCTCAAAACTCTTCTTTTTTTATTACTAACATATTTGCCATCAATGCCAGCTTTGTTGAAGGTAAGATATCATAACAACCAGGATACTCTTTAGACATTCTTATAATGTCATTAAAACTAAATTTATCACAAGCATATACATGGAAACATTATTTTCTTTTTAAAAATAATTTTCTTGGGGGTTCACACAACTCATCACAATCCATAGATCCATCCACTGTATGTCAAGCACATTTGTACATTTGTTGCCCTCATCATTCTCAAAACATTTGCCTTCTACTTAAGCCCTTGGTATCAGCTCCTCATTTTTTCCCTTCCCTCTCCGCTCCCCACTTCCTCATGACAAAACTCTTTTTTTAACAGTAAAAGTAAAAAACCCATTCAGGAAAAATCCAGTCTGTGGATGTTGTAAACAGTTAGTGTGCTCTGATGTCCACTGAAAGGTAAGAAGTTCAAGTCCACCCAGAGGCACCTCAGAGGAAAGGCCTGGTGATCTACTTTTGATGATTTAATCACTGAAAACTTGGTGGAGCACAGTGTTCCTCTGACACACATGGAGGTTCCATGTGTCTGAGTCCACTCCATGGCAAACCACTTGCTTAGGGAAGACACCCACACTTCGACCAAAGAAATCTACTCTACAAAGATATGAAATCACTTTTAAAATTTATTAAATCATTTTATTGAAGGCTCATACAACTCTTATCATGATCAATACATACATCAATTGTATGCACACCACATTTGTGCATTTGTTGCTATCATCATTCTCGGTACATCCTCCTTCTACTTAGGCCCCTGGTATCAGCTCCCCATACTTCCCCTCCCTCTCCATGCCCCTCCCCCATGGGCCCCTAATAATTTACAAATTGTCATTATTTTGTCATATCACACACTGTCCAATGTGTCCCTTCACCCACTTTCTTGTCTATTTCCCAAGGAGGAGGTTATATGTAGATCCCTGCAATTGGTTCCCCCTTTCTACTCCACCTTCCCTCCACCCTCCCGATATCACCACTGGTCCTGAATTCCCCATGCTTATGGCTCCTATCCTTACCGGTGTACATCACTTATAATGCAATCTGGTAGTTCTTTGAATTGACATTCACCTCATTCCCTGTGTCAGGGAGGTAACTAAGCATTTCCCATCGAGCAGAGGTGAGTAACAGGAAATGCATTCCTAACTCTATTCCAGGGAAACCTGTTTGGCTTCGCTTGGCCCACTTCTTCGTATTTTTGTTCTTCAGATGTAGCAAATGGCTAACAATTACTTTTATGGGAGGAAAGATGTTTTGCCAAACTCTAAAAACACACTAAGATATGGGATCAGGGGAAAAAAAAGTATGGGCCTCTTCATCCAGTGCCCTGATTATGAAAAAGTTGTCTTTGTGCTTGTTCTTAAATCAGAGCAGTTACTGTTCAGTTAGTCAAATGTTTGTCTTAGAGCATCATACCTGGACATTGGACCTCTACTCAAATACTTCCTCATGGCAAGAACACTTTGTTCTATTAAATTGGAATTCCTTGATGCTCACTTTCACAATACAATCAATGAAGACAAAAGTGTGCACAAGTAAATGTGCACACATTTGCGAAGGAAGCTGATGGTGCCCAGCTGTCAAAAGATATAGCATCTGGGGTCTTAAAGGCTTGAAGGTAAACAAGTGGTCATCAAGCTCAGAAGCAACAAAACCCACATGGAAGAAGCATACCAGCCTGTGTGACCACAGGTATGAATGGAAGAAGTATTCAGGCATCAAGAACAAAAATCATATCATGGCATGCCCACCTTCCTCATAAGATTGCTGAAGACAAAGGTGGTCATAAGCAAATGTGGTGAAGAAAGCTGATGGTGCCCGGCTATCAAAAGATATAGTGTCTGGGGTCTTAAAAGTTTGAAAGTAAACAAGCAGCCATCTAGCTCAGAAGCAACAAAGTCCACATGGAAGAAGCGCACCAGCCATAGGGACCACAGGCGTCAAAGGGATCAGGTATCAGGTATTAAAGAACTAAAAATTGTATCAATATAAATGAAGAGAAGTGCAGATTGGGGACCCAAGGTCCATCTGCAAGAGAAGTGACACACCCTTACAGAAAGGTCATGGGGAGAAGATGAGTCAGTCAAGGCACAGTGTAGCAACCATGAAATATGCACTTTCCTCTAGTTCTAAAATGCTTCCAACCTCCCACAATCATGATCTGAATTCTGCCCTACAAATCTGGTTGGATGTATACTGGTACAAAAAGGAACTGGAAACATGGGGTATCCAGGACAGATGATCCTTGTAGGACCAATTGGGAGAGTGGCGACACTGAGAGTATGGAGAGAGGGTGGAGTAGAAAGGGGAAACTGATTATAAGGATCTATATATAATCTCCTGCCTGGGGTGCAGACAACGGGGAAGTGGGCTAAGGGAGACTATCAGACAGCATTTGACAAGACAAAATTATAATTGTTTATAAATTTTCAAGGGTCTATGAGAGAGTGGGGAGTAGAGAGGGGGTGGACAAAGGAGGAGCCAATATCAGGGGCTTAAGTGGAAAGAAAATATTTTGAGAATGATGATGGCATCAAAGGTATGCTTTGCATACAATGGATGCATGGATGGATTGTGCTAAGAGTTGTATGAGCCCCCAATAAAATGATTTTTAAAAAAGAAATAAATCTGTATATACACAAAAAGAACATCAAAACTAATTTACCTTTCTATTTATAAAAATTATTAAGGAAACACAAAATATCTTTAACATAATAGGAATAATAAATTTAATTCATATTGCAAGGTAGTGAGGGTCTGTTATTACAAATCCTTGTATGTACTTTGAGTTTTTAATGTCATAGGTTTTATGAGGGATGGTTTGTAACTCTGAGTTGCACATAAGCTGGATATTGGTAACCCTGCCTGTAATCTGTAATCTGCCTGTAAACTGCCAGTTATCACAAATTGAATGTACTCTATTGACATAAGGCACTACATAAATAGGCATGCTGCATACTTTTATGTGCTTACAAGTGCAATACTAGTGAGAAGAATAAAACAAAGTTCAGTAGGAAAGTTACAGGCAAAAACGTGAGCTTTTGTACCTTCTCATCTACATAAACTACCTTTCTGAGGGAAGTATCTAACTTTTCTACTCTAGTAACTTTTAGACAACTCTGCAAAGAAAGTTGAGGGCAGCTCATGTAATGTCTATATAATTGTTGACTTATTAACCATCTTAAATATTATTTCTTCCTAGCACATGGTTATCACAAATGAGTAGTTAGAATTTCTACGAACTTGTGATTTTTGTCTTCCTTTTCCCTGAGTGTCTGACAGAGATCTAATCTCTTTATATCAGAAGTTGGGTACTATTTTCTGTGTCATGAAGATATTTTCATATGTCAGCCATGACTTTTGAAATTGTAAAGCTTCTCTTCCTTGCCAAAGAACAGAAATAGTGCATTATCCGTCACCTAAATGAACCTATGACTGGACTCCATCCAATAAGTTGTGTTCCTAAAAGTACAATGGAAATGGATTTTTTGAACAGCAAATCACTTTGAAAATGCACTAGAGAAATGTTTCCTTTGATCGAGATGAACAGCTGAGCCAAGGGTAGCCAACCACTGTGGACAGCAGCTTCTGCCCCTTTCTTTTCTGTAGCCCCCCATACTGGGTCAACTTATATCTCCCTCTTCATTTATTTTCCCCCTGTTGAATGACAGTCCAACTCTTCCGAATAGGACTCTTCTCCCTGGAGGAGAGAACAGCTGGTGGTTAACACATGAGGAAAAACTAAGAGATGATTTGTTTTCAAGTAGAGGAGAGTAACCGTCGGACTGGTCGTTGGCATAGATAATTTCGTTTTATAATCTGAGAATGCCTAGTTTGTCAGCTGAAGGTGAGCTGTGGGGAGATGATTGACATCCAAGGAAAATGGTTTCTGAAAGTAGAGTCTGGTGAAAGTTGTACATAAGTTGAGTATGACAGAGGCTGCTTTCCATGCCCTAGAATCCATTCTCCCCAACTTCGTTGAAAACAGGATCTCCAGGGGTTAACTGGACCATGGCTCCCCAGCAAGAGGGTTTGTTTTCTAACACCTCTTGCAGCTGGATGTGACCGCTTGCTTAACCTCTGTCCAGCAGGATATAAATGGAGCTTATACCGCAATCCTTATTTAGCCTTTTCCTTCTTCCTGATTCAGTGGACCTGCTTCAGACAGACCTGAAAGAAGAGTTTAAATTCCAAACAACTTTAGGAAGTTCTACCACACTAATCCTCTGCGATGTCATTAAATGTGAATGAGAAATACATTTCTATCTTACTTAAGCTATCTGGTTTCTGTCACATTCAGGCAAATCCAACATGAATGGATAGGACGAATACAGAAATTACAGTGAAAGAAAATGACTAAATCTAAATACAACTTTAAAATTAAAAAGAAGTTCCTGCTTTGGTTTTCTTCATTTTTCTGCTCAAATGCCCACGGCACACAGAAAATGAGACATTTTGCGACATCTGAAACCAGAAGGGATAATAAACCTATTGAAAGAATTTTCTAAGCTGAGCACTGGTGGCACAGTGGTTGGGTGCAGGACTGTGGTCCACAGGGTTGATGGTTCAAATCCAGCAGCAGTTCTCCAGGAGCAAGGTTGGGCTTCCTACTTCCACCAGGGCAGTGATACGAAGAAAAAAAAAGAATTTTCTACTGATTCTTTCTTTGGTTCATTCATTTATTCAGTACAGATTTTGAATATATCTTCCATGTACCAAGGAGCCCAGGGGATGCCATCAGGTAAGCATTGGGCTGATACCCCAAAGCTCAGTCCCATCCTATCAGCTGTGCAGAGGCTTAAAGTCTGGGAAACCCTATAAAGAGTGACTTCTCTTTTTGTACTTTGTGCATACCCCTAGGGGAGTTGTGGTTAGTGGCCATCAAGTCAGTTCTGAATTATGGTGATGCCTTTTAATGATGAACAAAACAGATAAAGTTCCTGCCTTCAAGAAGCTCCTTAGAATAGGCAAAACACCACCAGTAAGATAAAGTAAGACAATGTCAGGACATATACATGTGTGGGGGGGGGGGGAGCTTTGTGGTAGAAGGGAACATAAAGTGATAAACTCATGCCATAGACCAAGTTGCTAAGGAAGGTTTCTTGAGGGAGATGACATTTAAGCAGAGACCTGGATGACAGACATGCCATGTAGTGCAGGTAACTGGAGGAAGTGATTCATGGTAGATGCAACAGTATATAAAGCACACTTGGCGTGTTCCAAGAGCATTAAGGGAGAAGGTGTAACTGAAGTAGGGCACATGGGTAAAAGAAGTGGTAGGAAAAGATGTCTTAGAGATAATTAAAATCCATACTGAAACAACCAAACTCATAGCCATCAAGTGTGTTTTGAAGGTGACTCTCTAGAGGTAGTTAAGGTCAAGAACATATAAGAAAAACTCCTCGGAGAACATTTAGAACTGGACTAAAGACCACACTTAGAAATTTATTATGTAAAGGAGGCCCTTCTGAAAGATTGGAAGGTGTCTTTCCCTCCCCCAACTATTAAGTTCAGAACCATCGCATGTGTCCCCTAACGAGGAGTTCAATGTCATCAGAAAGGACTGATCTCTGGAGAAGAACATCTTGTTTGGTAATGGGTCAGCTGACACCAGGGAAATGCCCATGAGATGAATTGGCTCCCTGACTCTCCCAATGCCCTCAAACATACTGAGAATCAGGGAGCTGATGCAGGACTAGGTAAAATTTCATTCTATTTCTATAAGGTGGCCACAATTTGGAACCATGTAAACAGCAATGAACAGCAACAACAACATCCTCACTATAGACCTGGGTGTTCATTCCCCTGTTGGTTGAGTGGTTTCTATCAAAGTAGGCCTTTTGTTATTCAAGCAGAGGCTGCCCTCTCCAGAGAACAGATACTATGGCAGGGAGCCCTAATAATACAATGGTCAAGTGCTCTGCTGTTAAATGAAAGGTGACCACTTTGGATCCAGTGGTCACTCCTTTTTTTTTTTTTTAATTTCTCCAAACCATCAAGCCAATTTTGACTTTCTGCGATCTCGTATGGGATTTTTGAGAGAATACATCTTTATGGACCCAATAGGCCCATCTTCCTCCTAAGGAGTGACTGCTAGGTTTGAATGGCCAACGCTGTGGTTGGCAGCCCAATGCTTATTCTCCAGTTCCACCAGGCTTCATAGTGTTGGAAACCCTATTGGGTTGCTTTCCTTTGTCACATGCGGTCATTGTAAATCAGAGTTGACTTCATGGCACATGACAATACTAGTGGCCTTTGAGCAGAAAGCTGATGGGGGTAGAATGGCCTAATATTGCACAGTGAATCTCGGGAGGGCCAGTCCTTCCAAAACAAGCACAAAGCTTAGGTGGAGATGGAAAACTGTCAGACATAGTGGAGACTGTATTCCCTAGCTTTGATGCACTATTTCTTCATAAAAGTTTGAGAATGCCGAACAACAGGGACAAGAAAAATGACTGTCTCTAAGAGAGTCCCAATAAACACAAGCCCCAAATCACTCGGTATTGAGTTTCTCCATATTATCAAGGTGAAACTTTGAGAATCCAAAAGAAGATGAAAATCAAGATAGGTGCACCCTTGGCCTTTAAAAAAAACCCGTTTTATTGACATGATTCACATATAATCATATAATTCAATGGCTTAATCATTTTACACTCTAGTCTTTTGGCAAACAGTAAGGGTGGAACTTATTCTTTGATTTAAAGAGAAGTAACAACACAGGGCACAGCAGTATTTCTCCTTGTAGTGTATGGTCTTGTGTGAACCAGGACTGACTTAATGGCACCTCACAACTTCAACAACAACAACAACAACAACAACAACAATAACAACAACACAAGAAAACCAACAATATGTGTCCTATGAAAACATTATGTGGAAAAAAGAACAGGGAACATTGCTTTAAAAGAGAAAAACAATAAAAATTATTTCCTCCAGGAATATGAACATATAATGAAACTTGCAAATGATTTGGCATGCTTAAAAGGACAGAGAATTACATGATTGTTAGCCGTGAGGGCAGAAAAGTTGAAAATATTTTAGAATAAGAATAGGAGCTTAGCCCTGGTGGCCTAGTGGTTGTGTGTGGGACTGTGGCCTACAGGGTTGACAGTTCAAATCCAGCAGGAGCTCTCCAGGAGCAAGGCTGGGCTTCCCACTCCCACCAGGATAGTGATGTGACACACAGACACACACACATACACACACAAAGAATGGAAAGGGAGGAGATTAAAGATAAAAATCACAACAGGACTATGAAAATAAAGAAGTAGACATCTATGACAGAGGCAGTAAGTTGCAGCATTAATGTGGCAGAAACTTGAATCCATGACATAAGACAATCCTGGTGTCTTAGGATGGATTGGTGAAAGAAAAAGGAGATGGAAATGAGAGGTGCAGAACGCCAGGGAGATTTTCGTTAATGATTATACATATTTTTGAAGGCGCTACCAGAGCAATTCGGAAGAACAGGACACCTTGTTACAAATGATAGCCATAAAAAGAGCAAATGTTTGGAATTAGGGGTATAAAAATAATATCAATTAGCATTGAACCTCAAGTAAGTTATTAATAAACTCAGACAGAACTCATGGAGAACTGCCCCATAGGATTCCCCAGGCTGTAAATCTTTTAGAAAGCAGATAGTCACATCTTCCTCCCAGGGGGCAGCTGATGGGTTCTGATCAATAACCTTTTAAGTTCCCAGCCCCAAGCCACCAGAATTCCTGGACTAATTTACAAAGCAATAGACATCTGGCTGATCTCAGGCCACTCCCTACTAAGACATTCCAGAAGACAATAGAAAATAAGCTATAATTTTTTATTGTGGGGGTGGGGGAGGAAGGATAAAAGATTGTAACAGAAGAACTTTCTGCACAACTAAAATTTGTCTTGGAAGAAGTTTAGCCAGCATTCTCCTTAGAGACAAGGAGGGCAAAGACACTTGTGAGGTGGGAGGGACCAGGTAGTGTTTTGTTCTGTGTAAGCAGGGGTGCTATGAACTGGAAGCAACTCCCTGGCACCAACACTAGCAACAGAAAGGACAGGGGAATCACCCCACATGTTCAAAGGCGCGACAATGGGAACACTCATAATCATTGTCTTGAAAACATGTTCGGTTGCCCTGATGAAAATTTGTATTTTGACTCCAGATCTACTGTATAAGAATCTATCTGTTGAACAAGATACATTTCATAAGATCTTATGTATAGATAAGAATCACCTGGGGAGCTTTACAAATTACCTGGGGGTTCTGATAAAATATAGACACTGATTCAATTTAGGAGCATCTGGTGTGAAAAGGCAAATTCAGTCAGATTTCCAACCAGAATGAATTGGTTCGAAGCCATGACCTGCAGGTACGTACCAGACACCTGAAAGATCTGAGTGAGTAAGAGGTTATGGATGACATGTAGTTTCTGGCACTAGGACAGTGTGATGACTAGGGGCGTAATTAAGGAAAGAAAGACAATTTCTCATAGTAGCCTCTTTCCAGCCAACTGGAAGCACCCAAACAATTATGCTTGTGCAATGCTGGCACGATTTCCAAACCATACATTTATTTAAACAATTGAATGACTGGAATTTAGCTTCAGTTTCTCGCTTGATTTTCTTTTGCAAATGTCAATACAAATATGCCAGCTTACAAAAAGCAAGACCAGAACCAACTTTTCTCACACAAGGGGTAAGGAGTCCTGAAAGAGCTCTGGTGGCCTAGTGGGTATACACACTGGGTTGTGACCTACAAGGCTAGCAGTTCGAACCTATCAACTGCTCTTTGGGAGAAAGGGGAGTTTCCTCCTTTAGCGATCTACAGACACCAAATGGGCAGCTTTACTCTGCCCTATGGGGTTGCAACGCATCACCACCTCTCGATGGCAGTGAGGTTTGTTGGTATTGTTGCTTTGGAGTCCTAGGTCATGGCTCATGTGTTCAGTTACTAACTGGAAGGGTGGAGATTAGATCCCATCTGGAGGTGGCTGGAAAGAAAGACCTGTGGTCTGCAGCTGAAAAGTCACTGAAAACCCAGTGGCGCTCACTTGTCCTCTGGCACACACCTGGGGTCATTGGGAGTGGGCATCAACCTGATGGCAGCTGGCTTGAGCTGGACCAGCCTCATTCGATGGGTTCCTTGCAAAATATTGACTGGCAAATTATAAAGATGTACAGACATGAGCCAAAGGCACTCTATGTGGCAGTTTTTGATCTGTGTCAGTTTCAGCACTGGGAGTGGAGGGGTGGCGTCTAGCCTGTCAATCTGGAGATAGCCAATGAGGCCTCTGTGTGGACATGGTTTTCTCCTGAGCATTCTGGGAAGTCTTGCGGTATTTCACAATTAGAGGTGAGAGACTAGTCTCAGTTACGCGGAGACACTCTACTGACAAGAAAAGATGTCAGCATAGACCCTGAGTCCTAGGAACTGGAGGAGCCAGAGGAGAAGTCACACGGGGCTATCCTGATGAAACCAGACCTCTGAAGCCGGGCAAGCCACTGGGAAACCCCATGCCAGTGCTGAGATGCTTCTACTGCCACTGCATACACAAGCCTCTGCACCCACTGGCCTGTGATCATCGTGGTGTCATTGCACATGCTCTGTGAGTTGGAAGGAGACTTTATAGATTAGTATCAGCCATATGGGCTAATATTGGACTTATGACCTTGGATTGGACTAAGTTGGGATGCTTTCTCATTGTTCCATTTCTCTTGTATATAAACCTTTCCCTTATATTCATATGTGCATTCATGAATTTGTTTTTCTAGTCTACCTGGACTAACACACTCTGCCAGAGGGTATAATTTAGAAGGAAACCCCACCCCCCAAATTGTATTACTTTTAGCGATGTGATTTGTGTGATTAGTAATACTTCAACATAATACTTAAAATATGTCTTGAGTGCTGATCCTGGAAGTTATATAATATTCCAGATGTCTCTAGGACTCATCAATTAAGTGCATGTCTCTGTGTCTGTGGTCAACACACGTCTGAAACTGAGGCAACACCTGAGTAGCAGTGTGATGCAGAGAACAAATGTTGAAATCAGACTGGGGTTGAAAGCTTTCATTGCAGTATGACTGAATGATTGAACTGAATGGATTGCGACAAAAAGAAGATGTACCATGAAAGAACTGAACTGGGAGAGTTGATACTGTAATGTGTATAAACTGTTCCATGAAACTGATGATCTGGTCTGAAAACCTTCACCCAATGAAAAGTCCCAATGAAAAAGTTTTAAAAAGTTTAAAACACAACAATCCTACACAAAATTTTCATTTCTACTTTCAATTCCTCACACAGGTGACTTAATCTCACTAAATCAGTTTCTTAGTATGAAAAATTAAGATTATGGACATTTATAGAGGCCTAAATACAGGCATGTACATATATGTCAATATATTTATAAGGATAGGGATATAGATCTGTGTACATATATGTTAAGTATTAAGGTAGCAGACACAAATTGGGCCTCTTCTAAAGTACTCCTTTAAAAGTAGAACTTTGTTCTATTAACCCGGCACTCTTTGATACTCACCTTCCCGACTTGCTCACTGAAGACAAAGTGGGTGCATAAGCAAATGTGATGAAGAAAGTAGATGGTGATTGGCTATCTAAAGATATAGCATCTGGGGACTTAAAGACTTGAAGATAAACAAGTGGCCATCTAGCTTAGAAGCAACAAAGCCCACATGGAAGGAGCACACTAGCCTGTGTGATCATGAGGTGTCCCTGTGATCAGTATCAGGCATCAAAGACCCAGAACAACAACAACAAAAATCTTATCAATGTGAAGAAGGGGAGTGGTGGAAACATAAAACCCATCTGTAAACAATTGGGCATTACCTTACAGAGGAGTCACAAGAAAGAGATGAACCAGTCAGGGTGCAGTATAGCAATGATAAAACATACAACTTTCCTTTGGTTCTTTTTTTTGGGGGGGGGGCATCACTGCTCTCCGGTAGTGGGAGTAGGAGGCCCAGCCCCACTGCTGGAATTGAACCTCCGTCCCAGTGGGCTGCAGCCCCGCACACAACCACTACGCCACCGGGCTCAGCCCTTTCCTCTGGTTCTTAAATGCTTCCTCCTTACAATGATCATGATCCCAATTCTACCCTACAAATCTTGCTAGACCAGAGCATGCACACTGGTACAAATAAGAGCAGGAAACACAGGGGATCCCAAACAGAGAAACCCCTCAGGACCTATAAAGAGAGTAGTGATACCAGGAGGATAAGGGGGAGGTGGGGAGAGAAAGTAGGAACCAATTACAATGATCTACATATAACCCCCTCCCTGGGAGACAGACAACAGAAAAGTGGGTGAAGGGAGCATTGATCACTATATGACATGAAAAAATCTATAAATTATCAAGGGTTCATGAAAGAGAGAGGGATGAGCTGATACCTAGGTCTCAAGTAGAAAGAAAATGTTTTGAAAATGATGATGGCAACATATGTCCAAATGTGCTTGCTACAACAGATGCATGTATGGACTGTGATCAGAGCTGTACCAGTCCCCAATAAAATGACTTAAAAAATAAAAGAAAAGGAAAATGGAGTTTCATGCCAATCTCCAGGAGATGGAGAATGACGCCCGTTAAGGTGCCGAACACGTAATCTGTCAACAAACAGCAGAGGACTAGCAGTGCAGTGCATTAAGCACTGAGCGAGGGCTGCTGTTCCAAACCACCAGCTTCCCAGGGAGGCAGAGGAGGCGGTCTGCTCTGTACAGATTTACAGTCCACCCCAACCTGTGGAGTGTGGCGGGCCAGGTGTTGGCTGGAGGTGGGAGTGTTATTAATAATATTACAGTCACTACGATGTGTGTGACCGCCTCCTTTTTCTCCTTTAGGGCTGCTTACTTGGACAGGGACTGTGACCCCAGAACTCTTGCCAATTGTCACGGTCCAATCTCAAATCTCCAGGCCCAAAGACTGCTGACCTGGAAAGCTAAAATTAAAGGCACGGCAAGCGCCCTTCGACCTGCTCTCCCTTACAGCCGGCCTGCCCACTTCTGTGGGAGTCTTCGCCTGCGTGTCCCTGGGCCAGGTTGGCGCTGTCTCCTGGAGGCGGCCGCCTGGTCGGGTGTCCCGGTGCCCTCTCCGCGAGCCGATGGGTCACGCTCCAGCCTGGCACCTGCGTGGGCAGGGCTTCCCTGAAGCTCGGAGCCAGGGCTCCAGGGACAGCTGCTCGGTGTCCCCCGCCCCCGGCTCGGCGGGAGGGGGCCGGACACCTGGAGGACGCCTCCAATCCCTGCAGGGCGCCCCGCCCGCCGCGCCCCCGGCGCCGGGGAATAAGAAGCGCGCGCCGGGCGGGCGGCGGACTGGGCTCAGGCGGACAGACGGACGGACGGACGGACGGACGGCTCGCGCGCGTGCAGGGCACCGGTGACAGGGACGGCGACGCGGGCGTGGGCATGGCAGAGGCGCGGGGCATCGGCACCTTCGTGGTGTGGGACTACGTGGTGTTCGCCGCGATGCTGCTCATCTCGGCGGTCATCGGCATCTACTACGCCTTCGCGGGGGGCGGCCAGAAGACCTCCAAGGACTTCCTGATGGGCGGCCGCAGCATGACGGCCGTGCCCGTGGCGCTGTCCCTCACCGCCAGCTTCATGTCGGCTGTCACCGTCCTGGGCACCCCCTCCGAGGTCTACCGCTTTGGGGCCATCTTCACCATGTTCGCCTTCACCTACTTCTTCGTGGTGGTTATCAGCGCCGAGGTCTTCCTGCCCGTCTTCTACAAACTGGGGATCACCAGTACCTACGAGGTGAGGGGGCGGGCGGGGCGGGGGGGGGTACTCCAGGGAGACAGACGGACTGACGGTCACTCGTCTGTCCCTGCTCAGGTTCTTTCCAGCCCGCTGCATGGCTTTGAGGGCAGACAGGAGTCTTAGAAAGTTGACAACTGGAGTGAGTTAAAAAAAATTTTTTTTACGAGGCTTCCAAAGTAGACGGAGTGGATTGGACTATAGCACTTTCTCCATTTATTTATTTCAATCTTTTTTTAAAAGATCATTTTATGGAGGATGGGTGGCTTCCAGCTCTTAGAGCAATCCATACATCAATTGCATCAAGCATATGCATACATATGTTGTCATCATTATTTTGTAAACCAGAACTTTCTTCTGGTTTAGAACTCGGAGTCAAAAGGAAAGATGGTTAATCTCAATCTCTCTCTCTCTCTCTCTCTCTCTCTCTCTCTCTCTCTCTCTCTCTCTCTCTCTCTCCCTCCCTTCCTCCCTCCCTCCAATTTGGGAGCCTGTAATTCTGTAATTTGAAGTCACCCAGCAGCTTTGGGAGAGAAACACTGGGTGATGTGCTCCCATACAGACCACCGTCTAGAAAACTCTCTAAGGCACTTCTCATCTGTCACATGGGGTTCTTCAGGATGAAAAGCATGTGCACCCAGTTACATCAAAAAAAAAAAATCCCTCCAGTCTCAGCTCCTGCTTTTTGAAACACCCGTTGCTACGTCCTCCAAAGTCATTCACTTTCTCTGCATGGCTGGTGAAGCCTTACTACCTTCCCACCTCCCAGTCCCCCTCGGTCCCTCACATGCTGCATCTTTAGTCTGAGTCCCCTACCTTTGAGGCCAGATCTGATCACTTACTGGCTGTGTGACCTTGGCAACTTGTTCGACCTCCTGTGCCAGTTTTTTTTTTTTTTTTTTTTTTTTGCCTAAAAAGAACGCCAATGATAATCGCCTTCTGTCACCTGACAGTTGAGAGGATCCCAAGATGATGCAAATGCTGCAGCTAGCCCTGTGCCTGGTACTGAGGAAGTGCTGGATAAATGTTGCCTGTAACTATTGTGGCCTCTCATGTCCCTTAGAGACATTCAGTTGCAAGCATCGGATTCCTCTCTCTCTGGTCCATCAAGGAAAACCCACTTTTTCTTCATTGCACAGGTTCGACTGGCCATAGATTTCCCCAAACATCCTCAGGTTGTTTGCAGGAGAGGGTCTGCAAAGATGGGGAGTGTTTGGCAGCTGGGTGAAGTGTGGGAAGGGGAGGATAGGCACTTAGGGTAGTGGTGGGGCTGGGCTCAGAGCCCTCACTGGTCTCTGCCACATGGACACTGTATCCTCTGTCACTGCACAAGTCTGGGAACCAGCCAGCCAAAGTCTCCTCTGAACTGGGCCAGTGCCCCAGGGCTTGGCACCTCAGCCTTCTCCACAGCCAGCCGGATCCTCACTTTCAGGGCATGTGTGCTCTAGTCTGGAGCCTGGGAGGATATTTTCCCAGTGGGGCTGGTTCAGCTGGTGCTGGGAACAGGGTTCCAGTGGCAGAGGTGGAGGTGACGAATGCTACTTGGGGTCTAGTGACATCATCTGGGTGAGGCACCCCTGGCAGCCTTGCCTTCCTCTGTCTCCGAGCCTATGTTTGGGAGAGCTCAGTCCGTCTCCCTCAGAATGAACAGAAAGAAGTTCTCTGCTTAGCAGAGAGATGACAAATGGAGACCCTAGTCAAACTCAGTCCTAAGTTGGGTGTTTTCTTTCTTTTTCCTTTTTCTTTTTGTGGGGGTGTGTGTAGAGGAGAGATGTGGTATTTTGGAAGGCAGCTATGCTCAACACTAGACCCCCCATTGCTGCACAGAGGTCTGGTATTTTGAAGGAAAGAAAACAAGCATTTGATAAGGAGAAAATCAAACCAATCAAGCAAACAACACCCACCCCTGCTGCCATTGCCTTGATTCCAATTCAGAGCCAGGCATTAAGACAGAGGAGAACTGCTGCAAAGGATTTCCAAGGCCGGGGACCTTCAGGAGAGCAGACTGCCACATCTTTCTCCTGGTGGATTTGGACCACTGTCCTTTTGGTTAGCGGCCAAATGCTTAGCCACTGCACTGCCAGGCCTCCTTACAAGGAGATGAAGCCAAATTCTGGAGACTTGGAAAACTCAGAGGACAGGCCACACTGGACCCACATTTCCGCCTGGCCGCAGCCACAACTGTTCCATACCATTGCTCTTCCTTGCTATCAATTTGCCTATCGAGGCCTTATTGTTCCTGCTTTCTGATGATAGAGAAATCGCTCTTGGCAATCATGTCGATAAAGGGAACCGTGAAAAATGCTCCACTATGTTAACATATGATCCCCTGGGATGTGTCCCGCATGCATATCACCTGATGCAACCTGTAGGCATTTGAGTCACTGAATCCTGGTCTATAGTTAACCACCCCCAAGACCTGGGCACTGTTGGACGAAGGTGGCAAGAGGACATCAGAACTGGCACATGAGCACCACTCTTGTAACCACTGCCCCCTGCCCCTTCTGAGCACAGCATTCAGTCAGCCAGAAACAGATAGATGTCCCCACATTTCCAGTGGTGGGGGCAACGAAAGTGCAGGTTTCAGCTAAGAATGCATAAAAAGGAGAAAGAAAGAGAGATGGGGGGAGTGGTTGGGGGAGAGAGAAGAAAGAAGGAATAGAGAAAGAAAGGAAAGAAACCCAGTAGTTTCATGTGTGCTGGCCACTGGGTTGCACACTCTACGTACACTCTATGACTAAACTCACACCATGTCCCAGTTCCTGGGTACGGCAGATAGGTAAGCCATTACACTGAAAGGCAGACCGTTCAAACCCATGGAAATATGCCTTCGAAGAAAGGCCTGGAGGTCTGTTCCTGAAAGGTCACAGCCGAGGGAGCAGTTCTGCTTTGCACAAACGGGGCTGCCAGGTGTGACAAGGGAATTGGCAGCAACCTTTTTCGTTGTTAATGTGGCTGCATACTGAAAGCAATGCTCCTAAGACGGATAGTTCCAGGGCCTCATTTTGCAGACAGAGACTCAGGAAGGGAAGTTTCAGAAGACCCTGCAAGCACTGCAGACATGTGTAGAAGCTGTGCAGTGGTGTGCCATCGCTGCTCCTGAAGGCTTACAGGATAGAGGTTACACCTGTGCAGAGAGTGAGAGGCCGTTCAGGACCCCGGGAGTTCTGGGCAAGCTGATGGTGCCCAGAGTTGGTGGCTGCCAGGCAATCAGAGACAGAGAGGTTAGGCCACTTGCTGCAGTGCTGCCAATTGGAACCGTCACAGACTTTCTCAAGAGTTGTTTTTTTATCTCGTGCTGAGAGGTGGAGCCACTTCCTATAGAATAACCAGTTCTTGCTCAAGTAGGACCTATCCGCCTATTTATATTACTTTAACTAAAATGGACCGTAAAGAAGTACTTTGGATATTTTATGCATCACCCACCACCTTCAGAGGGAAGACCTGACAGAACTCCAAGAACTTCTGAGAAGTATATGGAAGGCAAGAAAACAAACAAACAACAACAATAACCCCCAAAACCAGACTCCTTGCATGGAGTCCATTCTGACTCACAGCGACAGGGGAGAACTGACTCTTTCCAGGAACTGAGAGTCTCGTTTTTCTCTTGTGGAGCACCTGGTGGTTTCAAACAGCGGACGTTCGCAGCCGCACGAGGCAATCACTGTGCCACTGCAGTACAACCACACAATGCAACTGGCCGGTGCCATTCACTGCTTTGGGGGATTCTCCCTGGGTCTGTCAGTGTTTTGGAACGGAGCTGCCCGACTTTATTTGTATACCCACTAAAGTCGAAGTCCTCTTAAGTTATTCCAAGTTCTGAGGAGAGATCATGGCTTGCTAGAGGCACCCATTGTGACTTTGGAGTTCGGTCTGGAAATCCTCTGGCTAGCTATTCGAAGCATAATGAATATGGACTTCGGCAAAGTCTCCAGGTATTTCTTCAGCTTCCCAGGAACTACCATTGAGATGGTGGCAGATTTCTGAGTTCTCTTTTGCACTGGTCTCATTTGAGTTTAAATCCATGAATCTGGCTGGATCCAACTGAATATATATTATATATACTTACATGTATATATATATATATTTCAGTTATTTAGTACTAACTGCTAAATTCTTTTTTTTAATATAGATTTTATTGGGGGCTCCTACAGCTCTTATAACATTAAATACATCATTTGTATTAGGCATATTTGTAACATGTTGCCACATTCATTTTCAAACATTTTCTACTTCAGCCCCCGGCATAAGCTCCACCTTCCCCCTTTCCTCTAGTTTTTTAATTCCAGCTCCCCATATTTCCCCTCCCTTCCTCTTCCCCCATGAACCCCTAAAAAATTTACAAATTGTTATTACCTCTTCATATTGTACACTGTCTGTGTTGCCTCACCCACCCACACCTGCTGTCCACACCCAGAGGGGTCACATGTAGATCCCTGAAACTAGTTCCCCCTTTCTACTTCACCATCCTTCCACCCTCCCAGTATCACCACTCCCCCGACTAGTTCCGAGGGACCATCTATGCTAAATTCCTCATGTTTCCGACTCCAGTGTCCATCCCCTGGTCTAGCTGAATCTGTCTGGTAGAAGTAGGATCGTGATAGTGGATGGGAGGAAGCATTTGAGAACCAGAGGAAAGTTGCACATTTCATTGCTACTACACTGTACCTTGACTGGCTCATCTCCTTGCTGCAACCCCTCTGTAAGAGGATGTCGCTTCACTTATTGATGGGCTTTGGGTCCCCCATCTGCACTCTCCCTCTTATTTCTCTCCAGTTGTCTTTAGACCGCCACCATTTGGATAAAACTATCTTGCAAAGGCAAAGAAGGCTCTGTCCATTCATGTCCCCGCACGTGTAGCCAGAGTCCTATCAGAATAGCATGGCTCTGCTCCCAGGCTCTCGAGAGTCCTCCAGTTTTCTAACCATCTTTCTGAGGTCCCCTTAATGGTTTTGATGCCTGTAAGGCTGTTGGGTTGAGTACCACTGGCTTATTAATAACTTGCTCTTGGATCGATGATGTGGGAGAAAAATGAGACTTTCTCTTCCTGTGGAGAGTTACAGCCTCAGAGACCCACAGGGCTGATTTACCCTGTTCTACAGTCAGAATTCACTCAATGGCAGTGAGTTTGTCTTTGGGTTGTTGTTGTTCTTTTTTTTTTGACTAATGAATAGGTTACAACATCTCCCCCCCACCCCCACTTACATGATTTGTTCATTTCAAAATCTTTGCCAAGTCAGAAGGGGAAAAGAGGATTACAGCAGGAACCCGCAGTTCAAGGACGAGGACCCTGAGATTTGAAGTGTCTGAGCACCAAGCATAGGGAGTCAGGTGACCAGAGTTGGAGTCTTTTCCCAATGCAACATCCTTAGTTTATATTTTTCACTCATTTTGTATTCGTGGAGGTTCTGCTCTGTGTCAATCCATGTCTTAGACCTGGGGTCCCTTTATTTATGTATTTATTTGCAACCATGTAATAGGTGCATGGATGCTGGCAACAAATGTCACAAGTTTGTAGTGGGGAGCTATCAAACAAAAGGTTGCCTCCTTTCTGAGCCCAGAGCCCCCATCTCTTCTGGGGAGTATGCAAAGTGCCCACTTCAATGAGTTACTGGGAGACCAGGGCACATAGCAAGGGCTCCAGATATGCCCATCAAGGTTACAGAGCAAAAAGACAAGCTTTTCTATCCTTCTGCTTGACATTCTTGTAGTATCCGGCAGATAGGTCAATTCTCAACTTTGCTCTCTTTGTGGTCAGAACATTCAAGTCTTACACTTGAACATCTTTCCAGTTCTGCAGTTCTAAATCAGTAAAAGATTATGATATAGCATGGTGGTTTTCAACCTGTGGGTTGCAACCCCTTTGGGGGTCGAATGACCCTTTCAGAGATTGCCTAAGACCATCAGAAAACACATAAATATTTCACATTATATAATTGCATATTGTTTTGTGATTAATCACTATGCTTTATCTTTAATTATGTTCACTTTGTAGCAATGAAAACACATCCTGCATATCCAATAGTTACATTATGATTCTTAACAGTAGCAACATTACAGTTTTGAGTAGCAACAAAAATAATTTTAATGTTGGGGGGGGTTCCCCACAGCATGAGGAACTGCATTGCAGGGTTGTGGCATTAGGAAGTTTCAGGGCCACTGATCTAGTCTATGCCATAGGAACACAAACAAAATGAAGGACAGTCCTGACTCAGGGTGACCCCATACATGTCACAGCACAACTGTACTCCCAGGATTTTCAGTGCCTGTTTGTTGTTGTTGGTTTTGTTTTTTGGAAGTTGATCACCAGTCATTTTTTTCTGAGGTGGCTCTGGGGGCACTTGAACTTCCAGTCAACCCTTCAGTTATTCAGGGCAGCAGTGATAACATTAACCATTTGGGCCCTCCAGGCCTAATATAGGACATCAAACTCAAACTCACTGCCTTGGAATTTGTTCTGATGCAGCAACCCCATGGGATGGGGAGAACAGTTCCCAAGGGTTTCTGAAACTGTAACTCTTTACTGGAGTGGAAAATCTTGTCTTGTCCCCTTCATGTAGGACAGTAAAAAACCAAAAAAATACACCCCCCCCCAAAGAAACCCAAACCAAATTCACTGCTATGGCATCAATGCCCACTCACAGTGACCATGTAAGCAATTGATCGAGATTGAGGATGTGGCTTTGGAGAAGAGAAACGCTTCTCTTAGTTGTTGATCAATGGATGAAAGACTGATTCCGCAAAGGTCTAATAATAAGAATGGGGGTGAGGGAGCTACTTATAGTAGTTAAAATAAGCTACAGTGTGATTTAGTGCCAACAGAGAGGTATGCTGACGTCATGAAGCAGTGGAAAACAGTCTTGTTTTGTTTGTGAAGTCTTCTAGAATCGTGTCTGAGCTCTTAAGTGTTACCTCATCCAACGCATTTACCCATTTAAATTTGTAAACCAGGGACTTGTTAGAAATAGTGTTTCCTCTTCTGCAGCTGCAATAAAAACCTCAAAACTTAAAAAAAAAAAAAAAGATAGCAGATTTTGAGAATTGGAGAATGAATTGGCAGGGTCATTGGTTCTGAACAGAAACTGACTTAAACTGGTTAAGATTTGTAAAAAGCCCTGCCAGGAGAACTGAGTGGGTCATAGCACTGAGGGTAAAGCTGCAGGACCAGTCCTAGAAAGGACAGAAGTGGAGGCAACCTCTTCATGACATTTTGGGTTGGGATCTTGTCATTTCTGGAATTCCTACCTCAATTTTAAAGACCCAGATACCTACTGGGAAAAGAGGCAGAGTGACTGAGATGGCCCTCTTGGTAGAGGACCTTGATGGATAGTTTATCAGAATTGTCTACAATGGGAAGAGATATAAGGGAGAAGATATTAAAAAAAAGATGGAGGTTGACTGAGTCCTGGTGGCATAGTGGTTGAGTTGGGGACTGTGGCCCATAGGCTTGGAGGTTCAAATCCAATGGCGGCTCTCCAGGAGCAAGGCTGGGTAGCTCCTATGACCACTAGAGGGCAGTGTGCCCCCTCCCCCCAAAAAACCCAGAAAGTTGGAGATAATAAGAGAAAGGGGAAAACAACAGGTGGCTCTAAAATTACACAGAACACAATTTCATTTATATGACATTCTGGAAGAGGTTGGAACACAGATCAGTGCATGTTTATGACCTTAGCACTGGGCAAAGGATTTGACCTCAAAGAGAGAGTTTTCTGGCACAATGAAATTTTTCTACGTCATGGAGATTACATGAATCTGCATGTGTGCTAAAAGACCACTCAGATGTACTGCCAAACAGAAGAATCCATTTTACTATTGAAATAAGAGTAAAATGAAAATATAGTACACAGGTCAGTTACAAAGTTGGCTTATATTCTTAATGCCTGGACATCTTAAAGTCCCTGACACTCGTGGCTTGCACCCAACTGTTAAAGGGTGGAGACTCAAACTCACTTATTGGTGCCACGGAAGAAAGGCCTGGCAACAAAATATATGTGAATTAAGCCTCTGATGAATCCCCCTGACCAGAGACCAGGGATGGGAATAGCCTTGCATCCTGCACAGTGCATTGAAAAATGGATAATTACAAATGCGGCTAGCTTACAATTTAACACATGATCTTTTGATCTCCCTTTTGGACCCATTTTAAGTATCCTCTACTTCTTAGTTTTTTTATGCTTCTTTTTTCAATTGAGGTCTGTTTTGTTTGTTTTCTTTTGCTGTTGTTGTTAGTTTGTTTGTTTGTTTGCATTTTGGTATGTTTTTCTGGATATGAAATCTGGGATAGGTGAATCCATGGAGACAGCACCTGGATGAATGGTTTCTTGTGGGTATAACAAAGGAGGTTGGGGGTGGAACATGGGGATGGGCAGCTAGTAATAATGCATAAAAGAAATAAAATATTCTAAAATTTATCATGGTAATGTTGTTGAATTGCATGAGATATGAATTACATGTCAAGAAAACCATTAAAAGTCAACAAAAACCCCGGGGGGCAGCGCTATTCTGTAGCACCCAGGGTTGCCAGGAACCAGAATTGACTCCATGCCAAGAGGTTGAGTGTGGCTTTTACTTGTTAAGCTGTCGGTAATGGGGTGGGGGGGGGGGAGGAAAGGGGGGGAAGTCTGTGGAGAAGTCATGCATACTAACCTTTTTATCACCCCTCTCGCCCCTCCTTTGCAAACAGTATTTAGAACTTCGATTCAACAAAGTCATTCGTCTCTGTGGGACCATTCTCTTCATTGTCCAAACAGTAAGTAGCACTTAATGAATGTGTCTTTTGTCATCTCAGATGTCTTAAACCATGGCATTAGACTAAGCTTATGGGGGAAATGCTTCCATGAAAGACACACAAAAGAAATTCGAGGCGAGGAAACTATGAGGGCATAATAAGAGGAAAAACGCTTTTCATACCTAGTCTCGAGATCCTAAAACAATGTTTAGCACACACTTTGCATCTTGGAAAAAGGGAGTGACGTAAGTGAAGCTTAAAGGCATCGATAAAGCCCCAAGTATTGTGCTGTAGGAAGATGTTTTTCGGGTATTCTACCAGAGTGACAGTAGGCATTCACAGAAATGACGTGTGTGAGGGCGGTGCTGTCAGAAATAATATTAGGAATTCTGGCATGGGGAAGACAGATTGCCTGGTTCACAGTATTTTTATAGCCAGACAAGGAATGAGGATGATCTAGGACATAAGAACACTAGGAAGTAATTTTTCTTGTTTGAAAACATACTTTAAAATTTATTTTGCTTTGAAAAATTGTACCTATTTCAGCAACAAAATCATGACATCAGGAGGAGCTTTTAGAGTCAGGGACAGAATCTATACTTGCATATTTCAGAAATATGCAAGAATAAATTTAATGACATGAATGGGAACCAAGGATTTGCTGAGAGGCCGGTGAAAGGGAATACCTCTCACTCTTCATTCAGACTGCTAGAGTCTCCTTATGGTCATTGGCATGTGTACCTCTCTATCTATCATCATCACCACCACCATCATCAGCTTCATCATTGTCTGTGTATGGAAGCATCGTAGGGTCGGGTCTAATGGATGATGGAGATGAGAAAGGCATTTCCTTTCTCATCCCTAATAACTGTTCTCTTTATTCAAAAGAAAGCCTAACTGAATCCCTTCAACCCTGAAGACAAAGTGCCTTTATAAATTACTTAACTCGATTTCAGTTTATAGCTTGGTACATTACATGACTTCCATTGCATCAGGACCTGACCAGCGCCATGCACGCAGAAGGTTTGGGGAGCGGAGCAGAGAAACTGACACTGAGCTGAGGCTGGTAGCTTGAATTTGTTAACTTTTAGATCTTCGGAGAGAAGGTCCCCAGAGAAGGACGTCGTGCTTGGGAGAGAGGCAACAAAGAGAAAAGGCCCTCAATGAGCTGGATGGACCCAGGGGCTGCAAGAAAGGGCTTAATTCAGCATGAGCTCCAGCTGTGAGGATGGCACAGAGCCGGGCAGAGTTTGCTCTCTTGTGCATCAGACTGCTGTTGGTCGAAACCAGCTTGCTGGCTTGGAGCCATGGCGGACCCTCTGGGGATCCTCGTTCAACAGGAGAGTAGGGACGGGCATGAGGAAGTGACGTGTGGACACATTTTCACTGCTCAAGTTGGACAGAATGACAGCTGCGAACAGCTGGTTTATACTTGTAAAAAGAGGGGTGTGTTCCCACTTGCCCTGGAAGGACAGCTTTCCCTCCGTGGACCCTCCTTGGTTATCGAATCAAATATCCAAGTAGCACATAAGGTGCCTTTTTGTAACCACAGAATTACGTTCTATTTGCTATGTTTGAAACATGAAGCGAATTGATAATGATATTCTGAGAGAAAAAGATCTCTTTATCTTGCATGTGCCTGTATCCTAAATTAATGCACATTTGTTAAATGTGTGAGTGAAAATATAGCAAAACAATGGAAAGCACTGGCCATGGCTTAAAAAAATTTTTGTGCAAACATGTGCTTTGTTTCATAATGGACCTGTAAATTTTACAGACCAATCCCTAAAAATTTCAGTGTTTTCCCGGATAATTATACAATGGTATAATTGAAGGAACCAGCCCCTTTTTTGAATTATCTTTTCCAGTGGGTTTACATTTCAAAAAATTGGCTTCATTTGCATCAGGCACCACATTAAAAGTCCATCTTCGTACATAAAATTGGGCATTTATATGCCACAAGCGGAAAAGGAGAATCAGCTCCGTTTAAGTAGCATTTCTTAAGTTATAAACAAATTTTATTATCTATATTGAATTTTAAATTCATACTTGAATTTATAGGAACACTCAATATTTGATTGCAGTAATTCATACTGTTTATATGACTTTCCTTTTTTCCCTTTAGATTCTGTATACTGGAATTGTTATTTATGCGCCTGCCCTGGCTTTGAATCAAGGTACATTTTAGAGTTGCCAATTCTATAGCTCATTTTCTGGGATTCACCATAAATACCTTTATCCTTCCTTGGGGAGGCAGGGAGGGGAGGAATGCACCCAGGAACTTTCCACAGCTTTATGAGGGGCTGGGCTGGGTCCAAGGTCTAAGGGACTTCTGTTTTCTTTCCTGTACTGATAGCGCTGAAAGGTTACTCAGGGCTGAGTCCTCCACTGGGATTCTCTGGGATGTGCCAGTCAGCCCAAACCCCAGCCCAGCCCTATGCCTGCAGCATGAGCGACCTCTACAGGTAAAAGCAAGCATTATTGGGCTTCCTCCTTAGGACTGGGTGATCATCTCCAAAAGGCTTTTATGGATTTCTGCACAGAGCTACTGAAAAATCTGGCTACAAAAATTTGTAGACAAAGGGAGAGAGGTAGAGGAGAGAGTGAGAGGTAGAGAGAGGGTGAGAGGTAGAGAGAGGGTGAGAGATGGAGTGAGGGAGAGAGAAGGGGAAAGAGGGAGAGAGGAGGGGAGAGAGGGAGAGAGGAGGGGAGAGAGGGAGAGAGGAGGGGAGAGAGGGAGAGAGGAGGGGAGAGAGGGAGAGAGGAGGGGAGAGAGGGAGAGAGGAGGGGAGAGAGGGAGAGAGGAGGGGAGAGAGAGGAGAGAACAGGAGAGACCTTGTGGTGTTGCAGCTGTGTTGGACTGTTGACTGCTAACTGTAAGGTCCGAAGTTCGAAACCTGCTCTGAGGGAGAAAGATGAGGCTTTCTATTCTCTAATGAGTTTCAGCCAAGGGAACCTCCCCAGGGGCAGTTCTATCTGCTCCCTAGGATCAAGATTAGATCCCTAGGATTAGAATCAAGGCAATGGCAGTGAGCTAGAGACAGAGGCAGCAAAAAAACTGGGACCGCTCAGTCAGGCAAAGTTAGTTGCCTGTTAGTCTTAGGTCCTGAAAAGGCTTTGGGGAAACCCCACACGTCCTTTGAATTCTTTCTCGGAAATGAGTTTCCCTTCCACACTTCCTTGTATAATGGACAGATGGACTCTGATGGGAAGAATGTGGTGCAATTCTTGGAGCTAATATAATAGGAGGGAAATTGCTTGCTCTGCTCACGTTCTAATTGCTTTCATAATTGGTACGACAGCAGTCTTCATCTTATTAAAACAGAACAATGTATTTATTGCAAATCGGTTGAAGGTTTGCAGCACAGATGGATTTTTTTTTTCCTTCGACAAGCCATTAACATTTCATTTGTCTCCTGCATGACCATCCCATGCTGGTCACACCTGCCACTTCCTCCTGGGGTTTTCTGCCTCCATTTTTCTCCTTTTTCCCCAGCCCATCTGAATTTTGCCCTTGGGCAAATGCTGTCCTTTAAAAAATCTCAAATGACTGGCTTTCCTAAGGGGTGCCTACCTTCCTCGTATTATTGTTTGCCTTGTAGATGTTATTTGGTTGAAAACTGAGCTACGGGCATGAGTTCATTTCCAGACCCAAAGGGTGACCAAAATGATGAAGTGCAACAGTATCATTACTAAGAGGAGCTCAGCTTACATCTCATGCTCCTGAATTCTGAATGCCCAATATGTCCCATGTCCACACCCCTTTACATGTCAAGAACTTGAGTCATAACTTCATAAGTTACCTATTGACTTTAAGTGTAATTGAAGATGCCAGCGTTAGGTTTCATAAGGTCATTCTGGGGATAATCTGAACACTGATTTCAATCTGTGAAGAAATCAAGGACTCTACTCTTACTGACTCTGCACCACCCCCTTCAAGTGAGTTAGATTGCATTGTGACAATTGAAAAAGCAGGCGAGTGTTTTATGTCGGACCAGTGTACACCTTATGGTCTAGCCAGATTTGTAAGGTAGAATTAGGATCATGATAGTTGGGGAGGGGGGACGGCGGAGAGGAAGCATCTAAGAACTGAGAAAAGTTGTATGTTTCATCGTTGTTACACAGCACCCTGACTGGTTCGTCTCTTCCCCATGGTCCCTCTGTAAGAGAATGTCCAGTTGTCTACAGAGGGGTTTTCGGTCCCCAATCTGCACTCCCTCTCATTCACAATAATATGATTTTTTGTTCTTTGATGCCTGATACCTGACCCCTTCCACACCTTGTGATCACACAGGCTGGTGCGCTTCCTCCATGTGGTCTTTGTTGCTTCTGAGGTAGATGGCTGTTTATTTACCCTCAAACCTTTAATACCCCAAATGTGATATCTTTTGTTGTTGTTGTTGTTATTTTGTTTTGTGGGCATCACTGCCCTGGTGGGAAATAGGAGGCCCAGCCTTGCTCCTGGAGAGCTGCTGCTGGATATGAACCATCAACCCTGTGGGCTGCAGTTCCGTACTCAACCACTACGCCACCGGGGTTCACCCCCCAAATGTGATATCTTTTGATAGCCGGGTACCATCTTTACCACATTTGCTTATGCACCCATTTGTCTTCAGCAATAATGTCAGGAAGGTGAGCATTAAGAAATGCTAGTTTAATAAAACAAAATATTCTTTGTTGTGAGGGAGTACTGGAGTAAAGAACCTATGTCCATCTGCTACCTTAATACTAAACTTATAAATATATACAAATTGATTTATTTTCCCATCATATATAAACATATTTACATATGTAATGCCTGTATTTAGACCCCTATAGATGCCCTTTGTCTCCTAGTTCTTTCTTCTTTTTCCTTTTCCTTTTCTCTTGCTCCACTAGCATATTCAGCCTTCATTTGTGTTTCAGCAATTCCCCCCAGTTACATTGCCCTTAATCAAGCCCTACCAGGCCTCCTACACCCACCTCACTATCGATTTTGGATCACTTGCTGTTCCCTTATCCCTGGATTGGTTAACACCATTTCCTTTCCCCCACCTCCCTGTCTCCCATGTTCCCCATTGTTTTCTCCTTCAGATTGTTTATCCTGCCTATCTTATCTAGATAGACCTGCAGAGATAATAATATTCACAAAAACTAGACAAAGCAAAACAAAGCAACAAAGAAAAGAAAAGAACAACAAAGAACCAATGACAAAAAAAGAAGAAAAGTCTTTAAGTAGTTCAAGGTCTGTTTGCTGACCTGTAGGAGTGTTTTCCAGTCAAGTCTGATGGGGTGCCATGACCTGGTCCCAAAGTCTATTTTTGGTACTCCCTTGGGACTTCCTTGCTTTGCCCCCCTTGCTGTTCTGTTACACACCCTTAATATTTTGCCTTGGTGTGGTGGGTTCAGATTGGGTGCAATTTTCACATTGTGTTTCCAGTGTTGTCCCCTTTGGGCTATAGGTCAGTGAGGATGTCATAACTCTTAGTGGAGTCAGCCACATGGTCCTCTCTGTGCATTGACTGCTCTGAGCGGGGTTATCGTTTTCAAGGCTTGGTGGGCCAGGATGTGCCTCACTCTCTCTTTCTCACCCTTCATTTGCTGCAGTGTCCTCTGATCAGTCATGTCCCTTTCTCTGAGCTGTAGCTTCAGTGTTGTACTCTGAAGTAAATTCTTCTGTGGGGAGGGGCAGCTGCTCCTGTAGTCCATATAGTTTGTACTGGGCCCACTCCTCAGACCTCTCTACTGGTTCTGTGTTTGATGCTGGTATGGTATATTTACATCTTGGAGCACTGGGTTGAAGTCTGATCCCTCTTTCTCTGTGCAAACATAAAGAATACCCTCTCTTTAGGTACATTATTCTATGTCATTGCACTCATCAGCTTATATTAACAATATGTCAGCATTCTCATTGCTGCCAGTCCCTTATCTTTGGGTAACCTTTGACTCTTTGAATTCATAGGGTTAGCACTTTAAGGCAGTTCATGACTCCGGTGATATTGTTTATTTTATAACTCAGTCTATTATTTGACTAGAGGTGACCTACAGAAATAGCTTCAAATGCATGTTTCAAAGGGATCTTTAGGCAACTGTATCAAGGTTTCTCTAGTCTGTATCAGTCAGTAATACTTGTTCCTCTCCCTTTTTTATTTAGACATATGAGTTTTGTTATATATATTTTCTCCCACCTTATCAGAGTAGGAGAGACATAGAACAACACCATGTAGCTCTTCTGGTCTCCAAAGAGGTTGTAGTTCAGGTGTCACCAATTTTGTTGGCTGTATATTTTTCATAGATGCCCTTTATCAGAGTGAGGAAATATTCTTCTCTTCCTAGTTTACTGCTGGATTCCTTTTTTTCATTTTAAAAAAGAAATCATTAATGAGTGTTTTCTTCAACTATTAAGGTGATCTTTTTTTCTGTTAATGCGGGCCCCTAATTTTGTCAAGTTTTCCATATTCTTGATGATGGGGAAATAGATCTATGTGCATATATTTATAGGTTCAGTGTTAAGGTAGCAGAGGACATTGGGCCTCTACTCAAGTACTCCCTCAGTGCAAAAATACTTTTTTCCTATTAAACTGGCATTCCATTATGCTCACCTTCCCAACATAATAGCTGAAGACAAATGTGATGAATAAAGCTGATGGTACCCAGCTATCAAAAGATACAGTGTCTGGGGTCTTAAGGCTTGAAGATAAACAAGCAGCCATCTAGCTGAAAAGCAACAAAGCCCATATGGAAGAAGAACACCAGCCTGTGTGATCATGAAGTGTTGATAGGATCAGATATCAGTCATCAAAGAACAAAATATCACATCTATGTGAATGAAGGGAAGTAAGGAGTGGAGACCCAAAGCCCATCTGTAGGCAACTGGACATCGCCTTACAGAAGGGTTGTGGGGAGGAGACAAGTCAGTCAGGGTGCAGCCCACGAAACATAAAACTTTCCTCTAGTTCTTTAATGCTTCCTCACCCCCCCACTATCATGATCCCAAATCTACCTTACAAATCTGGCTAGACCTCAAGATGTACATTGGTACAGAAAAGAGGTGGAAACACAGGGAATACAATACAGATAAGCCAATCAGGATCAATAATGAGAGTAGGGATATCAGGAGGGAAAGGAGAAGGACGGGGAAAAAGGGAGAACCAGTCTCAATGATCTAAATATAACCCCCTTCCCAGACAATAGAAAATTGGGTGAAGAGAGACATTGGACAGTGTAAGACATGAATAAATAATAATAATAATTTATAAATTATCAAGGATTTTTGAGGAAAAGGGAGGGGGGAAAATGAGGAGCTCTTTCCAAGGGCTCAAGTAGAAAATGTTTTGAGAATGGTGATGGCAAGAAATGTCCAAATGGATGGATGTGTGCATTGTGATAAGAGGAGTACTAGCCCCCAATAAAATGATTTTTTAAAAAAGAATATTCCTTTGGAAAGTACAAGAGGTTACCTTTGTTTAAAAAAGATATTAAAGACTCACTGCCATCATGTGGATTCCAAATCATAGGGATTCTATGTAGAATTTCCAAGGCTTGGAAGCTTTTTGGTAGCAGATAGCCTCAACTTTCTCCCACCTGGTAGTTTTGAACCACTGATCATGAGTTTGCAGTCCAATGCTAATGATCATTTCTCTCCATAAGCTAGAGTTTCTAAGTGTTAGAATTCAGTCATTCCTTCTTCTTTAATCAGATGGCACATTTCTATAAAAGGAGCTGCCTTTTATCATTGGTTTGTTTACCCTGAATATAGTTTATAGGGGAAAGTCAAGAAGAATGTCTAATTTTCCTCCTTTACTTAGTAACTTTTAAAAGATTACACTGGTTCTCTCCTATCCTCCAAAGATAATGGACTTAAAAATTCATTATGAAATAATGGTTATTTCATATTATCATATTTATTATTTTTGATGTTCAAGTAGTCTCATTTTTCTGGACCAGCTTCTTCATGTTGAATCCTGAAATCTTTTAACATGAATCCAATAGATTTAAAGCTTCCTTCCTTCCTGGTATGGCTGGAACAGTGGACAAAGTTGAGAGACATGTGCACAATGCACACGCACACACACACACACACACTCATGTACATTATGAAAATGGTGGATATACGGTATTTGCATAAATGCTTGTTTGGCAGTTCCTGAAGAGTGCAATTGTTTAATGTGCTCACTGGTAATCAGAAGTTGCGTGGTTCAAGTCAGAGAGGTGTTGGAAGAAAGGAAGTCTGGTGATTGATTTCTTTCAGGAAACTTGGTGCTATGGAGCATGGTGGAGCCAAGGGGTCAGGATCAATTCAACAACAATTTTAAAAGATGTCTTTGTATTGTTTTTTATGCCATGCTGAAAATATCTTTATTTTTCATAAAACAAACAAACAAATAAACTCACTGCCATTGAATCTATTCTGATTCATGGTGGCCTTCAGGACAGGGTAGAACTGCCACTGTGATGTTGCTTTCATAATATTTAAAAAATTTTCATGGAAATATGTACTGCTGACTTCTCAAATTTGGTGGCATCTGGAGCTCACTGGGGGAGCTGCAAAAAATACTAACACTGGACCCAGTGTTAGTGGTGCTGGTTTTATTGGCCGTTTGTGTGTTCTAGTCAACAGGATCTTAGCTAACTTCCTAGTAAATGTGCATTGTAAGTTGAGAACCAGAGATGTGAAAGTTTCATAATAACTATTTCAATCATGCTATAGCATTTCTATGAGATATCCTAAAACAGATAAAACATGCTTTTTTCTTTGCAGTTCTCTTTTACCTGAAGCTTAAGTTATTTTACTCAACTAGGGGTGCTATTAACCTTGTATTTTAAAGTACTTTGAAATAATTTCTCTCTGTGGCCATGTCACATATTTGATATACAATTAGGTTCATTTGTTTCATTTTGATTTTTAGGAGTAATAAGCTAATTTATTATAATCATGTAGAACATTTACATGATTTCAAAATCAAATTTATAAAAAGATATATGTTTAGAGAAGTCTAACTTATATCACTGTTCCACTACACTAGTCCTTTCCTCCCCTATAGATAATTATTTTTCTGTTTATTTTTGGTTTATTCTCCCAGTTAGGCAATGTATTATCCATGTCTATTTCTTAGATAAATGGTAATAAACTGTAAGACTTTTGTCCATCAAAGTCTTTTCCTATAACATGCAAAGTCTTTTCTTTCCACGGATTGGTAGAATAGCATATGTATTTGAACCAGGTCAATTAAGAGAAGTGTTCTTCACCAATCTGGTTTGGAAAGCTACCTTACAACATCAAGCTGTCTCTAGGCTTAATTTTTAATAAAAATACTTTTAAATGCATTATTTAATCAATGTTGAACCCATGTATGGTATCTGCAGGTAGAAATCATGTCTATGTAACTCATAAAATATAATTTTAATTCCAAAGCAATGATAAAATTGTTATAAGAGTTTTTTATAATATGTATTTCACAGTGATCCACGCATTCTTTTTTTTTTCTCCCACAGTCACTGGGTTTGATCTATGGGGTGCAGTAGTGGCAACAGGTGTCGTCTGCACCTTCTACTGTACAATGGTATGTTGAAAACATTATTCCCCCTCACTTTATATACTGAGCTGGCAAAATTTTAAATCCCCATAGTTGGGTGCTACACACCGGTTTCACCATACTAATCATGTGCTCCTCACTTCCCGCAGAGCAACTCTTCTCGGTGAGAAATATTTGGTATGGAATAAACTTGCCAGTAAAACTGGAACATTGCAATGGCACCCAATCGTATCTTTAAGAAACTTCATTCATGCCCTTGCCCAGTTATGACAGCTGTGTTCATATTATTCCTCTTCTTAGAGACGTAAACTTCCTTCCCATCACCTCTCGGCAGAATATGTCACCTGTCTTGTTCTAAAGGGTGCTTGTCCTTACCATTGGTGCAGGTAGTATGAGCTCCCTGACAAGTTAGGAATTAGGTTTTGCACTGTGGAGCTTACAGAAGATGGGCTCCTCAGTCAGGGTAGGTTTCATGGAGGTCCTAGAGGTTGGAGGCCAACACTTGGGATTTTGATGTAACGGCGAGTACGAGACAATTTTAGTATTTCACCAACTGGATTGGTCATTTGGGTGGATGCTGACTGATTGAATTGCCTGTAGCATACAACTCATGAAATTGCCTTTTAAACTTTGACTTTGGGGCCTGAGCCCTGGTAGCGTAAGTGGTTGAGTGCAGGACTGTAGCCCGTGGGCTTGGCCATTCAAATCCAGTGGCGACTCTCCGGAGCAGCACTGGGTAGAGCCCACGACCACCAGAGGCAGTGATGACCAAGAAAAAAAACTTTGACTTTGAATTTTCCCCCCAATCACCTCTCCACATCCCTTTATATTAGATATCCAGCCATGCTCCATAGGCTTCCGCCCTTCACTGTTTTTGCCCAAGCTCTTCCCTCTGCTGTGAGAATTTGCTGTCATGGTTTCTCTCTCTCTCTCTCTCTCTCTCTCTCTCTCTCTCTCTCTCTCTCTCTCTCTACTTGAAGGCATAGCTTAAATCTTGTTTGTGAAGGTTCTTCTCACTTGCTCCTCTCCCTTGGGCACACTTTTGGTGGACTAAGAGTGATGCTTTCCTTGCTTCCATCCAGCACAGGGACTCACATGTAGATACTCAATAGCATATGCTAGAAGTCTTACTCCGAATATGCTTTCTCCTCAAAGGGGGGCCTTAAAGCCGTCATCTGGACAGACGTTTTCCAAGTGGGGATCATGGTGGCTGGATTTGTGTCCGTCCTGATACAGGCTTCAATTGTGCAAGGTGGAATAAGCAATATCCTGAAAGATTGCTACGATGGTCAGAGGTTAAACTTCTGGAAGTAAGTCATTTTCTTCTTGGTTACTAGGTCTCACCTTTTGCTTTTCCCATGAAAACAATCTCTTTATTGAAATAGTAAATTTGCATTAAAGAAACCATCTGCCAAGGATGTGGGGCAGAAAACTGAAGCTAGCAAATAAGTGCTCTGCCAGCTTCATTTCTACCATTTGTTCAAATGGTCAAATCGTGCAAAAGTATTTAAGATGATATTTCTGTTCACTAGAGATTACTAAGTAAACACAAATCCATTCCCTCTGTATTGGGTTCCATTCCTGTGAGGGATTATAAATGGAAAAAGAGGTATTGATTCAGCAGGAAGGTGTCGTGGGGTTGGGAGAGTGGCAGATGCCAGCCATACCTGGGAGCAGAAGCTCTGATGTGGTTAAAATAAATAAAGACATTGTTTACTACAGATTAGTAAGTAAACATGCCGAAACACCTGCTGACCTTGCTCCTTGAACAATGGACACTGAGCTGAGTGATGAGGGAAGAGACAGTGAGAAGTAAGAAAAGAAAGCTAAAACTAAAAGACCAAGTGGCTACATTTAATTTTTCCCCTTAAATTTTAGTTATTTTGTGGATGTAGTTAAGAGCATGCACAACAAAGCCTACACTAATTCAGCATTCCTACATGTACAGTTTAGTGGCCTTGGTTCCATTACTTGAATTGTGAGATCATTCTCACACTCCTTTCATAAATTCTTTCTCCCTTATTAGCACAAACTCACTGCCCTCCAAGGTTTCCATTTAGTCTCTTTGCTGTTGTCAATTTGACCTCATACCAATAATACTTTAAGGAGAATAATGCTCAAGATACAAAACCACAATAGCAAGCCCCCCCCCCCCCCGCAAGAAACCACACGAAAGAAAAAGCCACACTCACAGCCATAGAGTCCATCCTAATTCAGAACAACCCTGCAGGACAGGAGAGAACAGCCTCCACGAGTTTCTGAGACTATCACTGTTTATGGCAGAGAATAGTATCAAAATCGATGCATCTCGATGATTATGCAAAGACATTTAGCTGTGTGCACTATAACACAGAAGAATGAGAATTTCAGAACATTTAATTGTGCTCATATGCCAGTACATAGACCAAGAGGTGATCATTCCAACAGAACTAGGGGAACCATGGGGTTTAAAATCAGGACAGGTGAATAAATAAAATCAGGACAAGTGTGCATTGGGTTAGTATCCTTTCAGCACACTTATTTACTTTATATCCTAAGAAATTAATTCAAGAAGCTTGGCCATATGAAGGACATAATGTCAGGATTGGAGGAAGACTTATTAAAAATTTGAGATATACATATGACATACCTTGCTTCCTGAAAGCAAAGAAGACTTGGAGCACTTATTAATGAATGTCAAAGACTACATACTTTATTTTTTAAATCCTTTTATTTGGAGTTCATACAGCTCTTATACAAGTCATACATAAGTCCATCGTGTGTCAAGCACATTTGTACATCCACTGTCCTCATCATTCTCATAACATTTACTTTCTATTTAAGCCCTTGGCATTGGCTCATTTTCCCCCTCCCTCCCCGTATGCCCCTCTCTCATAAGCCCTTGGTAATTTATAAATTATTATTAGTCATATAATACACAGTCTGATGTCTCCCTTCACCCACGTCCCCATTATCTGTGCCCCAGGGAAGAGATTATAATTGATACGTATAATTGGTTCCTCCTTTCTCCCCAGCCTTCACTCTACTCTGCTGGTATCGCCACTCTCACCACATGTCCTGAAGGGTTCATCTGTTCTGGATTCCCTGTGTTTCCAGTTGCTATCTGTACCAGTGTACATCCTCTGGTCTAGTGGGATTTGTAAGGTAGAATTGAGATCATGATATTGGGGAAGAAGAAGCATTGAAGGACTAGAGGAAGTTGTATGTTTCATCACTGCTACACTGCACCCTAACTGATTCATCTCCTCCTTGTGACCCCTCTGTAAGGGGAAGTCTGTTACCTACAGATGGGTTTTGGGTCCACAACCTGTACTCCCCCTCATTTACAAGAATATAATTTTTTGTACTTTGGAGGCCCAATATCTGATCCCTTCGACACCTCATGGTCACACCGGCTGGTGTGCTTCTTCCATGTGGGTGGTGTTGCATCTGAGCTAGATGGCTGCTTGTTTACCTTCATGCCTTTAAGACCCCAGATGCTATATCTTTTGATAGCTAGGCACCATCAGTTTTCTTCACCATATTTCTTATGCATTCTTTTGTCTTCTGCGATCCCAACGCGAAGGTGGGCACACAATGATATGCTTTTATGTTCTTTGATGTACAGGCTTTATTATAGATTGCAACCCAACATAAACAAAACAAAAACCTTCCCAAATGAATCTATAAGCAATATCACAATAAACAGAGGAAAATGTTGTCAAGGATTTCATTTTACTTGAATTCTCCATCAGTACTCTTGGAGGTAGCAGTCAGGAAATCAAAGCACTGCATTGGGTAAATTGGCTGCAGAAGATTTCTTTCTTCCTTTCTTTTAAATATAACATTTTATTGGGGGGGGGCTCATAAACTCCCTTCATGTTTAATACATATGTCAATTGTATGCAGACCACGTTTGCACACTTGTTGCCATCATCACTCTCAAAACATCCTCCCTCCACTTGGGCCCCCAGTACCACCTCCCCATATTTCCCCTCCCACTCCACTTCCCTTCCCCTATGGGCCCTTAACAAATTGTTATTACTTTTTCATATCATACACCATCTGATGTATCCCTTCACTCACTTTCCCATTGTCCGTACCTCAGAGAGGTTATATGTAGATCCCTGCAATTGGTTCCCTAATGTACTCCACCACTGCTCCACCTTCCTTTATCACTACTCCCACCATTGGTCCTGAAGGGATCATCTATCCTGAATTCCCCATGTTTCCGGCTCCAGTGCACATCCCCTGGTCTAGTTGGATTTGTCAAGTAGAATTGGGATCCTGATAGTGCATGGGAGGATGCATTTGAGATTTAAAGGAAAGTTGAATATTTCATTGTTACTACATTGCCGTCCTCCCTGCAGCCCCTCTATAAGGGGATACCGCTTCACCTATAGATGGGCTTTGGGTTCCCAATCTGGAGTATCCTTTGTTATATGTTAAGCACAGGGTGGAGGAGATATCTGTTCTGAATGGAATTCCACACACAGAATGTGTTCGTGTCCATATCAATGCCATATCTATTGCTGGAGTGTGACAAGGAGGCTGGTACTTGTGCCTGTCTTTCTCTCTCTCTCTCTCTCTCTCTTTTCTTTCACTTTTATCTTCTGGTCTGTGTTTTATTTAAGGTCAAAAGAGAAACAGTCCTATAAACACTCAGAATGGATAGAATAGCTATTTCCTCCTCAATCTCACACAACTTGTAACTATATGAAAGAATCCATTTTTATTTCATTGGATCTGCTTTGGGACTATTTACACCTTTTGTGTTCATTAATAAATACGTATATGTATGTTCATGTGTACATGTGCATGCACTGCTTGTTTTAAAAATGATAAGAGGATTTTCTGTAATACTGATGAATTATTATTATTGCTACTGCTGACAGTTTAGAAAATTTTTTTTCTGTTTCCTTCCAAACTCTAGCTTTGACCCTAATCCTTTGCAAAGACACACGTTCTGGACAATTATTATAGGAGGGACCTTCACGTGGACCAGCATCTATGGTGTCAACCAGTCCCAGGTGCAGAGATATATTTCCTGCAAAAGTAGATTCCAGGCAAAAATGTAAGCCAAGTTATGGTGTGAATCACTGATAACCATCTGCTGTCTTAATGGAAATGTATGCAAGTTTTAAGTATTTGTATTATGAAACTCAATGAGATAAGGGATATGCTTAGTCACCGGAGGTTTAAGCTGAGTAAAGTAGTACTGTACTATATGTTTGGGATCCAATATTTCAAAAACATTTCTAATAATTATTAGGTAAAATTCCTTTTCTAATAAATAAACATGCATTGTGCATCCACTTGCTTAAGACACTTTCATCAAGTGTACAAGGGGTTCTCTGGGAAGCAGGGCTTGAGCTGGAGGATGGCAGTGAGGAGTTTGTTAGGGAATCACTATCTAGGGAAGAGGAGGGAGGGTAAGAAGCAAGAAGCAGAGGAAGGAGATAAGTGGCCATTCAGTTGCAACAAAGGCCCCAGCTGGCCTCTTCAGGCAGCTCTGCAGTTGTGATTTGACTATTTTGATACTTCTCAACTTGGGGGTAAGAGGGCTTTCTAGTCTTGCTTTCTCTAGTCATGGGTGAGGGGAGGCATGTCCCAAGGGGCATGTTTCTTACCAGCCTAGCATGACTCATCACAGTATCCAAGGTGGGGGGGGGGAGGGTAGTCTCCTGAGTGAAAGAAATGTTCACTTCTCAGCTGAGTGTTAAGACCTGGCATTCAAGGATATGAACACTAACAACACGAATGACATTTCATGTCTATCACATCCTAATATTTGGTACCATCGTGCCTCTGGTCACCAGGAGTCATGGGCCAACTTGATGGCAGATCATCCAACATTACACACAAGTTCTGTGCTGCAGGAGCTGCACTATTCCATTTAATCTTATCATTCTATTAGGTAGCCGTTGTCTTCCTCACCTGTAAATGAAGAAACTGAGGATCCAAGAGGCTAAACTACTTCCTAAGGCTACCTAGGCAGAGCCTGGTATTAGTTCAGATTCCATTGGCTTCATTAACCTTTGTACTGTATTGGAGCACATGTACATGGCAACACAGAACACTGAGAAGATTCCTATCTGAGGAAAATGTTTGCTTTTTATATCTATTGCATGGACTTATAAAGCATATTTATAGCCTGTTGATTGAGCTACTATGTAGATTCTAACTATATCCTGCAGTTTATCATCACATTACCTTCAAAAGGAAGATAACTAATAGCTACTGCTCAGACTATTAAACCTCTAGCTTCCTGATGAGAAGATCCAATGAATTAAAGCTAACCACACCCTGGGAACACTTGCCAGAAGAATTGCTCATTCAACGGGACAACTCCAACTATTCTAAATATCCCCCAATATAGTCTTGTATTTAGCATCATGGGCAGCAGATTAGACGGGAATAGCATCTGTGGCGATTTTGTTGAGAGGTAAAGTGCATTTATTGAATGCACATAGATGTATAATTTTGAAGGTCTCTTTGTGTGGGCAACATTTTCCCTGATCTTTGGAGTAGAGATTACAGCTGCTGGTTTGGTTTTTTATCTCCATAGGTCTCTCTACATCAACCTCGTGGGGCTCTGGGCCATTCTCATCTGCTCGGTGTTTTGTGGGCTTGCCCTGTATTCCCGGTACCACGACTGTGATCCTTGGACAGCCAAGAAAGTCTCTGCACCAGACCAGGTTCCGTACCCTGTCTCTCTTCCCGATACATTCCAGGCACTCAAGACATTATTAGCAGGGATGAAGGAGTTCCTGGGAGGTACAAGTGGCTTCTGCTCAGCTTCTAACGTGAGGGCTGGCAGTTCTACCCCACTCAGCAGCCCTGCAGAAACCATCAGGGTCATCTGCTTTGGTAAAGATGACAGCCAGGAAAATCCTGAGAAGCAGTTCTGCTTTGTAGCACATGACTCCGGGTCTTCCTGAGTTGCCATGAACTGGAAGGCCAGCAGCTTGGACTAGGAGGACTGAAGAATTCTGTGCTAAAAAAATGAAGATATGCTGAAACGCCTAGAAAATTTTCGAACCAGGTGTCCGTGCCAAGTCAGTTACAAGGAAAATGAACTGTGGACAAACCAGGAAATTAGAGATCACATTATTATTGTTGTTAGATGGCTTAAGTGTGAACTATTTACCTTCCCAATGACTTAAAAGTCATGGCGAGACTGATCTAATAGGTGGACGCTTATTGAGCCCCAACTTGTGAATACATGCAGGAGCTTTGTGTGCTTTATAGCACCACCCTCTATATGCATGGGTTGGGAATTCAATGCTGGTCTCTGTCTTTCAAAAAATATATCATAATATGCGAGTATTAGCTGACCCAAATGTCAGCCCAGGCACCTCATTTTACCACAAAAAAACAGCATTAAAAAATGTGCTGAAATTTCCTCCCCAGGTTCTAGATGGGGATGAATAATCTTACCTACTTCCTTGGTCGGAGGGGGGTGGGGAGGAGTTCTGAGAATGGAGTCATTCTTGTTCAGGTGCTAAAGGTTGTTTTCCTTGGGGGAACAGAGTGACTGAAACGGGCTCATTTGCCATAAACCCTGCACTCCAATGTCTCATTCCTTGAGCTCAGTTATCTGTCTGGTCAGTCCGGTTTTAGAGGCCCATTCAAAGGAAGTGGCTGACCTGCCAGTGAGCCCATAAAGTTCCGGGGTCAATCAGAACCAAACACCAACCCTGTCTGCTAAGCACTCAGCTTTGTGCTGCATTTGGGATCACATCCTTGCCACACCCTCCGTCCCTCCTCCCTGTGTTCTGAAAGCTGCTTTCCCTGCTGTGTCTCCTACAGTGAGGGCCTGCGGGGTTGTCCTGGGGTAGCTCTGAGATGGCAGCCTCCTGAGAGACCTGTACTGGGTTCTTAAGAGCCCTTCCTCCCAAGAAGGCTCATCAGCCGCGTGCAGTGACATGTGCACAGAAAACACTCAAGAAACGTCCACCAAGGACTCCTATGGGAGCCCAAAACAGACCAAGTACTTTCAGCAAAATAAAATATAAAACCCTAAAAAAAAGTGCTGAAAAATTTGGTGTCTACACAAGTATATACAGCAATTAGATTTCAAAATCAGGACTTCCTGACTCCAAAGCCTCAGTTCTTGTTTTCGGCATTCTTGCCAAATTTATGTCCTATGACTTCCTGGAGAGAGACCTCATGCTCAGTCAAGTACAGGGTCAGTGAAGCAGAGGAAGACCCACAATGAGATGGGTTGACACAGTGGTTATTTGATGGCATCAAGCAGATGAACAATTATGAGGGCACCGCACCAGGAAGTGTTTTCTTCTGCTGTAGTACATGAATGCATATACCCCTGAACATGAACTCATGTGTTGTTACAATTCAATGCCACGTGACAACAACAACAACAAAAACAACAGCAACATCTTTGTAAATCAAGCATCTCGGTCTCTGACTTGAAAGAGGATAGATGGGATATTGCATGCGAATGCATGACATATTCCCAGAAAAATATGATTTGGAGGGATTAGGACATGAGAACATTGTTGAGCTTTACTTTTTTTCCCCAACTCTATCTTTTTGATAAACTCACCCTTCCAGGTTCCTGCAGAGATTCCAAGAATCACATTTACAATGAAGTTGGTGTTATAGTCCTCTCTAATCACGAATACTCGGTGACGTTTGTCCATTGTCATCAGTAGTTTGTATTGTGAAGACAATAAGATTTTAAAAAATGCATCTTATATCCCTCTCCACTACTGTGGACAGACTCTAGGCACTGTGCTGCCCTTAAGGTCACTGTGAATTGGAACCAATTCATAGCCCCTCACAACAATCTGGACCGGAAGATCCCTAGAACGTCCTCACCTTGAGAATCACTTATTGTGTTGCCACATGCTAGATGTCCTCCAAATATTTTCCTTTTAATTTGATGGTTCCTCTTGTACTGTTAATGTATTGATGTAATTAAATGTTACCTGGGAGACGCATGTAAATAAGACAATGGAGGATCAGTCAAGACCTCTGGGTTTGTCCAGAGGAGAGCAAAGACAGATGGTTGCTACACTGGGTTCATCCCAGAAAGCAGGCTTCGTGCCTCCCTAGTGCTTATGAATTTCCTGCCATTTAGTTTTTACCTTTTTGATGACACTGGCACACAGGAGGGCCAATCACAAGAGGAGCTGTTACCCTGAAACCTTTTGAGAAAGTGGAGACCTGCTGGAGGCTTTTGCATAGCCTTATAATAGCAATAGTGGAAACCTGATTATTGCTTATAATTCTGCTGTCAACTGCAAGGTCAGCAGTTCAACTTTACCAGTGTCTCTTAGGGAGAATGATGAACCTTTCTGCTCCCATAAAGATCTGTGGACTTGGAAACCTAAAGGGGCAGTTCTCCCGTTGGGGTTGTGTGGGCTGGGAGCCACTCAATGGCAGAGAGTTGGGTTTGAGCTTTGGGACTTGCAAGGCATCCTCGGATACTCGGATCTTGTCTCATCTGGGGAGATGTGCTGTTTGCTTTTTTTTTTTTTTTTTTTTTTGGAAGCTCAAGAAATAGTTAGCATTGAAAAAAGCTGTCCTAAAACAACTCCACATGGATCCTTTCGGTAGTGTTCTGGGTCTCATATTGCTCGAGGAAACCCACCAGGCTGGTCAACTAGAGTGTTATCCACTCTGCATGAAACCCATCAAGCATACTCAGAGCAAAGGAGAAGACGCTTTCATGGAAAAAAATGTGGACTCCTGATTCAAAAATTAATTTTGCAGAAAGCCTGCCATGTCATATAGTCCTGAAGTCACACACCTGCCCAGCCTTCACTTAGGATTTATCTTTCAAAAAGCAAGTTGTTATTTGGAACTTCTTTAAAAAGAGGTGTGTTTCTTTTTAAAGGTTTTTTTTTTTTCTGGGGTCACCCCGAATTCATCACCATGTCTCTGACTACCCCAACCCAGCTCAATCCTTGTGATGAAGTAGAATTAGACTCACATGGACCCTACAAGGCTGAGTAAAATTGCCCCCATAGGTGTTTCTAAGGCTAGAATCTTTAGACAAGCAGATCGCTACATGTTTCTGCTGCAGAGCATCCGGTGGGTTTGAACTTGCCAACCTTTGGGTTAGCAGCTGAACTCTTACCTTGCACCCCCTGAAGTCCTCACACTCTACGCCTCTCTGATGATGTCTTCAGTTTTAAGTCACGAGAGAATGTACAAAGATGACCTTGAGGCATCGAGTCCGTTTAAGTAAAGTTGACCGTTGTTTACTTAAGCACGAAACCCAAACCAAATGCTCTCTTTAGTGATCCAATAACGAGTTTCTGAGCCGTACGTCTTTACCTGAGCAGAAAGCTTCCCCCCTCAGAGCAGCTGGCGAGTCCTAACTGCCGAGCAACAGTGAGCAACCAAGGACTGACGCATGACCCCATGAGGACTCTTTACTTAAACTGATGGATACCAGCTATCTTTTATTGAGAATTTAACTATATTTGCCTCTAAGAACTTTATGCGTTATGTGACTTAAACCTTCATAACAGTCCTATGGCATTCTTAGTACTATCATGGTATTTTATAGGTAAGAAACATGGCTGAGAGCAATGATATAGCAGGGTCTTTCTGAATCCTCATCTCGTATATTTCACCACTATGCATTTCATGGCTTTCAGTGCTATTGACTCAAGAATGAAAGGCGAGCTATTTGGAAATCTCAGGTATATGGAGCAGCTCCCTTCAACTCTTGAAGGATTTGAGATTGGGGCATTAGTTGATTGTCTTCAGTAACAGATGGTACTTGGAAGTAAAGTTTGGACTCTTTCAGCTCATGCCTTACTTGGTTCTGGACATTCTCCAAGATTATCCGGGACTTCCTGGGCTCTTCGTGGCCTGCGCTTACAGCGGAACCCTAAGGTAGGAACCGTAATTCCTATTGGTATTACTATTGGAATCTCCCCCCCCCTTTTTTTTAAATTGGACCCTGAGATCTGGTGGCACTATGATAATGGAAAGGTCAGCAGTGTGAAACCGCCAGTGACCCCCTGGAAGAAAGATGGAACGTTCTACTCCTGTAAAGAGTCAGAGTCTCCCACAGAAACCCACAGGGGCAGTTCTACGCTGTCTTAGAAGATCACTATGAGATGAAATTGGCTCATTGGCAGCGAGCATGGTGTGTGTTTAGTTTAACCATTGTTTCATCAAGGTTTATTGATTAAACCTAATTAGGTTTAATTAGGGTTTTCTCCAGTTTTAAGTCTGGTTTCTTTAAGTGTTTGAAGTTGTTTCCTACACTTTCTCTCATTTTGATCAAACTTTGTCTATTGGGTTCTTGATAAAAATTCTCAATTATGTAGTGAGTGTTTTTCTCATTGATCCTGTTAGATTTGCATATGTTTGCATAGATTTGTAGATAGATGCATTTGCATATTTAGGATTGCTCGGTACATAAATGCCAAGATGGATGACCCCTCATGATGGATGACTGGAGTGGTGGTTCCCCGAGGGTCCAGGAGGAAGGAGAGTGGGAAAGGAGACAAAGAGCATGGTATAGATGTTTGAATGATTCCACCCAATGGAATTGAATACAAGCATTGTATGTGAATGGATATATTGGAATATTTAAAATATGTCAATAAAGCTATTATTAAAAAGTGCTCAGTAATGTTGGTTGGGCACCGTTTATTTTTCCTATTCTCATAGGAGTGTTTCTCTTAAATGTTATTAAAGCTGAAATATTTTCAATTACAAACTTTGTTACTCTTTACAGCACAGTGTCCTCCAGTATCAATGCCTTAGCAGCAGTCACTGTGGAAGATCTCATCAAACCTCGCTTCAGATCCCTCTCAGAAAAGTCTCTGTCTTGGATTTCCCAAGGAACAAGTATGTTCCTATTTCTACAATTTTATATTTAACTTAGAGTGATAACTTTTAGAAATATAATATTAAGTCAGAACTTTTGAATGTATATGCATATTCACACATATCTATTACAATACAGAAAGGGCCATATTTGTAACCAACTATTTGGGAGACATTTAATTGCTTGTGAGGTCAAGTTTCCTATTTAGCTGTCCTTCTTTTCTACTTTATTCCTATCCCAAATCTATGTCGAAATTTTCTCTCTCACACCCACCCACCACCACCACCACCACCACCCACCACCACCACCACCACCACCACCACAATCACCACTGTCACCACCACCGTCACTACCACCCCTACCATCAGTAGCAGCTCTCTTCTTTTTCAATTTTGGTCTATGGTCCTAAGAAATACCCTTAGTTTACCCACACTTTTTCTTTCTTTTCTTTTCTTATCTAGGACAGGATAGAACTGCCCTTGGATGTTTTTGAGACTGTAGTTCTTTTTATTGGTGGGGGGGCATCACTGCCTTCTGGTGGTCATGGGCGCTACCCAGTGCTGCTCTTGAGAGCTGCCACTGGATTTGAACCGCCAAACCCGCTGGCTGCAGTCCCGCACTCAACCACTTACACCACCAGGGCTCAGCCCAACACACTTTTTCTTTATCACAAGATATGTGTGCCTGAACTGAAGAAAAAGATAAAGAGATCGAGCATAAGGATTTTTGACTCCTGGGTATTGTCTGTTGTTTCTCTTGTAAAAAAAAATATTTGGGAGATAGTTGTCAGGGAAAGCTCAATTTCCGTCCATCCTTTGAAAACCTTGTTAGACATTAAATCCAGAAGAATGGAAAAGTTTAAGATCCTCCACTTCCCAGATGCTCTAAATGCATTATCTGACTCAAGTACATTCAACTAGCATACTTACTTCTTTCTTCATTTTAACAGCTTGGATATAGGTGTTTTTAAAAAACTAACTAACAAATTTATTTCTGGGAAAAAAAATCTTTTACCTTAGCACAAAAGCACTAGTAGACTTTCAAAGAAATAGTAAATGATACTGTTTTGAGCCATATTTCTATTATCGAGTCATGGGTGTAGCCTGGAATAAGCACTTAATTTATATTTTTCCAAACCAAATCAAATTCACCAACATCAAGTCAACTCTGACTCATAATGACCCTGTAGGACAGAAATGGGTTTCTAAAAGGACAAAACTTTATGAGAGCAGACATCCTCTTCTTTCTCATGCTAAGTGGCTGGTGGGTTTGAATCTATGGTGACCCTTTGGTTAGTATCCCAATTCTTAACCCCTTGAACCACGAGGGCTCCTTTTATGAACTTAAATGCCCACTAGATTTAAGTGGCAATGCATCATTTTATTATGTACCGAGTTTAATCCTGGAATATAATTTCAGAATGATGTGGTATCTTCTAAAGAGTATCTGGAATTGTTTATTGCAGGATTATTATACCTCGTGGTCTTATAGAATGGACAGAGTCTTTTGATGCCAGATTCAATCCTGCTCTTTCACTATACTGGCTGTAATTCACTCACTCACTCACTCACCCACTGCCATCAAGTTGATTCTGATTCACTGTGGCCCTATAGGACTGGAGAGAACTGAACCTGTGGGTTTCCAAGAGAGTAGCTTTCTACCAGAATAGAAAACATCATCTTGCTTCCACAGAACAGTTGATGGTTTTGAACTACTAACCTTGTTATAAGTAGCTCTGTGCATAATCATTACCCTAGCAGGGTTCCTAGCCGTATAACATTGAACAAACCCAATAACTTATTTGAGCCTCTGTTTCTTCACATGGAAAAGTGTGAACAATAATAGCTATCTTGCAGGGTTATTATGAGGTTTAGAGATAATGCATATGGAACAAGTTAGTGTCCAAGAAATGATGATACTGAAGATTAATTACAAATCACTTAGACTAGTAGGGATTAGACTTTCAGCTATGTTAAGGGTTTTAGAAAATCATTATCTTGATCTATTTGCAATAAAGATACTGGAGAGAGAACATGTCAAATGATTTGAGTATGCTTCCATTAACTTTGAATATGCAAAAACATAATGGTCATCTTTCAATGACCTATGAAATGGAGAGAAATCAAGCTGGTTATGTTGGAAATACTCTTTATATTAGCATTGAGAAGCACAAGAGCACTTTGAAAGTTTAATATAAGGATTTCTATTTAAGTGCATTCAAATTATTGAGCCAATTTACTTGAACCCTCTGATATGTCTGAGTACTCACTCACTCTCTACCATCAAATGGATTAGAAAACCACTGAGCTTGTGGTGATCACCTCTGGGTGTAGCCCTTTATATCACAAGCCACCAGGACTCCTTGTGTGGGAGTTGGTGTAAGTAAAACAGTAATAACAATATCAAGAATACACCTAATTTTATGATGAACAACACTCTCATGTGTTTTCTGTCTTGTCTGTTTGCATTTTGGATATTAACTGCTTTCAAGTGATTTCTAATAATGGCTATTCTTTAAAAATAAAGTTTAGATTGGGTAATTTTCTTATAATTTAAAAAGTAACATATAAGTCTGGGGAAATATGAAAAGTATTAAAAGTCAAAAGATCCAAGGCGGGGGTGTGTGTGTGTTGTGGGGAGGTCCCATTATCCAGAACCCCCTGGTGGCTCTAAAATTTCTATGAAGAGATTTGGGGAAAGCAGTTTGGTAGAAGGGAGAATGCAATACTTGTGTTGAAGTTATCTTTATTAGTTTAATAGGAGAAACTGTGAGGGTGCAGTTGGAAGTTCTGGAGGGGATGCAACATTCCAAACCATGCTTTGTTGTGGCCTCTGCCACTTCCCAGAGAAACGAACACTTGAAGTGACAAGAATCCAGTCTCTAACATTTGTCACCATCCACCCCTCCTTGTTGTGCAGAGTAGGGCTTAGTTGTGTCTCAGTTTCCTTAGGAAAGAGAAACCCTGGCTTCCCTTTACAGACACATGTTTACAGAGGATTAGATTAAAAAACACAATTGTTCCCACTTTTTAAATCCCCATAGTTAATTCAAGGGATTCTTTACTTATATAACCGAATGCTGTAACTAATCCCAGGGCATAATGTTAGGGTTTTATTTGTATTCTTTGCACACTGCTTAATCCTGGAGGAAAACACCCTCTTTTTTAGGGCTGTCATGCATGAGCCATTCTTCACTATCATAAAATTGTTTACTTTGACTCAAGGGCATGACAACTTATTCTATTGTGAAGTGTAATACTCAGGGTCTGGGTCTCACCTTGACATGTTCCTTCTCTCTCAAGGTGTGCTGTATGGAGCCCTGTGCATTGGAATGGCTGCCCTGGCCTCACTCATGGGAGCTCTGTTACAGGTAAGAGTGGATGACTTGAGTCACTATCATAATGTTAGTAACGTAACATGGCCATCCTGCTGGATGTTCTTCTGTAGGTATTTACACATAAATACATCCCAGGGCAGGGATGAATAAATTACTTCTCTCTCTAATTTTTGTTTATCCTTTAAAATTAAACTCTTTTTTTGGAAGTTAATCATAGATTCACAGGCACTTGCAAGCAAGAATCCACAGAGAACTTGTACACCTTTTATGTAGTTTCCTTCAATAGTAATGCCTCAAAAACTTTTTTTATTTACTACCTTGACTCTCCTAATACATGAACATCTACCTCTCTGTATTTATTTAGACTTTCTCTGATTTCTTTCATTAGTGTCATTTCCAGCATACTTATCAACCTAGCATATATTTTGTTATACTAATATCTAAGCATGCCATGGCTAAGGTGATTATAAATAATAATATCTATTTTAAGTCTTACTGTCCATGTGTTCACTGATAATATACAGGTTGTCCCTGGGTGGGGAACAATGCCCATTCTAAATGGTCTTTCAGAATTTGTAGGGGAGTCAGAACAGGTGCTTACAATTCTTCTGTAACTTTAGAAATAAACTTTAAACCTTTTCAATCATTTACAAGTTGCACATACAGCAAGTGAAGATGAGGTTGATGAAGAATTTGTTGTAAGTGGAGGATTGACACAGCATTATGGCAGGGTTTAAAAGATGGTGGCACTCCACTCAAAGATGGTGGTCAACTATACTATGTTGAATGTGTGTGACTCTTCATGGCCCTGACAACTATATCTTGCAACAGGCTCCAGAAAGGGCTGAGTTGGCCTCTTCTAAGTCTTCCATTCCAGGACTACACTTGCAATTTTTCCAATTTTGGGTTAATGTGATAAATCAGCTAAATTTGAAAGATTTTGATCCATTCCTATTAACCATGACAGAACTCATTAAGAGCCTGGAATTACAGGGCTGGTAAAAGTTGTCCATAAATTGAATGTTTATAATCTGGAGGTTACCTATAGAGAAAACATTATTGTATTCTTTGTACATTTAACTTGTAGCCTGTGACCTTGATGAACTCAGTGACTAGTTCTAGAATTTTTGTACTCTTATATCACTTGAGTTTTCTACTCAATCATATCTTCTGTCAATAGGGACAGGTTTTTTGGATGAACTTATTTTTGTGAATTAGGTGAGGAGTTACATTTCAGATCATCAATCCTGTACTCAATAGTTCAAACCATTCATTGACCACTCATTTTGACTCATACGTCCCTCTCACCCCAATTTCTCTTCACCCTCTTTTTCATCAAGTCAATGGCTGTCAACCTTCCACTTTTTGCTTCATTTTCCCACCCTTGTCCTCTTTTCTTGGGACTACCCAAAGTGTGTTCTCCTTGATAAGTAAATTTTGTCTGTTTAAAATCCTTATAATAGTGGTCTCATACAATATTTGGGGGGGGCATCACTGCCCTCTGGTGGTTGTGGGAGCTACCCAGCCTTGCTCCTGGAGAACCGCTGCTGGATTTGAACCGCCAAGTCAGTGGGCTGCAGTCCCGCACTCAACCACTATGCCACCAGGGTTCAGCCTGATTCAATATTGATTAACTTGGCTCAACAGAATGTTCTCCAGGTCCAGCCATGTGATGAGGTGTTAGGTGGTTTGATTATTGTTTTTTAGCCATGCATTGCATTTCATTGTGTGCTTGTCCATTCTTCTACTGATGGGCATTTGGATTTTTTCCACCTTCTTGCTATTGTGCACATAGCTCTGCAGTGAACACAGAGTGCATAAACGTGTTTGTGCTATGGCTCACACTCCTTTAGCGTGCAATACCCTGCAGTGCTATTGCTAGACCCTATGTAATTTCTATTCCCAGTTGAAGTAGTGTTGTCCACAATGGTTGTACATTTTAACTTTTTGATCTGTATGGCATTTATTTCCTTTTCTCATCTTACTGTTTTAATTACAAGTTTCAGTATTACATTGAATCAGAGTGGTGATCACCTATATTCTTGCCCGATTTTAGTGGGAGGCATTCAATCTTTTACCAAAAATTTGATCTTTTAAATCAGAGCCTATTTTTACGGGCTGGTTCCATTCTGAGAGCATCAACCAGGTATAGTAATAAGTTTCAGCGCCACCTCTGGACACTAAACTTTATTCCACTGCAATCTTGTTTTGAGGAGGATTTGAAACTCTCCCAAAGACAAAGGAGTGCTATGATTGATTATTCATGCCTGCAAAAATAAGGCTAAGAGGCATGGAGCTAATTTTCACTCATGCATCCGTGCAGAATGTTCAATAGGTACTCCCATTTATTGGGATTCTCTACCTTTCCCCCATTCTTTTTCTGCCTCTTTTGGGGTGATAATTCAAGGAAGAAATAGCTGCTTGAGACAATGGAGCTTCCTATTTTTAATTATCCCTCGACCAATGACAAAGCTACCATGAATAAAATTGATTTCCAGGAGGAGTCTTATTTAAAAGCCCCAATTTGATGGAATTACTGTGAAATACTTTAACTTTAGATTTAACATTGCTCATCTTTAAATTCTTATTATTTTTGCAGGCAGCACTCAGCATCTTTGGTATGGTTGGTGGACCACTTTTGGGCTTGTTTTCTTTGGGCATTTTGGTTCCTGTTGCCAACTCTATCGTAAGTATAAAGAATGAATATATATGTAAAATGTATCTTCCCAACTATAGTAGCAGTTCTGCATTTTCGCTTTTCTCAATTTTAAAGTTAGAGTATTTTTGAGCTCTGTCCTAAGTGACTTTTCTAGATGCCATTCTAAATGTCTCACTGGCTTTGCTGGGGTGCGGGAAGTGCTGTGCACCACGACCCCTACTACAATTAAAGTGGCAACTTTGGGTGTGTATGTGCATTTCACGTCTACCTTTAAACACTAACTGGTAAAATTTAAAGAAGCTGACAGGTTTGAACATGAGCGACTGAAGATGGTGGAGCTGAGGTTTCTGGTAAAGTCAGGCTACGGCCGAGTAAGGCGAAGGATTTAGCTGGAAATTTCCACTCTGGTGACTGACTACTATAACTCCTGTGATATGGCTCTATCCCCAAAGGAGTGATCAGAATCGGGATTCCTATCTCTACTGATCCATCTGCCTGTGCTGTGAAGAAGTATAAAATGTTAGGGGCAGGTGAAATTAGAATGCTTTCTCTGAAGCCAGCAGGAAGACCTCTGCTTCAGTCCTGTTATAAGATACAGTTCAGGGATAATGTGTTATGTATGTAGGACTGTTTTTGTCAGGCATTGAGCAACCATGGGACCTTATGTTCGGTTTTCCATTTTCCTCAGAAGGTCTTAGAACTGTCCAATTAAAAACAACAGCAACAAAGTCCCCTCACTCCCGTGGAGTCAGTGCTGAATTGTAGTGACTCCATTGGGCAGGGTAGACCTTCCTTCTTGGATTCCTGCGCCTTTACAGCTTCATAGGAGTAGACAGCCTCCTGTCTTTCTCGAGGAGTGTGAGTGGTTGATCTCATGGTGAGTTTTGCAGTGCACAGCGTCCTGTGCCACTCGGGCTCCTGTTTGCAAACTCAGAAGCAGTGATGCGGAGACACCTGCAGGACGTCCGCTGATTTCCCCTTGGGCTGTTGCCTGTTGCAGAAGCTGCTTTCTTTGCCACCTTGCTCATCTTTGTTCACCTTTCCTCATTCCAGCACCTTCTGGGCACTGCTTTGTCTTCTGGAATTCTAGAACACCGAAGGAGCCCTGGTGGTGTATTGCTTACATGTTGGCCTGCAATCCTCATGGTTGACAGTTGGAAACCACCAGCTGTTCCTCCAAAGATTGACTGGGTTTGCCGCTCCGCTAAACAGTTCCAGTCTTGGAGGCCCACCATGAACCAGCATAGGTTTAGCAGGAAGTGTGGTTTTTAGAACATTTAAAGCAGAAGTTAGTATACTAGAATTAAAGACTTCGGGGTCCTGTTCTTTTCTTTCTTTCTTCTTTTTTAAAAAAATTTAACTGATTTTAATTTTTCAAAGTCATTTTACTGGGGGCTCATACAACTCTTATCACAATCGATCCATCCATCCATTGTGTCAAGCACATTTGTACATTTGTTGTCATCATCATTCTCAAAACATGTTCATCTACTTGAGCCCTTGGTATCAGCTCCTCATTTTCCCCCTCCCACTTCTACCCCAGCTCTCTCATGAACCCTTGATAATTTATCAATTATTATTATTTTGCATATATTACACTGTCTGTTGGGCCCTGTTCTTTTTTTTTCTCTTTTAAAAGGTTATTTTATTGGGGACTCTTACAGCTTTTATCACCATCTGTCCATAGGTCCACTGTGTCAAGCACATTTGTACATACATTGTCGCCATCATTATTTTCAAAACATTCTTTCTATTTGAGTTCTCGGTATAAACTCATCCCCCCTCCCCCATGAACCCTTGATAATTTATAACTTATTATTTTTTATGTCTTATACTGACAACTGTCTCCCTTTACCCACTTTTCTGTTGTCTATCCTCCAGGAAGGGGGTTATATGTCAATCAATTGTATTCTTTATTCCCCTTGAGTGGTGTCATCATCACTATCAGCTCACCCTTCTCACTCTTTTACCAACCCCCTAGGAAATCACTACTATTTCTGAAGGGTCATCTATTTTGGTTTTCATGCATCAAGTGCTCTTAATTATACAAATGAACATATACAGGTCTAACAATGTTAATGAGGTGAAACATAAAAACCATAATAGTAAAGGAAGGAATTATTAAATACTGAGGATGGGATTTGTTTCTTCAATGCAATAACTCTCCCTAGATTTATCATGACTTTCACATGGCCCTTCTGTGAAGGACTGTCTTTTTAAAAAAATCATTTTATTGGGGGCCCATACGACTCTTATCACGATCAATACATACATCAATTGTATACACACCACATTTGTGCATTTGTTGCCATCATCATTTTTGAAACATCCTCATTCTACTTAGTTCCTTTGTTACTCACTTCCCATATTCCCCTTACCTACCCACTCCCCTCCCTCATGAAACCTTAATTTACAAATTATCATTATTTTGTCATATCATACACTGTCCAATGTTTCCCTTCACCCACGTCTCTGTTGTCTGTACCCCAGGGAGGAGGTTATATGTAGATCCCTACAATCTGTTCCCCCATTCTTTTCCACCTTGCTTCTACCCTCCTGGTACCACCACTCTCACCACTGGTCCTGAAGGGTTTAGCTATCCTCAATTCCCTGTGTTTCTGGCTCCACTGTACCTCCCATGGTCTAACTGGATTTGTGAGGTAGAATTGGGATCATGATAGTAGGTGGAAGGAAGTGTTTAAGAATTGAAGGAACGTTGCATTTTCATTGTTGCTACCCTGTATCCTGACTGGCTCATCTTCTCTCTCTGACCCCTCTGTAAGGGGGTGTTGCTTCATCTACAGATGGACTTTGGGTCCTCAATCTGTGTCCCCCCCTCATTTATAGTGATATAATTTTTAGTTCTTTGATGGCTGATACCTGATTCCTTCGACACCTCGAGGTCACACAGACTGGGGTGCTTCTTCCATGTGAGCTTTGTTGCTTCTGAACTAGATGGCCACTTGTTTACTTTCAAGCCTTTAAGACTCCAGATGCTATATCTATTGATAGCTGGGCACCATCAGCTTTCTGCTTATGCACACATTTGTCATCAGTGATCATATCAGGAAGGTGGGCGCACAATGTTATGATTTTTAGTTCTTTGAAGCCTGACAACTGATAGCTTTAACATCTCATGGTCATACAGACTGGTGTGCTGCTTCCATGTGGGCTTTGTTGCTTCTGAACTAGATGGCTGTTTATTTGCTTTCAAGTCTTTAAGACCCCAGATGCCATATCTTTTGAGAGCCGTGGGTCCTGTTCTTACTGCTGTGACTGCCTTGACAACATTATGGCTTCTGCTTCCTAAATTGAAATCATTAAACGCCACTACAATTTATTTGAAAAGTCCATTAAAAACGTCCATTTGTCCACCAGAGGTCACAATTTCGTTCGGTCTTCAGATTGCTCAGGACTTTGCTTCTTTCCAGACCTTTCTGCCTGCAGTCCTGGTAGCATGGTGGTTACTACGCACTGGACTGCTAACTACAAGGTCATCAGTATGAAATCACCAGCCACTCCAGGGGAGAAAGATGAAGCATTTTACTCCTCTGAAGAGTAACATTCTTGGAAACCCACAGAAAGCACTTCTACCCTACTCTCTAGGGCTGTTGTGAATTTCAATGACTTGATGGCAGGGAGTGGGTTTTTAAAAAAGATCTCGGAATGTCTGACTAGTTGCAAACATTTCCCTTTACATCTGTAACTCTGTATTTGGAAATGAGTCATCTCCTGTTGCCTGGGATTTGTATTATGCATTGTTCCCTCCCGTGTGAAACCTACTGCGATCACTCAGTTATGTGAAACATAGCACACGTGACCATTATGGCTTATTTCCATTTGTGAACTTCTTGAGTTGACAGTTTACATAGGCAAAAAGACAGACCATTTAGCATTTAATACCAGCATCTGTTTGTGGGTTTGTCACCTTAGGAGGCCCAAGATTAATGCTACCTCCCCCTCCCTGACACCACAAGGTTTATCCCTCCACTTGCTAATTTAGTTATAGCACCGGTTCCTCTCATGAGCCCTGTCTGAAGAGTTACCAAGAGTTAAATTTAGACTAGTGTGCAGAAAACTAACCTGTAGGGAGAGAGATGGATTAACTTGTTGATATAAATTTAAAAGTGCTAACCCATGATGATGGTAATCATTTTTAGTTTTATTTTCATTCTCTTTTTGGGGGAGGGGGCAGTATGTTAGGTTTCGTGTCATAACAAACTCATAAAAAGAGGTGATTCCAAAACAGACTCACTGCCATTGAGTTGAGGCCAACTGACCACACTAGCAGTTTAGCCTCATATTACTCCAGAAATATTGTGGAGCTGTTAAATGCCTTTTCCTGTGTTAATTGCGAGAGCCCTGGTGGTACAGGTGGGCTGTGAGGTCTACAGTTTGAAACTACCAGTTGCTCCCTGGAAGAAAAACAGGTCTTTCTACTCATGTACAGAGTTACGGCCTCAGAAATTCACAGGGCCAATTCTACCCTGTTCTTTAGGCCCACTCTGAGTTGGTAGTGACTTAATAACTATGAGTTTGGATTTTGGCTTTGGGGTAAGTACTGGGGCACCTAAAATTAATGTTCTGTTTCAAGATCTCACCTTCATGCAAGAGTTTTACAGACCTTCCTTACTCTGAATAGTAATCCTCCCATCCACTCAGCAGCCTTCTTACTCTTCCATCAACACATCATTATTTTTCCTGTCCTATGATCTTACAACCATGGGCTCAAGCAAACAATTGTGAAGGTGCAGGACTAGGAAGTGTTCTATCCTGTGTTGCATAAAGGCTCCATGTTTTGGAACGAATTTGATGGCACCTAACAACAATATGATTTCATCTTTCTGTGCTTTTTCATCTATAGTCTGGGGCTCATGTTGCCCTGTCTGATCATTTTTCTTTAATGAAGGAAGAGAATTTCACCTTTGAGGAAGAAATTTCCTAACTCAAGGGAATTGGGCTTAAATTATTCAAGACCTGGAAGAACCTCTAGATGGCTGGTGAAAAGAGAGGGTCTTGAGACTTCAAAGATTAGCACATCAAATGTGTATGGAGATCTTGGCTGGCTGACATTAGAAGGACTGATTGATGCTTTTGTTGTGTGTACTATGGAAACCATTTTTTAAATCTGCTGGTTTTTTCTTTATTGACTGTTAGCCCAATTGCTATCTTCCATAAAGAGAAATGCTATGTGTACTTTCTTTTTTCATACTCTATTGATCAGGTGGCATGATATATGTTCACAGATTAAATATAATAAACAGAATAGTTGCTCTGGAGTCAACGACAAAGTTGTTTTAATTACTAAGATGTGAAGGGACAAAGAGGCCAGAACATATTGCTGGCCCTGGAAACAGTGGAAGAAATGGGAGTATGAGATGCCTGAAATGCAAAACAGACAGAAATTGATAATCAGCTGGATGGGGATATGAAAAAGGACAGTTAGTTACAGAGTCTTCAAGGCTTTGATCTGAGAAGACTCGAGGTGCCTTTATTGCTTTAACATGAGGCCCAAAAAGATCTTGGGTAGCAGTACAGGGGGGACGTTGGTAAATAGGACTTGGATCATGTTGAGTTTAACCTTTCAATGCGAAACTGCATCTCAAATAGACTATGACTTTGCTTTTAAAATCCACTCTTGTTTTGCAGGGAGCACTTGTTGGTCTCATGGCGGGCTTTGCCATTTCTTTGTGGGTTGGGATTGGAGCTCAACTCTATCCACCACTTCCTGAGAGAACTTTGCCATTACCCCTTGTAACCAGTGGCTGTAACTTTACGCACAATGCTACGGATTTGTTGACAACAACAGAGATGCCTTTCACTACTAGTGCTTTCCAAGTACACAATGCTGTAAGGTATTGAATTAAGTATTATAATATCATTTAAAATTATACCAAAGGTAACTCTGGATGGCTAAAAAATGTGATAAAATACCACAACTGTGTTTCACAAACTTCCATGTGTCCAAGCTTACTTGGATAATTCTGTGGCATTAATGACATGGGCAGTGTTATGCCACCATTAGCATTCTCTTTTTTTCCAAAACACTGTCAATACCCCAATCAGAAATCAGATTCAATGCAAATGTGTTCCCTACTCTGTGTTCATGGCCTCTCCGAATTTCATTGTCTTGATCAATCTGATGCCTGCAAACATTCCCTGTTCCCATGTTTCTATGTATTCTCCACGATAGAATAGTTGGTCTAAATGAAGCTACTCTTTGTAACCATGAACAGGAGATCCAAGAGTCAACTTAAAGCAGAACAAAACCTGGTTAGATCACAAATCCCATGATGAGCAACATTTTCGGTGTGTCTAAGGCAGGTAGATATGGCCCACTCCTTGGGTGCCACTTGAAGAGAGGTGCCACTGAGCAATTTCTATCAATGTCAGTTTCCATCATCCATGGTGAGAAATCATTTAGTAAGTTGAAACTCACAGTTTCATAGTTGAGAGCCTCCCCGGGTCAAGACAGACTGTGTGATCTTGCTCAGCGGAGTGTAGCAAGAAGAACGTGGGACAAAAATGACTTTGAAAATATCTTAGACCACTTTTCATCAGCGAAAGCAAGGAAAGTGCACCTATCATTTTTCATATGGTGCCAGCCTCTAATAAAATTATTAAAAAAAGAAAAAAACCAGAAGGTCAACAATTACTCAAAAGCAATGATGAAAAGATAAGAGGGCAAAAAAAGCAGTGTGGTAGAAGGAAAACAAACAGAGTGAGAGCATGTTGGCACATTGTGATAAATGCAAACAATGTCAACAAGGTGTGTGGAGATTGTCAACTTGGGAACCTAACTTGTGTAAATTCTCACTAACCATGCAATAAAATGTTATGCTAAAAAAAAGATAAAAAAAAAGATTCATGAGCTTGACTCCTTTTTGAGTTGTATTGTAAAGTTATCTAAAAGATGGGTGGAAAGTGTCCAGGCAGTCTTTTTCTGTAGCTATGCCTCCAATGTAATTACCCTAAAAGTAAAACAGAAATCCATCCCAAGACCCACAAGAACACCTCTGTCTGCCTCTCATCTTGTGCCACTCCCAGTCTTGTCTCTCTGCTTCAATACTTACCTGATCCACTAAGGTAAAACGGGGACATGAGGTTATGATGCTGAAACATTGTTAAGTAGTGTATCTTAACGTTGTCGTGGGTTGCTGATAGCTTTAGAGGAAATGTTATCATTGTGACTTTGCTCTCTCTTAGGACCCCATTGATGGACTACTGGTATTCCTTATCATATCTCTACTTCAGTACTCTTGGAACGTTGGTCACAGTATTCGTGGGGACAATTATTAGTTTAATAACAGGTACTTGTATTATTGTAATTTCTTCTTTATATCAGTTTTTACTATATTTTGTAGCAATTTGTGCTAGTAATTGTAGTTCTGTTAACAGCCGGTTTAACTATATCCTTTATGGAAAATTTGAGGGTCTGCCCTTGAAAGCAGAAGACCAATCTCTATTTGAATCTTTATTCTCACATCTACTTGAGTCTGCCATGAACTTGGGCATTCAAATAGCTTTTATGAAGATCATGTTTTAGCTAGGAAATGAAAATAACAATCAGTGTGCCTCATTACAAGGACATTATAACATTGATAAATGACGCTTGGAAAGATTTCATAGAGCTACCAGGTAGGTACAACACTGGGCCTTTGCCTCATCACTGTACCAATCCTAGGTCATGGTTTCCCTATTGTCCCACTCTGAATTTTTGTAAGCTAAAATGAGTGATATAGGGAATAATAATTATCATTTTTATGTATAATAATCTCTGCCTAGGCATACTGTGAAGTTTATTTCTAAACATAGTAAAAGGTAATTTTCAAATGTTCATAGTCTCGCTAGAATATTTTTTTTCTTTTTATCTAACTGATGAAAACAGTATACATTTCTCTCTGTGGTTGCTGTGGAGCTGTTTCTATGGGACATTGGTCCCTCTTTCTATGCATTCTCTTCACTTCTCTCCTGTATCGGATCCTGTGCTGCCTATCCCAGTCCTCCCTTTTCTTCGATACCGCCTTAACGACAGAAGCCCCCATGGCCCAGTGCTTTCCAGTGGGCTGCTAACCACAAGGTCAGCAATTCTAAAGCATCAGCGGCCCCTTGGGAGAAGAAGACTTTCTACTCATAAAGGGTGACAGTCTCAGAAACCCAGAGGGATGGTCCTCTGCCCTATAAAGGTGCTATGAGTCAGAATTGATGAATGGTACCAAGCTTGTTTGTTTTTTCAAAGATTTGCCTTCATGGCATGGAGCATACAGAAAACTCTCAAGAAAAGATAGATAAGAGTTCTCTTGAAACTTCATGTTTGACCGAAAAAAAAAAAAAGATCAAAGGAACCCTGGTGGCACAATGGATAACTGTTCACCTGCTAACTGAGAGGCTGGCCGTGTGAGCCCACCAATGACGCCACAGGGAATAAAGACTTGACAATATACTCTCATAAAGATGGCTGCCTTGAAAACCCTTCGGGGCAGTTTTCCTAGGTCCTCTCAGGTCCATACGAGTGATCATCAACTTGAAGGCACACTAGAACAAACGGTGAACTTGAGCAAGAATTATGGGAAGCAGAGAATCCTACATTGAATGTGACGTCTCTGTTTAGGAGAGAGTATCTCTATTTTCTTACAGCTGCCTATGTCACTGTAGAGGATGCCAGTGGCATGTTGGCACTTGACCCTTGGTGTGTGACCTCTTTCTACAGTGACTGTCTTGGGCTTGGTGTTCAGTAAGCTGTTTTTCATGCTGAAGTCCCAAACCCTTGGGTCCTAAGGGGTTTTTGTATTTCATGATCTTGCTATGTTCTAGATTTTCTATTTCTGAAAATGCTAATCAGTCACATGGGCTCTTGGGACAGTTCCTCTAATTTTCTTTGCTGTCCTCTCCTTATTTTCTATCTCTCTATATTTTAGGTCTACTACACGGGACATTTAAAAAAGTTGTTCTCCATTAATTCTCAAAGTCGCATTCTGATCCCGTTTTGAGACTAATCTGTAGGGGAACAAGGACAGGGAGGAAGCTATCGCAGTAAGCCAGGTGAGACATCATGGAGGCTCAGCCTAGGGTCGAAGGAGGCTCAGCCTAGGGTCGAAGGTTAGTGGTGGTGGAATTGATGACAAGTACTGGATTTCCCAATTTCATTCACACACAACATCCACAGCAACCACTTAACTTTTTGTCAAATATTTAAAAACTAGGGACACTTGGAACAAATGCAGTTGATGTCTTTTTTGGATTTAGCTACCAAGCTAGGACCTTGACATTTCATAGGATCCCACCCTCCTCAGCTATTCTTGCATCTGGATAGCACCTTGTTCAAAGATCTATAACCTTTGCATGTACACTAATGGAGTAGTGGAATGCATGTCATTTCACAAAAGTTGTTTTAAAGCTTTTTTTTAAAAAAGAGGACTGTTTTTTCTCATAAGGGAAATGATGAGCACAATGTACTTCTTTTTTTATATATTTTAAGACAGATTCAAAAATGTTCTCACAAGTTATCCAGTGATTCACATCTGGAATACATTTAATCAATCTGCTTATACTCTATGCCCTTTGGTCTGTATTCAGTCCACTTTACTACTTATAAAAACTGGGTCTCAGTAGTGCTCCATCTGAGTAACTTTTGTTTCTCTCAAATATTTGGATAACCCTGTGCAATTATATCCTTTGTTTTAAAAATTAATGAACTACCGAGTTGTGCAGGCATTGGGTAATAAATTCCCAAACACTTTTTAATTCTAGGAATACTATTCATGGTGGGCCTTTTGAACAACCTACAGATGTTCAGTCCTGATGCTGCTTGGAAAACATGTCTGAAAACTGACTGCAATGTATTAGACATCTGCAAGCATTTAGGCCATATAGATTATGTTTTAGTTTCAGCTCCATTCAACTGTTCCTAATGTAACCACGAGTCCAGTTCTCCTCATTAGTAAAACAGATGTAAATATTTCCATATGTAGACCATGAGTGCAGTGATGACTTTATCAGTCTCTCGTTTCTTTACCTCCCAGAATGCCTAGCATGCGGTGCTAGGTGCCTTCGAGTCAATGTGGATGCACAGCCACCGCCTGTATAGCAGAAGGAAGCACTAGTCCTGTGCCTCTCTCACAATTGGTGCTATGTTTCAACGTGTCCTTGCAGCCCCTGTGTAAATTCATTTCATTGAAGGGGTTCCTCTTTTTCACTTCTTGACTTTACCAAGTCCCTCTCCAGGGACTGGTCCTTCCTGATAACATGTCCAAAGTCTGAAAGACCAGGTCTCATCATCCTCCCTTGTAGGGAGCTTTCTGACTACTTTTTCCAAGAAAGATTTGTTTGTTCTTTTGGGAGTCTATGGTTGTGTCAGGCTGGATTGTCTAGAGAAACAAAACCAGGGACACCCATCTGTGTATAAGAATCAATTTTATATCAGGAAGGCATCCCAGCCCAGTCCAACTCAAGTCTATGGGTCTGATGCTAGCTAGAGCCTTCTTTAGACTCATATGGCTACAGGTCAATGACACAGAAAGAGGAAGAGGAAGCAGAGAGATCAGAGGTCAGTGGGAACATGTCAGGGCACTGCCAGCGCTTTAGGTCTCTAGGTCTCATGGAGGCAGACACAGTTTCTTAGTGAAGAGGAAGGTGAAGGGCCAGTGAGAGAAGTTCCCAGAGTCTCTCATAAAAATGCCACACTCCCAAGGGGGCAGCAGTAGACTGTGACCTGATCGATAGGTTGGACTCCATTCCTACACTTTCACACAGGTTCAAGTAGACATAAAATCTAACAGTCAAATAGTGTTTTCAATATTCTTCACCAACACCATCATTTAAATGCTCTGATTCTTCTTTGGTCATCCTTAGTCATTAGTCAGTTTTCATGTGCGCATGGAGTTATGGAAATACCATGTCTAAGGTTAGGTACCCTTTAGTTCCACAAGTTACATCTTCAAAAGTATTCTACAGCAGATTTGATGGTGCACTATGCCATTTGATTTCTTGACTGCTTCCCTGGATGTTGATTGTGGATTCAAGTAAAATGAAATCCTTAACAACTCCAGTCTTTTCTCATGATGTTATCTCTTGTCCCAGAGATGTGGGCTTGGTTTTCTTTATGTTGAGTGTGATCCACATTGAAGGGTGTAGTTTTTTATTTCCATCACTAAGTATTGTGAGTTCTCCTCACTTTTAGTCATTCGGGAGGGTGTTTTCATTTGCAGTCACAGTCTTCCTTCTATCCTGATCTTGGGTTCTTATCTATGTACTTGGTCTCTCATATATCCTCAGCATACAGATTGAGTAAGTATGATGAAAAGATAAACTGATGCATATTGTCTCTGATTTTAACAGTAGTCTGTTGTTCTGTTTGACAAATGCTTCTTGGTCTATGTACTGGAAATCCCATTCTTTACAATGTAACTATAATTTGCTATAATACACATGGCTGAATGTTTCTGTGCAATCAAAACACAAGCATCTTTCTGGCTTTTCTGCTCTAAGCCAAGAACCATCTGATATCAGCAGTGATTATCCATGGATGTAATACAATAACAAATTTTGAATTATTGTCATTAAAACTTTACTTGTATGTAATATTAGTGATATTGTCTTATAATTACCACATTCCATTGGATCAGTTTTCTCTAGAATAAGCCAAAATATAGATCTCTAGTAGACAATAATATTGAATGAATGAATTAAAATTAATGCCACATGCAGAAAATCAGGAATACCCATACTTAAAGAATGATAGTTGCTTTTAATACAATGGTTTTCACATTTGCTGGTATAAGAATCACCTTGAAAATTTGTTAAGATTAGAATTAAGTAGTCTTAAAATAGAGCTCTAGTTTGATCAGTCCAACTTGCATCCAGGATTCTGCATTTGAAGTACACTTTGTAGATCTGAATGGAAGTGGTTTGAGAACCATGCTTTACAATACATAATTTTAAAAGCATTCTCTTTGATCAAGAAGAAAATAATGAACCAAAAGATAATTTTTATAAGGTAAAACCTTCGCTAACAGGACTTAACACAATAATCAGCATATTGCTTTTCACTAAGATAACTTACTTGACAGTTCATTATATCTTGAGTTTCATACACAAATAGATAGCCATAGCTGCTCAATTAGGGAAAAGAAACTCCGTTGTTTGAAGCATAGGCAGATGGTTTGATATTTTCCTAGTGGATTAAAGAGAACACTTTTAAATCAGTGTTCATGTCAGCACTGGATTGAATGAGGTAATTGGCTTGAATTTAGGAGCTGTCTCACTAACATCTTTAAACATTAGAGTCACAGTTATCACAGTTGGAAGCTGAGACCCACTGAGGGAAGGAGGATGGGGGGCTCTCTGTCTTCAATACTTGAAGAGATTTTCTCTCTGTGTACAGGGGTGAATGTGCATAAGTTAAATGCCTGTATGATAGAAGCGGCTGTGTAGTTGTGAATGTCTTTATAACAATGCTAATAACATATCTGCTTTTCAGGAGGAAGAAAACAAAACATAGACTCCAGATTCCTACTAACCAAAGAGGACTTTCTGTCTAATTTCAATATCTTTAAGAAAGTAAGTTGGTGTCCCCTTTCCTTAAATTGATAAGATGGAGTCTTAACACTTGAATAGAGCACAGGTTAGACCTCAGATCTTCAAGAACAATGGCAAATAAGAAAATGATCTACAACTGAGATAACCAGTAGATTCAAACCACCAACCTTTTGGCTAGCAATTGAATACCTAACCCTTGTGCCACTGCTTCCCCCGCCTCCAGTCCCCCTTTTCCCCCAGCTACAAAGCTAGTGAAATTTCTACCCAGAGGAATTAAAAAAAAAACAACAGTGGTAACCATGATTGCAGGTGGACTGAATGATAGTTTCTCTTTTCTAATCACCCTTTTAACTTTTTCTTTTAAAAGAAGCACGTCTTAAACTATAAATCTCATCCTGTGGAAGATGGTGGAACTGATAACCCTGCCTTTAACCACATTGAATTAAACGTGGCCGACCAAAGCAGCAAGATCAATGGGACCCGTTTGTGAATGCACCGAAAGGAGACCTTTGAAACCGTGCCTCCACTTTCCAGAGTTTCTGGGATCATCGATCCAGTTCAGTTTTTCATCTTATCTCTCTCATATGAGATTTGGGGCATTACATTTGTGTGTGTGTGTGTGTGTGTGTGTGTGAAACTAGCACTACCACTTCCCTCTCTTTCTCTGGAACTCGGATTTCAGGGACACTGCAAGGCTGTCTTTTTTTTTTTTTTTAAGGCTGCCTTTTTTAGACCCTGGTTCTTATCTACATTCTTAAATTCTGCTTTGCTGCGCACCTTTTCATTGCAATTTGCCATCTTGATCTAGTGCAATCATCTATTGCCCCGGACCTGGCTATACCTTGAGACACTAGTCTGCACCCTGCTATTCAAATCCTTGTTCACTGAGCCCCAACCTCGGCATCATAATCTCCCAGGAGTCTGATGCAAACACAAAGTCGACATGTAAACGAAGGATTTGGTGAACAAAGATAGGTATAGCATTAGGTTCCATGGAGGTAGATAATTTCAACTTCATGTCATTAAGTTGAAGTCTTCAACGTCAACAGATTTGTAGTCAATGAAATGAAATGGTGTGTGTGTTTCTTAGGTCTTAGAGATCCTGAAACCCAGCCAGCTAAATAGCTAAAGGACATGGGGACACATTACCATTCCTCTCTGATGTTCCCGAATTACGATGTGTGCTTTATTTTCAAATTTGAAGTTGCAGTCTTCAAATTGTTTAACTGTTTATTTTTCTACATACCCAGTTTGGCTATAGACTTTCATCAGTAACTTATTCATTCTATGGTGACTCATTAGATACAGACAGTCTTTGGGTAATGAATAAGATTTGCTCCTAGTGTCTTTCTGTAAGTTGAAGACCTGCGTATGGTTTTTATTTAGCCTGAGAGTAGCTGTGAGTTAGAATCCACTTGATGAAACGGACTTAAAAAAACAAAATCCAAATTCATTGCCATTGAGTTGATGTCAACTCATTGTGACCCTATAGGGTTTCTGAACTTGTAACAGTTACAGGCTCAGGAAGGGAGTAGAAAGCCCCTTCTGTCTCCAAAATAGAGGCTGATGGCTTCAAACTCCCGACCTTCCAGATTACAACCCAGTGCGTAACCACTATGGCACCAGGGCTTCTTGCTAGTGAGCTTAGTGGAAGAAAAAGACTTTTTAATTATTTTTTTCTTTTTTGGCATCACTGCCCTCTGGGGGTCATGGGAGCTACCTAGCACTGCTCCTGAGAGCCGCTGCTGGATTTGAACCGCCAAGCCCACGGGCTGCAGTCCCGCACTCAACCACTTAACGCCACTGGGGCTCAGCCCTCTTTTTCATTAAAAAATGATTTTAACCGGCACCCAAGTGAAGTGATGAAGAATTTATTGCAATAATTTGGTTAAGCCTTTTCAAAGTGGGACCAATTTATGTGAAATTAAAGGGCAAGTAGTAGTTGTCTGTAAATTGAATGTTTATAACCCATGGATTTATGACACTTATTTTTTATACTTAAAAATGAGCGATAAATATTTAGGTATATTAAAGTTGCCAATTGCAAATTTAAGAATAAAATCATAGGAATTAGTATTTAGCTGAAGCACAGATGTTTCTATGATATTTAAATATTATTCCTATAAAGTATGTATTCTATATTTCTTATGTATATAGATGTTATTTTTTAATCAATATATTTGTAAGAAATATCAAATTTTGTGAATCTCCAGTATTTTAATTAATAGATCTGCTATTGTATGCAAGTGTGATTTGAACTATATTTATTTTATAACTCTAAATGTACATGTGTATATAATGCTTCAATATTAGAAATTAAAATAATTTTATTTAAAAAACTTTTTCCTTTCTCTTACTGTGGAGAAGTTTCCCAATGCATTCTTATTCTTGTCCTGTTGTTTTAGACAAAGTATATCTTGTGGTGTCAGGATAATTTGCATTTTTCAGGATGGAAGAGTTCACCAGAATTCTTAAGAAATCACAGTCATACTCCTAGTGAGAAATGATTTCTCTTATTTTCAAAAACTTTAGTAAAGCTAAATTAAGGCTACATCTGAATATGTGATCATGCAAATTAAGTGATTTTAATGACTTTAAATCACAAAAACAAAAACAAAAAGTCAACAAAGTTGTCATTCAGTGGCCACTTTGCCACTGACATGGTTTGACATTCAACTTTCTTCAATTCCTAATGTGTCTTCAGTGGAACCTAATAGCATTTATCCACCCTACTGGAATAATGTCAGAACTCTTTGTTAACATAGGACTTGGTAAACTCAACTAGTGCTACATAAAACTTCAATATGACTAAAGTGAAAATTTGGATACAAATGTCACCTGAAAGTTTGAAAAATGAATTGCTAAACATTTGCAATATAATGGAGGAGCTAATTCTTTCTCTAACAAATGTCTATTATAGAAATATGAAAATGTTTTTGAATCAGCAGGATTAACCCCTATGAGTGTATTAACATTTTTTTAAAAGATAGAAAAAACAACCGCAAGACTTCAGAAACCAAACCAAAAAAGATGTAGAGAATCATATTCACTTCAAAGAGAAATGAATATCTTAGAAGTAGGGTACAAATATGTACCAATCTGTTTGCTTATGCAATCATTTTCTCTAGATTATTGCTTTTGAACAGGGAAGAGTTTGTCCCTTGGGAACATTTGGAGGGATTTCATAACTCAGGAGTCATACTGGCATCTAGTGAGGAGAAGTCAGGGATGTTGCCAGAAATCGTGGAATTCACCAGGTTGCCCCTCCTGTGGTAAAGTGAAATTATTTGGTATGACTCTTTTTAACTCTCACCAAATATGTGTGTGTGTGTGTGTGTGTGTGTGTGTGTGTAGGGGGGAGCCTCCAATAATATATGTGAAAAGCTAACAAAGGGACTGGTTAGTTTTGCTTTTGGGACTCTTCGTTTTGGTTTTTTTTTTTTATGATTAAAGGGTTTCTTAAGGAAGTTAAAAACTTGTAATGCTTGTGAGAAATGCTCAGGGTTGAGCTGTTTATCAGTCCATGTTAAAATGTATTGTCAAATCTGCTAATGCCCAAAGGTCACACCACTCAGCTATAAGCTTCAATCTGAAGGCATCCAGTTCAAATTCTGTGGTTCAGCAAACCCAGCTCCCTGAATTATCCTCTCCTCCAGTCATCTTTAGTCAAATAACACTCAGTTCTACTTCCATGGGTCAGCAACTCCAACTTCCCAATTAAGTACTCAGAGGTACCCCACTCCTCAAAGCACAAAAGCACTCACTCTAATATGCTCCTTGGGTTGGAAAATGCATCACTCTGTTCTATGCTCTGGCTCTTGGTTCTCCTGCTAATCCTCCGATGGCACTGTTGTCTTCTGGATCCAAGAAGTTCCCTGCTCAGGGATCTCAGGTCTACCGTCTAGAGGATCCCCTCCACTTCTGGCTCTGCTTGTAATGAGATCCTTCCTCCTGCTTTTCAGAGCGCTCATATTTCACATAGCAGGATGGCATTCCAGCAATCACTCACAGGTGAATCCTATAAGCATCCTCCCTCACCTTCTTATCAGACCCATTCCGGGAAAGGTCCTTGGCGAGAGTTCAAACTCTCTTAAAAGCAGGAACAGAGACTCTCAGAACCACTAAGGAAGAAAAACCACGTAGAAGTGGCGCTTGTCCCAGACCTGTCCACAGAGATGCTGTGGCAGCAGCAGATGCACAAGAGGTGGCAGCAGTAAAGACTATGAGACAGCATGGTGACTTCCTGGCCTATATAATGAGTAAAGTCAAGTGCCTTTGAACAGGAGAGTTTTGCAGCGTAGGATGCTCTTTAGACACCTGTCTGTGCTAAAAGAGTTTTGCAATACTTGCCTGAGCAAAGCAGAGACTAAGGGGCCAGTAGGCCAAGATCAGGGACCAGGAAATATATACCTGAAGGCATAGCAGAGAAGAGTGTCAAATAACTTCATTATTAATATTTCTGACCCTGACTTGTAACCTGTTACTTTCTGTAATTAACGTGAACATTTTCTGTGAGTTCTATGTGGCCATTGCAATGATCTCCCCCTGCAAAATAGAAGTAAAGCATCAGGGGAGCCAGGTTGTTGTCAGAAAAAGGTAAAGAAGATTGGAGAGTGGAGACATCTTTGAAGCCTGCTTCATAGAAATCAGCCTTGGACTGGTATGGTGTTGGTTTTTCCCTTCCACTTTTGTAGCTGAAGTGGGTCAGACATGGCCTCCATTGCCATTTCTGGACCTGCATGTCTGAACTTTTAAAAAATTATAAATCATTTTTATTGGGGGATCTTACAACTCTTCTAACAACCAAATTTTTAATTTAATTTTATTCTTTTTTATTCTTTTTTTATGTATCATTGCCCTGATGGGAGTAGGAAGCCCAGCCTTGCTCCTGGAGAGCTGCTGCTGGATTTAAACCATCAACCCTGTGGGTTGCAGTCCCGCACACAATCACTGTGCCACCAGGGCACAGCAACAACCAAATTTTTTTAACCCAAGTAGTCAGTAATGTCCAGATTGAGAAATCTTCCTCTAGAAACAAACATTTCATATTGATATTCTTGAGTTTATATTCTGGTTGACTTCCTTCAAGAAAATTATCAAAAATTTCTATATGACAATTCTCATATATAGCTGAGGCTTAAAATACCACTAGAAGGTGTAATGTGATCATGGAAAATAACTGCTATATTTTCACAGTATTTTTATATTAAGTACTACATATAAAATTGTGAATGACAATGTTTAAGACACTTTAGTACAACAAAATTTACAACATGAATACACATCAGGATAAAGGCAATATTAATTATATAAATAAGGTGATTTTATAGTTTTGTTTAATTTATGAGGACCATAGGAGGTATAATTTATCATTAACAATTGGGCTGGCATGCACTATAATTTATTCACAATAAATCATACTTATATATAAAACAGAGATGGTGTCAAACTGGAAGAAGTAACTTAATTCTGTGCTATTTTTAACAGGAAATTTTATGTTAAATATTATTGATACTCAAGTGAATGGTCATTTGTACCTACAAGAATCCACTGTTTAAACTTTGTGTCCATTGTAAATGGAAAGTGTATGCTTTTACATTAAAGTTGCCAACCATTGCTTATTTTTCCATTTCCATTCTTTTTTTAAAAATATAGATTTTATTGGGGGCTCTTACAGCTCTTATAATATGCAATATATCATTTGTATTAAGCACACTTGTACACATATTGCCACATTCATTTACAAACATTTTCTACTTGAGCCCCCAGCATAAGCTCTTTTCCCCTTTCCTCTAGTTCTTTTTTAAAAAAAAATTCCAACTCCCCATATTTCCCCTCCCCTATTCTCTTCCCCCATGAACTCCTAATAATTTATAGATTATTACCTTTTCATATTGTACACTGTCCAATGTGTCACCTCACCCACTCACCCCCACTGTCCACACCCCAGAGAGAAGGTCACATGTAGACCCCTAAAATTAGTTCCCCCTTTCCACTCCACCAGCCCTCCACCCTACCAGTGTCACCACTCCCCCCACTAGTCTGAAGGGATCATCTATTCCTAAATTCCCCATGTTTCCAACTCCAATGTACATCCCCCTGGTCTAGCTGAATCTCTCTGGTAGAATTGGGATGATGATAGTTGGTGGAGGAAGCATTTGAGAACAAGAGGAAAGTTGCACATTTTATATCTACCACACTGTACCTAGACTTGCTCATCTCCTTGCTGCGACCCCTCTGTAAGAGGATGCCGCTTCACTTATTGATGGGCTTTGGATCCCCAATCTGAACTCCCCCTCATGTATAATGATATAATTTTTAGGTCTTTGATGCTTGATACTGGATCCCTTTGACACCTCATTGTCACTCAGGCTGGTGTTCTTCTTCCATGTGGGCTTGCTTCTTAGTTAGATAGCCACTTATTCACCTTCAAGTCTTTAAGACCACAGACACACATCTTTTGATAGCCAGGCACCATCAGCTTTCTTCACCACATTTGTTTATGCACATATTTGTCATCAGCAATCATATCAGGAAAGTGAGCATATAATGTTAAGATCATTAGTTCTTGACATCTGATAATTGATCCCTTTGACATCTCTTGGTCTCACAAGCTGGTGTGCTTCTTCCATGTGGGCTTTGTTGCTTCTGAGCTGATGACCACTTGTTTATTTTCAAGACTTTAAGACCCCAGATGCTACATGGTTTGATAGCCAGGCACCATCAGCTTTCTTCACCACATTTGCTTATGCACACATTTGTTTTCAGGGATCGTGTCAGAAAGGTGCACATCACGGAATGCCAATTTAATAGAACAAAATGTTCTTGCACTGAGGATGTACCTGATAGAGGTCCAATGCCCATCTGCTGTCCTAATTCTAACCCTATAAGCGTATGCATATTGATCTATTTCCCCATTATCATATGAATATATGCACCTATGTACATGCATGTATTTAACCTCTATAAATGCCCCTTATTCCCCAGTTCTTTTCTCTATTTCCCTATACCTCCTCCTATCCCACCATCATGCTCAACCTCCATTTGGGTTTCAATATTTTCTCTGTTACATTAGTCTTAATCAATCCCTATCGAGCCTCCCATACCCACTCCACCACCGACCCTGAACCACAGCAACATATTCTCCAATTCAACAACTTCTATGTATTATTCAGTGCCATTGATAATGCTCTCTCTTTGTGTTGTACAACCATTATTGATATCCTTTCAGTAGTTTTCTTGATATAAAACTCAAATATCACACACTCCCATAGTTAAGTCACTTTTAAAAAGAGTTGTATATGCACCATTGAAATCAGTTCCAGTGCCACCCACCTCCTTCTGCATTCCTGTTTGCTTCTCAATTCCATCCAGCCCTCCCCCTACCTCCAATCTCCCACCCCACCCCACCTCCAACAAACCATTGCATCAGTTAATCTTCACTCTTTCTGTGCTTCATAAACTGAGAAACCTAACAGAAACAGTAAAAACCCAAACCAAAAACAAAACAGAAAGAAAAAATAATATAAAGATAAAAATCAAGAATAAGAAAAGACCACCAACAATATTTTTAAAAGTCCAAGAAGAAATTTCTGTTGTGGAACAAGTGAGAAACATGTAGGCCTAGGGCAAATTCAGGTTGGGTCGAGCGGGAGATCAGCTGACCAAATATCTTATTATACTGTGTTTCGACTCACCATAATCAAATTTATAATAATTTCTACCTGATAGGAAAGCTGAGCACCACCAAATGCCAGGTCAATAGAACAAAGTGTTCTTGCGCTGAGGGGGTACTTGAGTGGAGACCCAATGTCCTTCTGCTACCTTCATACTAAACCTAAAAATATATTCACATAAATATATTTCTCCATCACCATATATAAATATGGGCATGCATACATTTCTACCTCTATGAATGCCATTTGCCTCCTAGTTCTTTCCTCTATTTCCTTTTACTTTCCTCTTATCTGCTATCATGCTCAGCCTTCAGTTGGGTTTCAGTAATCCCTCTTGGTTACATTGTCCTTGATCAAGCCCTCCTACACCCTCCTGGCCATTGATTTTGGATCACTTCTTGTTCCCCTGTCCCTGGGTTTGTCAACACTCCCTCCCTCTCCCCCTCTCCCATGTTCCCTCAGAACAGTCCTGCTGTTTTCTCCTCCAGATTGTTTATCCAGATTATCTTATCTAGATAGACCTGCAGAGATAATAATATGTACAAAAAGCTAGACAAAGCAAAATAAAGCAACATAAGAAAACAAACAACAACAATAATAACAAAGACCAAGGACAAAAAAGTCTATAAATAGAGCAAAGTCTTTTTGTTGACCTTTATGAATCTGATGAGGTGCCATACCCTGGTCCCAAAGTCTATTTTTGGTTCTCCCTTGGGACTTCCTTGCTCTGTTGCATACCCTTCATGCTTTGCCTCCGTGTGGTGGGGTCAGATCGGGTGTCCCGCTTCCCGTAGTGCTATGGATCAGTGAAGGATGTCCTGTCTCCTAGTGGGGACTACCCTACGGTTCTCTCTGTGCATTAGCTGCTCTGAGCAGGAATATCATCCTCAGGACTTGGAGGGCCAGGAAGTGCTCCACTCTCCCCAACCCCACTCCCTTTCAGTTGTTCACATGTGCTCTGATCAGACATGTCCCTCTCCCTGGGCTGTAGCTTCAGTGCTGTCCTCTGAAGTGAATTCTTCTGCGGGGAGGGGGGCTGTCAATATAGTTGGGGTTGGGGCTGGCCCCTCCCTGACCTAGAATTTTTAAATGGATATTTAATCTTTGAAATGCATTCATAGGCTCAAATAATTGTTGATACAATTAGATGGTTTTTAAAAGCAGCTTATAATCTGAACTTTTTCCCCTCAGCTTTCTCTTGAAAAAAGTCAGCTTGAATCTTTAAATGTGCTTTTAAGATCTCAAAGCTTTGTTTACGAGGTTTAAAATTAAGTGGGAGCAACAAAACTAGGTAAATTAGTTTCTGAAGATGACCCTATTTAGGTTCAAATCAAACAATTTGGATAGTTATAAAATAATAAAATAATAAAAGAAGAAGGTGCCAAATTATAACTTTGAAAGGTTGTTTCTTTGTTATGCTTATTGGTCCAGTGCGATCAAATCTAATTTGAAGTACTCACTTCTTGTTTTTCCTATTCACTAGCATCTTGAGGAGGAGGTGGGGGTGGGAGGGGCTGAAAGTGAAAGCAAATGCTCTATGTAAAGAAATTCTGCATGACTTCCACTGGGAAGTCTTATTAAGCCTCTAGATTTCAAATTTATTAAACATTCAGAAAAATTGAAATTCCCAACTTTGTTATTCATCCCTATTGTTATTCCTTTAATTGTATGCATGCTTTTTTTTTCTTAAAAAGTTTTATTTTCTCTTTTAATCTTTATTGTTTAGATGAAATTTTCCAAAGTGTCTGGGGTACTCATTGATTAAACTTGTTGCTATAGTTCCACACATGCATGCATAGATTCAAGCACTCTTCATTTCTACTTTCTTTAACTTTGCACCAAATTCAAAATAATTGTCATGGAGTAAAAGGCAATCCTGTAGGACAGATCAGGACCACCCAATGATTTCTAAGTCTGCTGCTACAGAGGGAAGCAAGCTCCCACATCTTTCTTCCAGGGAGAGCTGATGCGGCCAAAGCATGGCACACCTGGTGATTGACCGAGTACTTTAGCACTCGAGGAACCAGGGTTCCTCGACTTCCTAAATTCACATTATATTATCTTCTAAACTAGTGATTCTCAACCTTCCTAATGCCGCAACCCTTTAAGATGGTTTCTCATGTTGTGGTGACCCCAACTATAAAGTTATTTTCATTGCTACTACATAACTGTAATTTTGCTCCTGCTAAGAATCATGTAAATATCTGATATGCAGGATTTATTTTCATTGTTACAAATATAACATAATTAAACATTGTGGCTAATCGCAAAAATATGTAATTATAACTCATGAACTGTCATTTTACCTCCAATACTGTTGCCTTCAGCACAGTAGCTACTTTTAACAAAGTAGCTGCTTTCAACACAGCAGCTGCTTTCTACACAGTAGCTTCTCTCTACACATAGGTGCCTGGTCCGCATCTATACTATACTATGGCACCAACCCCATCACATACACCCGTATTTGTATTTGTACAGGGTGTGTGTGATGAAGTTGGTGTGATGATGTCATCACACTGGGTACTCATATATGGGTATATCTGCATGTGGGCAGACCCACCTGGAGACAGCTAGAGGAGCAATGTCTCAGTCCCTAAGACCATCAAAAATAAGCATTTTCCAATGGTCTTAGGCAACCCCACTTGCCCCCCAAAGGGGGTTGAGAACAACTATTCTAGAGTATCTCATCTCACAGAGTATAACTGTCCCTTTGAGTTTTCAATACTTTAAATCTTTACAGGAATAGATTACCCTGTCTTTCTCCTGCAGAGTCACTGGTGGACTTGAACTGATGACCTTGTGGCTAGCAGTGACGTTTCTATGATTTGATGGTAATGAATTTGATTTTACCTTTGAGACTATCGTAGAACTCCAGACCTCAACACTAATCCATTCTAGAAAGAGTTGTGATGCAGTCAAGTTCTGAGTCAATTTTTTCCATAAGAAATAACTGAAAACGGATTAATCCATTCTTGATCGCCACGTCTTTACCCTAACCTTGCCTTTTTCTAAAAAACATTACACAGACATTTCAAAGTATATAAGCTCAGAGCTAAATAATATAATTTAAATAAGAAACACAATGTTGGAAACGTTTTAACTGCAGCATGATCCATACCTTGAGACTGATTAGGATCTGGATCTATGGACGTGGATGTGGAGAGAGGTATGGAGAGGGAGTCATTGTTTGGAAGGGGACTCCTCTTCCATAAAAATCAACTGGTATCTGTTTTTCAGGAGTTTTTTCTCTTTACTTTTTTTCACTATGCCTGGGCTGACTTTCTCTTTAAAAAAATCTAATATGGTCTGCTGTTGGTTTACTAAATTATCATCAACAATATTGATAACATGGTTAACCAGTTCCTTATCATGATGATTCTTTTCAAAAAGCTCTCTTTTAGGACCAACTCTTTCTTTTTTTCAATCTAAAAACAGTACAAAAACTAAGAAAATTATAGCAAATCGCCTGGGACACAGCTGCAAGGGATTTAAACAACACCTACTAACAACTCTAACTCATGTCAGGTGACTGAGACAGGAACTACTTTTGTTTACAAAAATCACGTGAGTTGGGCCGGATTCTGATGGTTTGTTTGCGCTTTGATGCAACATTTTCTCCACATTTTGTGTCAAAATCCAATGATGCTGAGGACCGGGGTTCTACTGTAGATTATGTTTAGCAAAGGGCCTTTGAAGATCCTCATTGAGATAACTTGATGTCATGCAGCAATAAACTCCAACATAGTAATTGTGAGAATGGCCTGCAGACTGCTTCCTTTTGTATTACATAGAGTAGTTAAGAGTCAGAGCTAGGGGTAAGACTCAAATAATTTAATGACCCATTTGTTGCTCTAAGATTGTTTTAAGATGGAGAAAAACCTGATATTCTTTTTGGGGGGGAGGAGACCTTACTGCCCTCTGGTGGGAGTAGGAGGCCCAGCTTTGCTCCTGTAGAGCTGCTGCTGGATTTGAGCCTCCAGCCCAGTGGGCCACAGTCGCGTGCACAACCACTACACCACCTTGGCTCAGCAAACCCGATATTCTTGAAACTAGTTTTTATAAAATGAATACTTAAATAAGAACAATAAAAAGGTACACAAAACTTGATTATAAGAAAGAGTTGGGCTGAGCCCCGGTGGTGTAGTGGTTGTGCACCGGACTGCAGCCCACTGGGATGGAGGTTCAATTCCAGCTCCTCAGGAGCAAAGGCTGGGCCTCTTACTCCCACCACCAGATGGCAGTGATGCCTAAAAAAAAGACAAAATATTAATAAAAAGATACTAAATCATATCTGGCAGAAAAGCAATAACACTGTTATTTAAGATATTTCCACATTGCTTCTTTTTCATTAAAATTTTTTTCTTACCTTTGTGTCATTGATGTTTCTTTGTTTCCCTAATGGCTTGATTGACATATAATTCATATTTGACATATAATTGACATATAATTGACATATAATACAATTCAATAGTTCAGTCCCATCAAGAAGAGTTGTACAATCACCATCATGATCAGTTTTAGACATATTGATTTTAGACTGGCATCCACACTTACCTTAATCTCCACTTGAGCATCAAGGGCTGTGTGATTTATCCTTAATCATCTTTTCATTGTAAGAGCAGGACCCCATTCCTTTAGAGGTAGACCAATTAGACAATAGTTCTTGTGATTGATATATTAGAAACAGGCAAATTCTCTTCTCTGAAACATATTTGTCGTGGAAAACCCTTTCTGCTTCTGCTGAACTTATAGCAATTGTTCGGATATTCTTTATAGCAACTGTAGGAATACATAATTCAAGTGTAGCTGGTGCTCAGCAGGGTTTTCATTGACCATGCTGTTTGGGAAGTGAGTCTGCTATGACACCTCAGCTTGGATTTGATTTACATTTCTGATAAATTCCTTGGTGGTGGTGCTGTTGTTACTGAGCACTGCTCTTTGAAAACCACTGTTCTAGTTCACAATTGTCTCCCCAAAGAAAAAATAAGATCATTGACGTGCCTGCTCAAAAATTTCTGTGCATTTGCTGCATAATACATACTCCTTGGCTTGGTGGGATTCCCATAAATATTTATTGGCACCCATTTCACATGTTAATAAGTCTTCCTCTAATCCCAGTGCTACGTTCTGCAATGAATCCAACTTCTTGTAGTATCTGCTCAGCATACAGATTAAATGAATATAGTTAAAGGACACATATCTGACTTATCCCTCTTCTGTGAGAGTTCCCTTAAACCATGTAGCATTCCCCTGTTGTGTTCCAGTGATTGCCTGTTGGTTCAGGCACAAGTGCCTCAAGAGCACAAGGAAGTGACCTGGAATTCCCAATCTTCGTAATGCTATCCATGGTATTTTATAACCCATAAGTTGAATGGCTCTTCATAGTAAAAACAAACAAACAAGTGACCGTATTTCTGATATTCTCTGCTTTCAGCCAACATCAGCAATCTTCAGCAAAATTTTACTTGCATACAATATTGATACATTCGAGCATTCTGTTGGCTACACATATTTCTTTGGAATGGGTATGAATATGTATCTTTTTCCATCCGTTAGCCAAATAGCTTTCTTCCAAATTTCCTGCCATGTATGAGTGAGTGCTTCTAGTGCCTCATCAGCTATTTAAATATTTCGATGGGAATGCCATCGATTCCTGGACTTTTTGTGGGGGGGTCGATACCTTCAATGTGGCAAGAATTTTTTCCTTCTGTGTCATTGGTTCCTGCTCATATGCGACTTCTTGTAATGTCTGAATGGCTATCGCTTCTTATGGGTCTGGTGAACTCTAAGTCATTAGAAGTGAGGATGATGAAATCTTTGTCTCATGTACTTTGGGCATGTTATCAGGAGAAAATCCATCATCCTTGGAAAATGGAGGGACCTTGAAAAAGGTTATGACCCATGATGGGACGGACTGACACAGTCAACAGTGGGATCAAACATAACAATTGTGAGTATGGTGTCAGTCCAAGCAGTATTGTTCCCATTGTGCACAGGGTTACTATGAGTCAGAGCTAATTTGACAATGCCTAATGACTTACATCTGTCATCTTGAGCAGCCCACAGTATGCTAAAGATAATATCCTTTCTTGCTTGTTTGCTTACATTCTAACCCCCACTCGCCTGTTTGCCCATCTGCTGGCCATTCTCAGATCTTTGTTTGAAAAACACTTGCTTGGTGCTTAGAACCAGCTAGCAGATCATGTTCTTCAGTCTTTTCAGCACCAGTTCTAATCATCCATTTGAAGAGTTTGCATGTGTATACATACACAAGACTATGCACACAGTCTTCATTCCCTATTTCCATCCATGTGGCAGGATCCATTATTGAGTAACATTCCTGGCCACTCTCTGTCCCTTTACTCATGACACCCTTTGTAATAAAAGGGTTTTTTTAAATAATAAAAGTTTTTTTTAAGTGATGTACTTATTGGATTTGTAAGTTTACAGATGACCTGGACATGCATGTCTAAACATTTCCCTTTTCCCATGCTTGTTGGGATTTGCCAACTTAAAGAATGCACAAGATCTGCACAGCAACTTTTCCTTTTTCCCATAACCTTTCTGACCTCTCTCTGGAGTTCTTTCCAGCTCCACAGGCCTATTTCTTGAATACATCAGAGCATATTCCCACCTCAGGACAATTGCACTGTTTGCTCTGCATAGAACACCTAGATATCCAAATGGTTAATCTCCTCAACTTTTCTAGTCTCTACTGAGCTATCACTTTTCAGTTGAAGTCACCTTAGACTAGATCAGTTGTTTCCACAGTATGGTTCCTGACTAACAATATGAGCAACACCTGGATACTTGGTACTAATTGAAATTCTTGGGCCCACACTGTATCCTGATAAACCGAATCAAAAACTATGGTGGTAGGACTCAAGGGATTTGAAGTATGCTACAGTTTGAGAACTCTAGAGCTAGATTATAGGGATGATTAGCTGGGTTTATAAATAGTAAGTGAATGAGTACAGTCAGGTGTTAACTTTCATGATATGGTCTATGAAATATGACATTTTATGATTTGGATATTGTGTAAACACCATATCACAAACAAACAGTCCCTGGATTATAAATCAGTTCCTAAATCTGTTTTTCAGTTGAATTTGTATGTAGTTTAGAATAGCTTAATACTGTTCATATCTAATGTCAATTAGTCAAATGTCTGTCTCAGTATGTAGTGTACCTTTATATGTATACAAGGACTTAATGGAATATTCTAGATACACTAAAACATCTTTAAAATAATAATAATAATAATGTCTGAATTCTTGTTGACAATAGGCCCTGTTTCTAATGTATCTCAAAATTTTGATACTATAGGCTTCATGGAGTTCCAAACCACGGATCTACCTGGAATCAAATGTTGATTGAACAGACATCATGTGATACATGACTTTATGTAAATTATTCCTACAAAATTATTTCTCCCCTCTGCTTGTTCATGTATTTGCTTTACATAGTGCAACTCAAAAGAGCCTTGGGGGACTGTCACCTGAGACGCTAACACACAGTCTGAAGTTTGAACCCACCCCTTACTCCATATGCAAAAGCGAGGTTTTCTACTCCCATAAAGATTTAAGGTCACAGAAATCCCGAGGAGTCGTTCTAGCCTGTCCTATAGCGTTGCCATGCATTGGGTTCCACTCAATGGCAGTGAATTTTTGAGTTATAGGAACTCAGCTCCCCAAAGGATCCAACTTCTTAATTAGCCAGGTCTGCACCAATGAGAGCTAAAAAATATTTGCTTGGGTCTGACCTCTGTACACGTTGTATATGGATGTGCATAGTCTTAGTGATAACAGCTCTAATATTTGTCTCATCCCATAATCAGATGACTGGGGTCTAAACTGCTTATTTCAAGTATTTAGAACCACTCAAGTGATTGGAAACAATGTTAAGCAAGCCTCTCCTTTTTTTTGGTGGCTGTTGGTGTAGATTATTATTGATGTCGAAATCCTGGGTGTCGATGGGAAACCTTGGGAAGTTACTCAATAGCCCTGTTGGGAAAATAGTAGACTCATCACCATAAGAAGTTATCTGGATTGCTTCAGCTCCTCCACTAGAAGGTGGTATAGCGTTGAGGTCTTGCCCTGGTTTCTTTCATGCTAAAATGTATTTACAGGATGATGAGCTTAAACAATATGCTCTAAGCAAAAGTTAGCATTAAGGATGCCCACCTTTTTGATTCATATATTTCATGAAAGACGGAAAACTTTACTAAAGGGCTCTTAGGTTTATTGGGGGAAGTAGAAGTGTAGTTGGTTGGTTCTTGATCTGTCACTGACAAGATAACTTGCAAAATAAGGCAGAGATGCCTGCAATAGCTAAAGAATATGACTGAGGGATGAGAGACTGAGCCAGTAGGGCAAAGCATATAATAAGAGACACCCAGGGAGGTGGGGCACTGAGCAGTGGGAAGGACTTGCTGGGAAACAAACATGCTGAAATATTGGCATCTGAACTGTCTTCGAAGCTAAAGACATTCTGTACATGCGAAAGAGAGAAGAACTATTTCAAGGAACATGATGCATGGAGAAAAAGTACCAGTAAAGGATGGGACACAGGGGAAGGATCAGCCATTATGCACACGCGTGAGATGAGATGTGAGGTGGACAGGGCAAGATTGGTTAAGAAGGTGAAAGACAGAAGGAGGTACAAGTGGGTCATCAGCTTTGAAAGCCAGGATACAGGGCTGAGACTTTTACTAGGATTTTTTTTGGATCACTCCAGATTGTGGAATGTCAAAGCTGGTGGGGGGAGGGGTTGCTACTGCCTGGCCAGGGTCCTCACCACTCCTGTGGCTCTCCTATTCTTCATCAACCTCTGCTCTACATTAGAATAACACAATGCATAGGTGACGTGGAACTGTCAAGGAAGGATATTTTAATTTTTGTTTACGAAGGCTGGAACATGTATGATGCACTTATAATAGAGCTATTTCCACTAAAAAAAAGCCAACTACAATATTAGCATAAAGCACCACTTCCCTGAGGTAAAGCTAAGGTTTGATGAAGAATACATTATTCAAATGGGACGTTTCTAATATTTTAGTATTGTGAAGACTTCTATGAGTAATTAGGTAGACGAGCATATCCTCAGGGAAGACTTACAGTTTTAAAATCCTATCATCAATTTAGGAAACAAAGTTCACCAGAAGCAGATGTTAGTATTTTGCTGGCTGTATTATTTTATTTATTTTTCCCCACCACATATTCATCTAATAAACATCTGATGTCTTACAAAGGTCATCAAAAATTCTCTTCTGTGACCCGCTTTGATTTTCTCAACCTGTGGGTCATAACCCTTTGGGGAATTGAATGATCCTTTCATGGAGGTCGCCTGATTCATAACAGTAGCAAAATTACAGTTATGAAGTAGCAATGAAAATAATTTTATGGTTGAGGGGAGGAGTCACCACAACATGAGGACAGCACTAAAGGGTCACATTAGGAAGGTTGAGAACCACTGCCTTAAGGTATTCACAAGTCCCTTGAACCAGAAACAAGGAAGAAAAAGCAGGGTATTCACTGTACTGGTAGAAAAAAAGGAATGAAAGAAAGCAAAGAAAGATGAAAAGAAGTAAAAAGAGGGGAGCAAGGGAGAATTCAAGAAGAAGGGAGGAAAGAGAGAAAGAAGGAAGAATTATCTGCTAGAAAGAGACCAGGACTCATGATGACTAAAGGCACTTGGAGCAGCAAAGATTAAATTCAAAAGGGAGATAAACTTTGCGGTCATAGCATAGTCTTAGGTTCAGTGTATGATCATAGGTAGAAAATAGTACTTAATAAATCAAATCAAACTCAAGTGCCACTGAGTCAATTCAGATTCACAGTGACCTAATAAGGCAGAATGAAATCCCTACGGGTTTCTGAGACTGTGTAACCCTTCTTTGTTTACTTATTTACCCTGACTGGTGCCTTGCCCTGATGGCACAATACAATTTGAATGTGCAGGACAGAATTCAAACACAAGGAGGAGCTCAAAACTCCTTTGCTTGGTCCCACCATTCTCCCTGCCCGAGGAGGAGGAGAGCAGACACGGATGTGTCACATCCAGGCATTTATTGGGTCATCACTATTCAAATGAACAAGACTAGAGAGGAATTCACGTATTGGAACTAGAATGCTGGAGAAGGATATGGAAAAGTACTCTGGGCTGCCCGAAGAACAAACAAACCTGTCTTGGAGGCAGTTCAGCCAGAATGCTCCTTAGAAGTCAGGATGGTGAGATGTCACCTCATGTACCTTGGGCATGTTTCCAGGAGAGACTAGTCCTGGGAAAGGCTATCATTGCTTGGTAAAATGGAGGGGCACAGAAAGGTGAACACTGGGCAAGAGGAATTGACACTAGCTGCCACAATGGCCTCAGATGTAGCAATACTTGTGAGGCTGGCCCAGGACAAGGCAGTGGTTTGTTCTTGTTCTGCAGGTTGCTATGAGTTGGGACGACCTCAAAGACACCTACCAGCAACAGAAACATTGAGCCAGGTGGAAGCAGTGGAGCTTTCGATGGGGTGAACGAAAGTTACCAAGCGGAGCCACAAGACAAGCCATCTTTTTGGGATCTGTCTTGAGATTTTCCTTGGAAATGCCTCTTCCCATAGCTAGTGTGAAATTTTCACAGATAGCCTGCCCAATGATCGAAAAGAAAACCCAATGACTTCTCACTTTCAGATCCTATAAAGGGCATCTCTATAGTGGTTTAACCCCTAATAGAGCATTGCTATAAATAAGATTTGACTTGATGACAGGGACGTTGGAGTTTGAGAGCTGATATTTCAGTTCAGGAATGTCAGGGAGAATGTTAAACAAACAAACAAACAAACAAACAAAACAAAGCTAAAAAAGAGTTGATATCCATAGCCTGCCCATAGCTACTGTTCCCAAGGAACACTGGGTCTTTAGGAATCAGCTCAAGTGAACCCACAGTCGAGGCAAGATGGTATTTGTTTGCATGGTCGCAGGTGCGCCTCGGCTTCCCCACATGAAACAGTAAGGTGACAGCCCAATTTTCAACCACATCTGAATCACTGGAATCAGCACAATCACAGTGAGCATGGCACTGGAAATCCGCTCCCCCCCACCTTTATTCTTGGACAAAGACTAAGTAGTAAGAATATGGGAAATTTCTGCAAGGGTCACTATACATCAGAATTGACTTACTGGCACACAAGGGTAACTGGGAGGCAAAGCAGTGGGTTTTTAGAAGGAGAATGCTTGCCTTCCACAATGGAGAACTGGGTTCAGTTCCCAGGCAATGCAAGTGCAGCTGCTGCTTGCCTGTCTGTTGGGCTTGGTGTTGCTAGGATGTTGGGTGGGTTTCAGGAGCGCTTCCAGACCCACAGGGACTAGGAAGAAAGATCTGGGGACCTCCTGTTGCAAATTAACCCACAACATGGTCTTCTGCAGGGTGTAGAGGGTAGTCCCAAGTCAGGGAAGGGCAAGCAGAGTAATAAAATGTATCCCAAGTACACTGGCTTTAGTTAATATTCTCTCAACAAACTGAGTTAATGAAAATTTCAAAGCTCTTTTGAACACTTTGCAATTCATTGGTCTGGATGCCCTAGAAGATGGGATGGAAACAAGAGGAAAACAGAGGTGAGAAAGCAAAGGTTAGGTGCTCTGCTGGGTCATGAAGTTTCTCAGGGTTGTTGGGAGAAGGATAGAAGTTTCAGGAATGATGGCATGCTGCTGTCATTCTGTTTTCTCGGTGAAAGAAATCCAACAGAACTTCAGAAGACCCAGCTGAAAAGATTCCATGTGCATAAATTTATTTTAAATTTTATTGCATCACATTATACAAGCATTAAACATGGCTTCATGTTGATGACTATTTGAGATGTGAAAATTCATCATTCGTGTCAGTACCTTTTGACTATTTACAAGTAAGCAATCTCTATGTACTTTTATATAGCTCTGTATTTGTCTGTACATATGTAGGAATACATGACTGTACATATGTACACACAGAAATACATCTATGGCCATACATGTAGCTATAGATACGTCATATGGAACCTCCTCATAAAGATCTAAAATTAAAAAAAAAGAAAGAAAAAGTTGTAAACAGGGTCTTGTTTGTGTTATTTGGTGATGTGGAATTAGGTCCATAGGAAGACATCCTATAAATGTATGTCCTGATGTCTGAACAACCCCACCCCACCCCTTTTTATTTTTAAGCCCAGTGTCTGTAAAATTCACATGGGATAGAATGCAAAAAAGGTAGCAAACAGGCTGAAAAACAGGCCCCGTATACAAGTTCCCCTTGGTTTTAAAAACTTGAGTGTGGAACTGCCCATGAAGTGCATGCTTGCTGGGTCAAGAATGGTCTATGGATAGATAGCAATTGTGTGCTGGACTGCAGAGGGACTCCCTGGGCAGTCCTTTCCAGGGTGCTGGCCCGCCCACTGCTGCCGATGTCTGCGACATGCACTGCGCTTGCATTTTGTAGTCATTCACTTGTATGTGCTTTTGCACAGCTGGGAGAAGTAAACAGAATTCAGGTCGTTGGCCTGGAAAGGGACTATTACCTGGAAAAAAGGAAAAGAAGTCATCAGAATCACATGTACACACAATGGTTTAAGAACAGGATGTGCCATGGTGGGTACTTACCATGCATCAAAGGCATTCAAAGAATTTGTGACCCCAAACTGAGTCAGGTTCGGTATAAACATTATTATGCCTGCTTTACAGATGAACAAACTGAGTCAGAAAGGCAGCCTGAAGCAACGTGACATCCTGACAACTGTTGGGGGAATAGAGACAGACAGACAGACACTATGCTTTCAAAGAAAAGTTCGAAATGGTCTCTTTGGGAAGAAAGCAGACCATAAGGGTGAGACCAGGTAAATTCCCAAGGGGTCACTGGTCCTGCAGCCCAGTATAGTCTTGAGGTGTAGGGTCTCTGGCTGCAAGAATACCCAGAAACAATCGTTTTCACTGAGGTCAGGCTCCCACCCAAGGTAAGCTGTCTCTCTACAGAGTCATCTTTCCTCCTGTGGCTGATGGGAACCAGAGAAGAGGCGAGGGGAGTGAAGAAATATCGAGAAGCAAGTTCAAACTATCTCAGAAGGTTAAAACTAGGAACTGTATCTCCTCCTCTTTTTATCATTTTATTGGGAACTCTTACAGATATCATAACATTTCATAGTTGAATCACAATAAGTCATGTTGTACAATTGTTACCACAATCACTTTCACATTATTTTCTTTCTTCTTGAATTCCTTGATATCAGCTCCACTTTACCCTTGCTCTTCCCCACCATATCCCCCAGGAACCTTTATTCTTATTTTTTTTCTGTAATAGTTCCCCCACCCCCATATTTTACATAGTCTAATATCTCCATTCACATATAATTCTGTTGTTCAATCCCATCGAGTGGGATTATGCAGTCATCCATGCTAACACCTGTCTTCACTTCCATGTACTGAACAATTTTCAACATCCGAATGAAATATAACATGATTAGTGAGGTAAAACAAATAGCTAAGTGACTCATAAGTGCCATACTGCACCGTGGACTTATTATCCCTTTGGGGGGCCTTTCTGAGGGGGACTGCTCAATTATCTTACAGGTGAGTTTTGAGTCTACATCCATGACCTTCCACATTGATTTGGTTGCTTGTTTTTGAACTTCTGAAACCTATTCCTGTTGACACCTCATGATCACACAGGTTGGTGTGCTTCCTTCACATAGCTTCTTTCACACTGGGCTTTGTTGCTTCCCTGCTAGATGGTTGTTTATTTAATTACAAGTCTTTAAGACTTTCAGACACAAATCTTTTAATATCTGGACACCATCTTCACATTTGTTTATACATTTATTTAATCTTTAGCAATTGTGTCAGGAAGGTGAGTATCACATAACACTTGTTCTTGTACTGAGGTAAAATTTAAGTAGAGGCCCAAAGTCCATCTGCTTCCTTGTTGCATTTGCATATATACACATATATAAACAAATATACATACACATGTATATTTTTTCTTCTTTCCTCCCCCTCGACTCCTACCCCACTATTATGTCTACCTATCGTTCACACCTCAGTAATTCCTCTCAGATACACTTTGACCAAACATTACCAGAAGAGCTACCCTCTCCTTACATTAATTTTAGAAAACTTAATATTACCCTGTACTGGTCATTGTCGGCTCTCTGCTCACTCCCCCAACCCCACCCCAGCCCCATGCTTCCCAGGAACCATTATAAAATCATCTATCCTACCTATCTTGTATAGATAAATACACACACACAACCATATAGATAGTTACAAGTCTAACAGGAATCCTGATATAGTGCAGACGAATATCTCTCTGTTAGAGAGAAGGACATGTTATAACCCATCAGTCCAGTCCCCATTTCTCTCAGAGTTCCATATCCTGGTCCGCTTACCTAACATCACATACAGTCTTTCAGTCTTCAGTATCCATGTCTGAAAGGTGAGCACCCTAAAAATCTCCATTGCTATTCCTGCAGTCAGGGATAGTGCGGTCTCTTGCCTCCCATTTTGAGTTATACCTTTAATTTTCAGTGTGGCCTCCTTGTGAGTAATTCCAAACTAGTTCATATATGGGGTGTCAACTGCTTCCCCCCAAGTTAGAACTCTACAATTGGAATTCTTCAGGGACTTCATGATTTTTCTCCCATCACTGCTCAGTTGTGCTCTTGATTTGCAGGTCAGACCTGTCATGCTCCCTGAGTTGTAACTTCAGGACTATCCTCTGCAGCACTGTCATTTAGGGAGAGGGCTTCATGTCTTGAGCTGAGCCTCCTCCTCCCCGAAGTCAACTCTGGGAACAAGTTTCTTGGAGCAGAAACATCACCTCTCAAGGATTGGCACAACAGAATGAGAGATACTTTTGCTCTCCCTTCTTGTGGAGATATAAACAATACACTCCCCTTGCATTGGTTAGTGCCCTGACTCCCATTACAGTTGTTTTTCTTCCCCCACCCCTCTGTGAGCATAAAAGTCTTATGAGAGGTGTGGTGGGGGAGGGGGGAAGAGGTGCCTTTCAGCACAGGTGTTATCGGCATCTGTTTTGTAAGTCAAGTCTTTTGGCCACTTCCTCAGTGGGCTATTCATGTTTTTCTTGTTATAAGCTTGCAGGATTCTTGAGATTTTAGTAATAAGCCCTTAAATATCTGAGCTCTCTTATTACTCTCAATGAAATCTTTCGATGTACACAGTGCTTTATGTTTAGTAGTTCTCACTTATCTATTTTATCGTCCTCTGGGTGTGTATCCTTCCTCATTTCTGATAGCTCATATATTTCCTGTGTTAAGGTTCTTAGCTTTGCCCCAATTTTCTCATTGATGATCCTGAGAGTTTTGGATTTTACCTCAAGATTTGTGATCCACCTTGAGTTTGCTCTTGTGTACGGAGTGAGGTAAAGTTCTTGTTTCATTCATCAGCAGGCTAATTCCAGTTTTTCCAGCATCATGTGTTGAAAAGCACATCAGCTTCCCATTTGATATTTTTGGGGCCTTTGTCCAAGATCATTTGTCTATATGCTGCTGTTTTTATTTCTTGATTTTCTGTTCTAATCCATTGGTCTGAGTATCTATCATCATACCAGTACCATGCTGTGTTGGCAACTGTGGATCTATAATAAGTTTGAAAGTCAGCTAATACAAGTCCACCCACTTTGTTCTTTTTGAGAAGTTCCTTGCCAATTTGGGGCTTCTTCCCTTTCCATATGAAGTTGGTAGTCAGATTTTCCATTTCTTTAAAAAAACAATGCTGGGATTTATATTGGAATTGCATTGAACTTATATAATGCCTTAGGCAGGATTGACATCTTTACAATATTGCATCTTTCAATTCACAAGCATGTGATATCCTTTAATTTGTGAAGGCCCCTTTTGGTTTCTTGTAATAATGTACTGTACTTTTTCCTCATACGGATTTTTTTTTGTCATTGTTAGGTATATCCCTAGATGTTTCAGTTTATGCTTGACTATTGTGAAGGGTAGTACTTTCTTGATCTCTTTTTCTGTATTCCCTTCAGTGGTTTATAGCAATCCGATCAACTTCTGTTTCTTTATCTACTATCTGCCACTCAACCACATTCCTCTATCATTTCCAGCAATTCTGTTGTGGAATCTTTGGGATTTTTTGCTCTATAAAATCATGTATTTAGCTATTTATTTATTTAAAAGATCATTTTATTGAGGGCTCTTTCAGCCTTTATAATATAAAAATCATGCAAAGCTAGGACTCTTAAGGTATTGTTTATTCCAACTGCTTTTTCTTTTTGCAGTTATGGGAACAAAGGCCCCAAAAGAATGCTGCTGGTATAACTAGAGGATGAGAAAGCCAGGTCTAGGGCACATAGTATGCAGTACATCGCTTAAGAGTAACTTACAGCTGGTACATACATACAGTGGAGTATTATGCATCGGTAAAAAGCAGTGATAAATGCCTAAAGCACATCACTGCATGGGAAGAACTAGAGGAAATTATGCTAAGTGAAGTAAGTCAAGCACAAAAGAACATGTACAACATGAGTCCACTAAGGTAGGCTTTAAAAAATGCAAAAGGGGCATAGAGAAAAAGCTACTGTATACAGATATTCCTGGGGGGGGGGGGCCCAGGTAGTATGGCAGGGGCCAGACCAAATCAGGGCTACATATGGTAGCCAACTGCAGTGGGGAGGGGGAGGCTGGCATTGGGAAGAGAGGGAGTAGGGTAATAATATACCCAAGGGGAGCATATTGTTTATATCTCCATAGGGAAAGAGGGACCAAACTTAAAACCGGTGATCCAGGATGTGAATGCAGTGTGATGGCATGGAGCAGGGAGCCAGGGGAGGGGTCTGAGGGCCTAACTCCAATCCCAATGATGTGGACAGCTGCCTCTTCCCCAAGTGGAGGTTGCCTTGGAGGACAGCACTGAAGTTTCAGTTTGGGGAGTGGGGTATGACTAATCAGAGCACACAAGAACAAATGAAGGGGCAGGAAGAGAGAATGGAATGCATCCTGGTCCACTGAGCCTTGAGGATTATAGTCCCACTCAGAACAGTCAATGCACAGAGAGGATCTTAAGGCCAGTCCCACTACGAAACATGGTGTCCCTTGCTGACCCAAGACCCTATGGGGACAACAATGGAGAAGCAGGGTCGAGACTGTACCCTTTCTGACCCAACCACACCATGGCAAAACACTAACGGTGTGCAACAGAGCATGGAGTTCCTGATGGAGTGCCAAGGATATACTTTGGCACCCCATTGGACTCAACCAGTGTACACTCCTAGAGGTTAATGAACAGACCTTGAACTATTTATAGGTTTCTATTTTGTTATTATTATTTTTAACTTATATATACATATATATACATATATATATTTTCTGGACATTGGGTTTTTTTTTGTTATCCTGTTTTATTTTCTTTGGTCACTTCATCTTAGGATGTCTTTTTTTTGCACATATTGTTATCTCTGCAGGTCTATCGAGATAAGATAGTTTTGATGAACAGTCTGGAGGAGAAGACAATGGGACTGATGGTTCTGTGGGGGGGAGGGTTGGATATGGGAGATGGGGAGGAGGGGGAAAGGAGGTGGTGCTGACCAACCCAGGAATAACAGAACAAGTGATTCAAAATCAGTAACAAGGTTGGTGTGAGAGGCCTGATAGGTATTGATCAAGAGTAATGTAACAGGGAGAAAAAACTGAAACCCAAATGGAGGGTGAGCATGATAGTGGGACAAGAGGAAAGTAAAAGGCAATAGAGGAAAGAACTGGGGGTAAAGGGCATATACAGAAGAGTAACTCACAGCCTTTATAACATTCTATATAAAACCACACATGGAGTGCCAAGAGGGCACCCCTTTTACCACAGATGTGAGGAATAAATTTGAAGGAACTCCCAGCATCACTGAAGACTACTATGATTATTGCATTATTAGAGTATGAACTTACCTAATTGCATTATGACATTTAACTTCAATGGTTGAGCCCTGAGGTAATAAGGACCAGGGGGCAGCACTTAATTGGCATAGACAAGTTGAGGATGCCTATTGTAATGGATAGGGGAGGCAAAGCAGTAATCAGAGTAGTCTAACTCCTATGCTAATGATGGTACTAGTCATGGTATCCCTTGAAGTGAAATAGATGGCACTAAATAGTTGGTATGTAGAAGCAGAAGAATTCTAGGGAAAGTAAGTGACAGTCGAACTTGAATTGCTAGAAAAGAGTTGAGGCCTCTCAGTCAACTCCAGAATTGAACCATTTTACAGAGCTCCCATGAAAGGGAGGCAGTACAGTCCTTTTTAAGAAGGATTCCCCTACACTGTCCAAATTTTATTCAGTTCATCTTTCTCCCATCCTTCCCCAAGAGGATCTACAGTCTTTTATAAGAGACTATTTCATTGAGGACAAGGAAATAGCCTTTCTGGATTGGTGGATACTACTCTGAATGGAAATGAATTCCAGGAGACCCAAAATGTTACTGCAGCCCAATGGCATCTTAATTCACCTGTCTCACAGGGGGTTCAGTGTGCCCTTGAACTCATCCTGTAGTGGTTTTCCCAGTTCCAAAATGCATAATTGCAATAGACACTCTCAGCAACTGGCAGAAACCCCAAATTTGATCCCAAGCAAGTCTATAATAAAGACTATTATGGGCCTCTTCCTAAGCCGGCGCCTGGCAAGAAAAGTCATGTTCAGGTCCAGTGCGAAGATTGTGAAGGTAAATGGTGAAAAGCTGGATGAATTGAGTCTGGTATTTCTCAGGCTCTTCTTGGGCTGGAGATGAATTCGGACCTCAAGCCCCGGTTAATGGAGCTGAATATAATGGCAGCCAAGGAAATCAAAGTTGGTGGTGGTCGGAAAGCTATTATAATCTTTGTTCCTGTTCCTCAACTGAAATCTTCCCAGAAAATCCAAGTCTGGCTAGTATGGGAACTGGAGAAAAAATACTGTGGAAAGCACATTGTCTTTATTGCTCAGAGGAGAATTCTGCCTACCCTCCACCAATTCAGAAAAGCCGTACAAAGAATAAGCAAAAGTGTCCCAGGAGCCACTCTCTGACAGATGTGCACCATGCAGTCCTCGAAGACTTGGTCTTCCCAAGTGAAATTGTGAGCAAGAAAATCCATGTAAAGCTGGGTGGCAGCAGGCTTATAATGGTTCATTTGGACAAAGCACAGCAGAACAATGTAGAACAAGGTTGAAACCTTTTCTGGAGTTTATAAGAAGCTGATGGTGAAGGATGTTCATTTTGAATTCCCAGAGTTTCAATGGTAAAGAAAGATAACTGAATAAAATATTATTTCCAATTAAAAAAGGACGATTATGGTAGAAAAAGGTCAAGTGGAAAGCATTAAAAATGTCTGTGTCTGGGAAAGTAGTAAAAACAAAGAAATTGGTTTACTAGATTGACTGAAGAGGTTAAAGTCACTATCTAGCATTTGAAGGATAAAGAGGTAGTGATTCTCACAGTTCCCTTCAATTAGCCTATTTAACCTGTGCAAGAAACAGATGGATCTTCTAGGACAATAGATTATTGTCTCAGCGGCTGTTGCAGTGGTGGTCTCATTGTTTGAGAACTCTTCCTACTCGCTATTCAATTAATAGCCTATTGCTCTCCCTCATACCTTTTTCTCAATTCATATTTTGAAGACTCACCGGAAGCAATTTGTACTCAGCATTTAAGAACAGAAGATCCACTTTCAATGTTCTGCTTCAAGAGTTATGGTGTAGTGATTTCCTATGGTTCTTCCAGCAATAGTCTTTGCAACTTCCACCAAATGTGTTGGATATTGGACCACACAAATAAGATGTATGGGACTCTATCTAGGGGGTTGGTTAGTCTTTCCATCCTGCTAAAATTAAAGTGCCGTATATATTTGTGTATAAGCTGAGTTTTTCAGCACATTTTTCATGCAGATTTTGTGGTAAAATTAGATGCCTTGGTTGATAGGCAGGTCAGCTTATACTTGAGTACATATAGTACGTAACACCAGAAGCTGGGGAGGGGGAATCTCATTACCACCAAGCAAGGCGAACCACGAGTAGAGGCCAAGATTCCTGTGCTAAACCTCGTTCCAGGAGCCAGAGCGAAGGCATCAGAGAATTGGAAACTGGTGGTAACAGTTGAACCCAAGTGCATAAGACAGAGAAGCTGCTTCCTGGTCCACGAAGCAAGTACAATAGAGTGTTTTGGCGCAGTTGACTTGCAAAGTAAGGTGCTCCAGGCATTTCCTTGAGAAGGTAGGTTTGCAGACCCGTACAACCGGAGCTGAGTATGTTCAGACTAATGCTTATATAGTGGTGTGGCATTCATGTTGGGCATATCTAAGTAGAACTAAAAGAACTTTGTAACATTTATCCTGGTAGGGTATAGGCTAAGGACCTGCAAGCCTGAGAGGGGTGTGCCTGTGGATATGGTTGAGATGTTCCTTACTGCAAAACTGCACAGTGAGCATTTCTGATTCTGAATTCTAACGTTCTAACTTCCTAATGGTGGAGACGTGGTGGCACTGTCTAGTAAGCCTGGGCTGCTAACTATAAGACTGGTGGTCATGAAAGAGGAGACTAGGGGTTCCTGTAAAGATTTATGGCTTCAGAAACCCTCTATAAGTTTGCATTGAGTCAGAAGTGACTCAATGGCAAGGGGTTTGGTGTGGGTTAAAAAAAATCTCCCTACTAAATTCCATGTTAGAGTTCTGTGTCAACTTGGATGAGCCAGGATTCTGAGTGGTTTGGCAGTTAACATCTATTAATCCCTTAGGGCAGCATTGTGGTTATGTATTTCAAGGTCAGCAGTTCAAAACAAGGGGAAAAAGGAGGCTTTCTTTCTCTATAAAGATTTACAGTCTTAGATGTGCAAAGAGGACAGTTCTACCCTGACTTAAAAGGTTGCTCATTGAAAATGGATTTCATAGTAGTGTGTTTGTTTGGGTTTTTTTTTTTAATCCCACATGGTCTGACTTAATACAATATAATCACAGCTGATCAGGTTTGTCTCCATAATGGGATGAGATTAGGATGGAATCAAAAAATTTACAAGGGTCACAACACTGATGTACTTAATTGCTTTGGGGCTGTGGCCTCCTTCCTAAATAAGTGGCATTATGGGAAAGCTTGTTTGTTTTTTTCTGGCTCTTATTCTTGCATCTGGTTCATCAATCTCTGGTGCTTTTTGACCTGGGCCAATAGACTGTCATATTGTCTGACCCTGGAAATCAGCAGCAGTCTGTGACCTCACCTGTTGACCAAGGATTAGTTTGTCTCTGCAGCCATCAGCCTGTTGCTTTCCTGCCAATCTTGGGCTCATCAGGACCCATAGTTTCATAAAACAGTAAGCATCTCCAGACTAATAGAAAACCTATGAACTGGGAAGTTCATAGATTTGGACTTGCCTGCTGTGTTCGTCCAGGTAGGCTAGAGGAACAAATTTATACACACACATATGGATATAAGGAAAAGGTCTATATACAAGAGGAACAAGACATTGAGCCCAGTCCAGTTCAAAGTCATAAGTCTGATATTAACCCATATGCCCCAAATCAGTCTATAAAGTCTCCTTCTGACTCATCGAAGTCACAGGTCAGTGAGTGCAGAGTCCTGGCGCTGGCAGGGGTCTCCCCATGGCTCCTTGCTTCCAGGACTGAGGGTCCATCAACAGCATGCCGCTCCAGCTTCAGAGGTCTGGCTCCATCAGGGCAAAGCCGTGTGGCTTCTCCTCTGGCTCCTCCAGCTTCTCAGATGCTGCCATCTTGTCTGTGACTCATCGCCTCTGAGACTAACTCCCAACCACTGGGGAAGATAGCTTCTCATCTTCATGAGGGAAATATCACGAGATTTTCCAGAAGTCTCAGGAGAAAGCCATGACCACATAGAGGTCTCATTGGCTACCCAATGGCTATCTCCAGATTACAGGCTAGACTCCACCCCTACATTTCAATCATAAAATTAACATAAGTAAGCACATGACTGCCACACCTAAAACTGTGTGGGTCATTTTATTCTGTATAAATGTGTACTTCTCCATGAGTTCCTCTGGTTTTGCTTCTTTAGAAAACACAGGTAAGGTACCCCATACTAGTTAGGTATGGTGTGTGGGTTCTGTGTGGCCATAGCAAGGAATTATTGAATCCAGCAGATAAATGGAGAGTGCTTTGAAAGGGGCAGTTGGTTTCAGAATTGGGAAATGGGGATGGAAGATGAAAGCATGCCTGACCTCTACCTGAAAGGAATTGGTCTTGGGGTGAGCTTGATTCTCCTTTCCCTGTGTGAAGTCAGAGGAGGTGAGACTTCACCCATAGGCCATTCCTACAGGGGTATATCAACTCTCCAGATTTATGTCACAACTTCATTCTTAGGGCCTTTGATAGTCTTCTCCTTCTATAACACATCGTATGGTCCATTGCTGACATTATGTGGGCTGGACCTCGTAAATACAGCGTATCAATGAATCTAGACTTATTAGTAAGCTATTTTTGTGTCAAAAGATGGGAAATTAATCCAACAAAAATTCAGGTGTCTTCCATATCAGTGAAATTTCTAGGGATCCAGTGGTATGGGGTCACATCGAGATTTCCCTTCTAAAGTGAAGGCCTTCTAACCTTCTATAGCCTAAAGAGAGGCACAACCCTTGGTGGGACTCTTTGACTTTTAGCATATTCCTCACTGGGATGTGCCACTCCAGGTGCTTGTTTTGAGTGGAGTCTAAGAAAAGAGAGCAGAAAAGTTTCGGGCTACTGTGCCAGCTGCTCTGCCACGTGGGCCATGTGATCCAGCTGATTCAGTGTCTGTGGCAGGGTCAGATGCTGTTTGGTGTTTTTGGCAGGCCCCTATGGGTGAATCAGTCTAGGCCTTTAAGATTTTGGAGCACAGTCCTCTCATCCTCTGTGTATAACTATTCTCCTTTTAAAACAACTTTTGGCTTGTTATTAGGCCTTAGTAGAGAATAAATGCTTAAGCAAAAGCCACTAAGTCACACACATGTGACCTGAGCTGCCTGTCATGAACTGGGTGTTGTCTTAGCCAATGAAGCATACACTCAGTTGTTTGCAGCAGCATTCCATTATTAAATGGAAGTGGTACATGTGAGATCAGAGTAGAGCAGAACTTAAAGGCACAAGTAAGTTATATGAAGATGTGGACCAAATGCCCAGGGTTTACACTCCGGTTACAATACCTCCCCATACCTACCACCACTCCCATCTCCATCTATGGCCTCATGCATATGATCAGGTGCCTGAGGAAGAGAAAATTCATGTCTGGATATAGGCAAACCTTCACAATATGTAAGCACCACTCAAAAGTGGACAGCACCTGCACTACATCCCCTTTCTGGAAGCTCTCTGTAAAAGGACAGGGGGGAGGGGAAATCTGCACAATAGGCTAGACTTTGAGCAGTTGTTCAAAGTCTGGTTGTTGTTTTCTTGGATGGAGAAATGGTCAGATGTGTGATTGGCTGTGGCTGATGGCGTGACTGGATGGTCAAGGACTTGGAAGAAACATGATTGGAAACTTGTTATGGAGGTGTGAGGAACTGGAAAGATGTTTAGGAGGTATGGGTATGTGTGTGAATTGGCTGTTTTAAGTTGGTCAGAGAAGGGAAGATAATTGTGTCTCGTGTGAATGCTCAGCTAAAGATGACCTTGGCAGAGGAGGATTTTTTTCCTTTTTTTATTGGGGGCTCATACAACTCATCACAACCCATCCATCCATCCATCCATCCATCCATCCATCCATCCATCCATCCATCCATCCATCTATCCATTGTGTCAAGCACACTTGGATATCTGTTGCCATCATCACTACACCCTGAATGGCTCACCTCCTCCCTGAGACCCTTCTGTAAGGGGATGTGCTGTTGTCCACAGATGGGCGTTGGGTTACCAATCTACATAGAACCTCGTCCCGCTATCATGCTCAGCCTCCATTTGGGTTTCCTTAATTCCTATTGGTTACATTACCCTTGATCAAGCCCTACCAGGCCTCCCACTCTCCTCACCACTGATTTTGGATCACTTGTTGTTCCCTTGTCTCTGGGTTTGTTAACACTTCCTTTCTCCATCCTCCCCCTCTCCCATGTCCCTCCAGAACTGGGTCCCGTTGCTTTCTCCTCGATTGTTTATTCAGCCTATCTTATATAGGCAGACATGCAGAAATAGTAGCACGCACAGAAACAAGACAGAGCAAACCAAAGCAGCAAAAGAAAACAACAACAACAAAAACCAATGGGGAAAAAAAGAAAAGCCTGTAAAGAGTTCAAGGACTGTTTACTGGCCTTTAGGATTGTTTTCTGGTCAAGTCTGATGGGGTGCCACACCCTGGTTCCAAAGTCTATTTTTGGCACTCCCTGGGGACTTCCTTGCTTTGCTATGCCTGCTGTTCCAGTGCATGTCCTTAGTGTTTTGCCTCGGTGTGGTGGGGTCAGAGCAGGCACAATTCCCACTGTGTGTTTCCAGTGTTGTCCCCTGTAGGGCTAGGGGTCAGTGAGGAATGTCGTGTCTCATAGTGGGGCATGAGGTCTTCTCTGTGGATTGGCTTCTCTTGAGTGGACATATGGTCCTCGAGGTTTGGTGGGCCAAGAGGTGCTCCACTCTTTCTTCTGCCCCTTCATTTGCTCCAGTGCGCACTGATCAGGTATTTCCCTCTCCCTGAGCTGCAGCTTCAGTGCTATCCTCTGAAGTAAATTCTTCTGTGGGGAGGGGCAGCTGTGCATGTAGTTGGGATTGGAGTCAGCCCCTCAGACTGGCAGAGGAGGATTTTAACAGTTGGAAGTATAGGATGACTATTTTGTAGAAACCAGTCATCATCTTTCCCCAACCTTTTCTACAATTGCCCAACGTGATCATGAAACAAGTGGCTATGTTGGCTGGAGTAGAGATTCTGCATGGGCTCACCAACATAGACTTTCAATCGCCAAGGCTGATTGGGCTTGACGGTAGTCACTACTGATTGCCAAATGTGCCAGCAGCTACAGTTGCAGGAGCATCTCCTTGAGATTAATCTTAATCTCTCTCTCTCCATCTACACACACAATCCCCCCCCCCCCTCCATGGAATATTTTTTCAAAGCAATGTTTAAACTTTTTTTTTTTTTTTTTACAAAACAACTTTATTACCTTCCAAGTACTCTCAAGTACACTTAATAGATTTGTCATATCTGCTATTCCATTATTGGGAACATTTTTCAAACTCATCTCTTTGGATGGCTGACCAGCACCTCCCTAATTTTTTCCTTCACTTCTTTTTCTAAGTATTCAAATCGCTGTGCTCTCCTGTCCCTCTTTATTTGCAGAAACATAAAGAAGTTATATGGAGGGAGGTCAGGTGAACAAGCTGCTGGGTAAGAGAGGCATGCTGGGGTTTTGCCCCAAACTGGCACACTGAGATGCCTGTGAAAGCAGGTGCATTGTCATAATGGCAAAACCACTCCCCTGTCTGCCACAAAGCAGACCTTTTTTTGTTGCACACTGTTACACAATCTTTTCAGAACCTCTAAATAGAAAGCTTGATTAACAGTCTGACCTGGTGGAACACACTCCAAATGCACGACAAGTCAACATTTTTGCCCATTTGGGAAGTTGGTGGACGTCCAGAAAGAGGTTTGTCATCAATTGACATTTCACCTTTTGAAAGGGGAAAACCACTTGTACTCTTGTGTTTTTCCCAGAGCGCTGTCCTTGGAAGCTGTCTTCAGCATCCTAACAGTTTCTGCAGCATTTTTCCCCAGCAGGAAACAAAATCTCACAGGCACATGTAGTTCTCTTGAATCGCCATCATAAGAAATGAAGTTTGAGCGAAACTGCTTTTATGAACACACTCAATGTGGCCAGAGAGCTACATCCCAGGTGACGCCACTAGGTCCACTAATTCAGACCGAGTTGCTCAGTGTTTGCTTAGTGGGGAAAATGCTACTATGAAAACTCTGCTCCATTCAGTGCAATTCTGGTTTACTTTGGAGAAACACACACACACAAACACACACACACAGTAATATACCTTACTGGTTTTGCTTCTTTAGAAGACCCAGGCTAAGACAGTTAATACATAGACTACTGGAAGTATGAACTAGAGATGTTTAGAAGGAGCAAGTGTCCATGGCCCGAGCTGTCTGTAGTGGGTGATGGAGGGGAGGACATCTTCGGGGAGTGACAAGGGTGATCTCAGCCAGAAAGAAGGGGCATGTTGCCCTGGGGTGTTAAAAAGAACAGTCTGGTTGGAGTAAGAGAGAAAAGTTTATTTCAGGGAATACCTGGGCTCATTGGTATAGGTTCTGACTGCCAGCTCAAAATCTGGCTTCATCATGAAGGTAGAGAAGAGTTATAGCAAGTGTGTGGGTTGGGCCGATCAAGAAAAGTTTGCAAGTAATAAGTAAGAACCAGGCTGGCTTCTAACACTTTGAGGAAGTTTAATTTGAGCCTCAGCGGTGGAACAGTGTCACACTTCTTGCAAGGAGTTGGAGGTGTTCCCCACCCCACCCCCCTGCCATGCTTGTAATGAATTCCAGACAATGAGTACACCTTCCCTACCTGGTCATGGCCACTCATTGTGGTGTGCTTTCCCATTTTTTTTCCTTTCCTTTCGTTCCTTCTGGAGTCGTTCCAGCTCAGCTTCATACATCATCTCCTGAATCAAGTACTTTTCTCTTCTCATTCGATCCCTTAGATCTTTTGGGAGGTCTGGGATCAGATATGAAATGAGGTGCTTTATACAGAACACGAGGTGCTACAAACATAGAGGAGAACACAACAGAATCAGGTCTATTGTCCATCCTTTGCTTAATGAAACTTGGGAATCAACTCAGGTATTTCTCCCACTCCAAGAATTTGGAGCCTCTGGAGTATCTGCAAAGGAATCCAGCTGGCACTGTCAGGTAAGCATTGAACTGTTAACCTCAAGGTTGCTGTTCAAATTCACCAGATGTTCCTTGGGAGCTCCGACATAGATTTCCATCTTGAGACATGCTGTACTGGGTAATTATATGTTTGAATCAACTCAGTGTGAGTAGGTGTGGGTCTGGGGAATCTAGATGTTGGGAGGAAACTGGGGTGGTGGTGGTGGTGCACGTAATAATGAAAGAAGATCGCAAGTATAAGGAAGGACTGATATTTCTCTGACAGCATTAGTTAGGGAGGAGTCAGGAAAAAAGAATGGTCAGAGAGTTTAGAGGAGAGCCAACTGGAAAACAAGAAAGCCCCAGGCTTGAATCCCTGCTTAGTAGCATCTGCTACTTCACATCTACTCCCTGGAGGTTAAGTCATACAGCTTCTCTAATCTTCCATTCCCTCATCTAACAGATGAGCATTCATGTGGAAATTATAACAACACGGTGAAATATGCTTTGTAGGTCCCCAAATGTTGTATAAATCTTGATTGGAAAAATTGACAAAGGCCCCAGGGAAGTGATAATCTTATAAAAACCATGTCTATTGTGTTTTATGCTAAATGCCACAACTTCAGCATCAGAAGTCCTAACAGCTTGGACTAATAGCTGTCTCTTATGTGGATGACAAATAAGATACTGAAAGGCAAATTTTAAGGCCCCTACGATTTCAAATTACTCGGTAAAGCTAAATTGCACTCAAATGATAGTTTTGGGCATTCTTAATTTTATCCCAAACTTGGTGAGTTAGGTCTGATCTTCCAAGTAAGAAGTATTTCTGCTAAATTACTTACAAATAATTTGATGATGAGTTGGAAGGGAATGTAAAATTAATTAAAAACTCAAATTGTATCTTAATGCAAATACCTTAATTGGGGGGAATTAAGAGAGTGGTGGGTTAAAATCTTTTCATTAAAGATGGGACTGAGGAACATGAAGCTCTTCTACTTTATTGGAAAGAGGATATTGTTTTATCTCTACTTCTTTTTTTAAATTTTTTTATCTCTACTTCTTTGTGTGAAAGAAAAAACAAAAAAAAATCTTAAGGGGCACTGGAACCTTCTAATTCAAGATAAGGGGAAACCTTAGCTTTGATATATGTGAAAAGAAATGAAATTTCCATTTGAGATGAGATTCCCATTGCTGACTAGAGTTAGAGAAGTGTAAGCTATTTGAAATTCTATCATTGAAAAATGAAAAAGGATATATGGTGTCATTTTGTTGACATGTAATATTGGCAATTTCTGGATAGATCTTAATTTTATGAGCAAGTTTGAATGTTTGATGATGAATATTCCTTTGTGTGTGTGCATGAATATAATGAGCGCCAGGAGAACACACAGCCAGATGTGACCAATTTCCAAACAAGGACCTTGAATACCTGGATGAGGTTCATCTGTGGAGGTTTATGTGAAAGCCAAATGGCATACATGGGGGGCGCACTTTTCCTAAAGTTTGAGAATCATGGCCCTAGGGGCATTACATTGGTTGTTGCTCTTTCACGTTGCAATAATGTCAGTTCAATTCATGGCAACACCAAGAGTACATAGCTGGACTATTTACTCCGTAGGGTGTTGGCAACTGTGACGTTTGGGAAGCAGCTCACCAGGCCTATCTTCCAAGGTGCCCATCTTTTAGCAAGCAGGCAAGTGCTTAACTCTCTGTACCACTTACCCAGGAACAATCAATGAGGAAGTTTTAGATAGTTTTTAAAATACTTAAGTATGTTACTTATATAGAAGAGGAAAATGATAAAAAGCATCTATTATTATTATTATTATTATATGATTTCTTGAAGCAGATAATCACACTGAATGTGTTCCCTATCTTATATTCATTTATCTTAAGTGACCTCATTATATCAAAGGAAATAAAGGACCACGTTGAGAAAACTGACCTCAAACACAATGATAAAAGCCAGTCGAGCTGCTAGGACATGCCAGAACTGCAGTGTGTAGCCATAGGGCACCAGGGAATGAGGAGGGTCACGGTAGTCCCGGTATCTACAAATAAATAGGAGAAAATAACATTTCAAACTCTGATGTTTCTGATTCCTGTATCTCTGCCATTTGATTAGACTACAATCATTCTTTTAAAGTTTGCTTATTCAGTTAACTATCAGGCCACTAAGATCCAGCCATGCTGTTGCGTGTAGCTGATTTTTTTTTCACTTCTTTTTAACAGATTCAAAAAATGGAGCCCAGATGGTGAGAGGTCAGCAGTTCAAACCCACTAGCTGCTTTAAGGGGGTAAAAAGGTGGCCATCTGCTCCCACAAAGATTCCATGAAGATTTATTTGCCTTGGAAACATATGGGGGTAGCACTACTAGGTTGTATAAAGTTGCCTAAAGAGTTGGAACAGATTCCACAGCAGTTTAAAGTTTTTCCCCAAGGGCAGAATGTGGCATGGATATGATTTATTAATTTAGCCCACTCTCTTCTTGATGGTCAGTTAGCTTGTCCCACTTTGCTCTGCCGCCATGAACAAAGATGTGTGAACATTCTTGTGTGTTTCCTACTAACTGCATGCGTGCATTTCTCTAGGACACAAACTAACTGCTAGGGCATACGGCAGCCAAGCGATCACCCCTCTAAGAAAATGTGCAGTGTTCCTTCAGTGATGTTGGCATTACTCTGAATGTGAACGATTTGCATTCCTTCCAAGCCCTAGCATTGCCGCCCTTCTGAATCCTGTGGACCACACACTGAGCCAACACATACTCCCTTGTTGCCGTCTTTCCTTTAATTTCCTGATTACAAACGAGGTTGCCTGTGAAACCATGTATGTTATATACATTTCCTCGCCTCGCTTGCTCATGCTTTTTGCCTTTTTCTTAAATGGCGATGATGGTTGCTTCTTTTGTGATTGCTGATATTTTGACATTTAACCAATTCTGTCCGTTCATTTTCAGGATTAACCAATTTGACCACAGTATCTTATCTTTTTATACATTGCAGTACTCACACTTACATATATCATATTTAGTAATTTTAGAAACGTGCCTGTGAGTGTTTTTCTAAAATGTGTTGTTGCTCATGTGACTTACTTGTTGACTCTTTGGGGTCTCAGGGCTTATAATTTCCTATCTAGGGAGATTGTTTTCATTGCTGATTTAATGCATTCAATGACTATTGAACCATCCTCAATCCCTGTTTACTTCTTAGTCTTGAGGTTTACTTTTCCCACAGACATTATAAGCATAATATTATGTATCTAGTGTTATAATCTTTTAAGGTCTAAAATTATATGGTGATACTTTCTTTTAAATGACTTTTGAATAAAGTGCTGTCAGGTGTGTCTTCCTTTCATTTGCTGAGTTACTCTCATCCCAAATTTGTCTTTTTTTTTTTTTAAAGACACGACTTTAATCAGATACACCTTAGTTATCAAGCTGAAATCTTTGATTGGTCCATTCTTTTTTGGGGGGGGGGGCATCACTGCCCTCTGGTAGTCGTGGGAGCTATCCAGCGCTGTTCCTGAGAGCCGCTGCTGGATTTGAACCGCCAAGCCCGCAGGCCGCAGTCCCGCACTCAAACCACTTACGCCACCGGGGCTCAGCCCCCAAATTTGTTCTTCTTAAGTCTTTTCAAGTAGCCTCCTTTTGCCTTTTCTGATCATTCTCCCTTTTGTATATTTGATTCTCACCGCTGCCTTTTCCTCAACATCTGCTATTTCCCCTGCAGTTAAACATCCTCGTACGTGCCTTGGGTTTATCTTGTTGTGTACCCTAACATTTAGAGCCAGACGCTTAATAACAAAAAATATTTGGGGACTGTACCGTTTTCCTCTAAGACATGCCTGCCACAAGTTTTTTTTTTTTAATTATCAGTTAGTTCTGATTATTTGCTAATTGCTATTGCTACTTCCTTTCTGAATCACTAGGTTAGGGGTGCATTTTTAAAACTCTTAAATATACAATGTTTTTGTGTTCATCTTTTGGGCTGTTGATTTATAATAAAACTACGCTCTGATAGAGAACATGCTCATTAGTATCAATGAATTCTTTAAAATGATTCAGCAGTGCAACCAGTCTGGGTGATCACAAGGTGTCAATGGGATCAGGTATGAGGCGTCAGAAGACCCCAAATAAGCAATCATATTGCCTCAAACAAGGGGGAGGGGGTGTCAGAATGGAGACCCAAAGCCCATCTGTAGACAATTGTACATCCCTCACAGAAGGGTCACAAGGAAAGGACGAGTCAGTCAGAGTGCAGTAGAGCACAGACGAAACATGTAACATTCCTCTAGTCTCCCCAATCCCGACCCCAGTTCTACCTTATGAACCTGGCTAGACTGGAGTATGTACACTGCTACAGATAGGAGCTCTCAACACTCAAAATTCAGGACAGATAAACCCCCCAAGGAACAGTAATGGGAGTAGCAATACTGTGGGGGTAGAGGGAAGGTAGGGGGAAAGGGAGCACTGACCATAATGATGGGTATATTAACAGCCCCCCCCAAGGGGGACAAACAACAGAATCATGGGTGAGGGGAGACAGCAGATGATGTAAGATGTGAAAATAATAATAATTTACAATTTATCAAGGGTTCATAAGGTTGGGGGGGTGGGGAAGAGGAGCTGATACCAAGGACTCAAGTAGAAAGAAAATGTTTTGAAAATGACAATGGCAACATAAATACAAATGTGCTTGATATAATTGATGTATGGATTGCTATAAGAACTGAAAGATCCTCCAATAAATTGATTTAAAAAAATTCAGCAGTGTCCTATGATCCAGGTTGGTTTGTGTGTGTGTGTGTGTATGTGTGTTCTTTTTTGTAATTAAAAATCATTTCATTGGGAGCTTGTACATCGCTTCTCACAATACATAAATACATATACTGTGCCAAGAACCCTTACATGTCTGCTGCTGTCATCATTCTCCAAATATTCTCTTTTCCACCTGAGCCCTTGATATCAGCTTCCTATCCTGTTCATTTTTAACCAATGTCCGATGTACACTTTGATTGACTGTATATTCTCTAGTGAACAGTGCACAGCGTGTTCTCTCGTCCTCTCTCCAGTGCAACAATCATATAAGTTACATTGTCTTAATTTTCTGCAATAGTCTTTTCTACCTGTTTGATGTTTACTTCTCCGTATACCTGTGTTTTACATGTAGCTCTCTGCTATTATTCCATAGAAGTGGGGACCATCTGGCTTCTCACCTGTTCTTTTGTTCTCAAGGAATTGCCCATACCTAGGGCCAGTGAGCACTGATGTTTATGTTCTCCACATAAGAGACTTTTATAGAGTCAACAGAACCTCTTTAGGTCTTAGTTTCTTAGAAGGCAGAGTGATGTGACTTTGTCTTATGTACTTTGGATATATTGTCAAGAGGGACCAGTTCCTGGAGAAGGACATAATGTTTAGTAAAGTAGTGGTGTAGCCAAAAAAAAAAAAAGATCCTCAATGAGATGGACTGACACACTGGCTGAACCAATGGGCTGGAACATAAGAACAATTGTAAGGATGGCACTGGACCAGTTAAGGTGGCTATGAGTCAAAACCAACTCAGTGGCACTGAACAAGAGGGGCCTATGGCCAACTCTCCTCGGGCTTCTATTATGGAGCATGTATAGAATGTTGTGATAAGAACTCTGCAAAATGCTCACAATATCAAATTATAACAGATCAGGTGCCAGTTAAATTCACTTAGACACAGTATTCAAGTAGCCTTGGTGAGACCTTGATGGTCTTATCATCCGTCCCATGGATGAAGGTGGATCTGATTACTAACTCAAGTAACACACTGTCGTAGGTGCTCACCCAAGTCTTTTATTTATTGTTATACAGATACACATTAAAAGGCAGTGATTAGGTGTCTCTTAGAGCCAGAGAGAGAGAGAGAGAGAGAGAGAGAGAGAGAGAGAGAGAATGCATGTGTGTGCTGTGCAGGCTGCTGTGGTCAAACCTGAAACAGGTTGAGATCCTTCACTTTCATATTTGGAACTGTGACATCGTAGACTATGTACAAGAGTGAGAAGCAGATACGTGCCTGCACCAGCTGTCACTCAGACCATCTGGGCTATTTGTCTTTGAGTCCCTGGAGCAAATATCTAACCCTTTCCTACATCTATTTTTAGCTTTCCTCTTAAACCAGGTATTCTCAGCTTGGACTACACCGGGGAGCTTTAAGCATGTTGATTGGGTCACAGCCTGGCAGGTTCCGTTTTAATTGGTTTGGGTGGAAGCCTGGGCACAGGAGAGGTTAAACATTCTCTGCATGGTTTTCATTTATATTCATTTGCAGCAAATGATTGCTAGAGACCCACCCAGTAGACAGCAGCAAACTGGTCAAACCTTCCCATGGAATAACCAACCCAGCTCAGGCAGAGCCCCACTCTCAGGGCCACCTTCACCTGCAGAATTTGAGAGGAGTCCCCGAGAACTCGCTGCCATCAGACTCAGGCTCAGATCGGTTTTCAAAGTCAGAAATTCGAAAGACAGACAAGCTGGCATTCACGTAGCCAACCATGCACCTAAAAGAGAAGAATCCTATAGTTAACACATTGATCACCTGCTCTGCTTCCAATTCACAATCCACCTGCTTCCTAAAAGTCCCTGCAGATGTACCTTTTGCTGGCCAGATGGCCCCTGCCATGTCATGCCTGGACTCCAGGTGAGATATATGGAAAAACCCCGAGCAGTTATTTGCTACAGTTCTGTGTGTGGAGAATCATCATACAGACAATGGCAATTGATACGTCAACGCAAGAGGTGAGAAGGGCATTCATGCATGGGCACCCAATTATAAGTATGTCACTATCACAATGTGGTGAATATACATTATAAATTGATGGTAACTCATAGTTCAGAATCGAGCTGCCCCATGGGTTTCCGAGGCTGTAACCCTTTAGGGGAATAGAGAGCCTCATCTCTCCGCTGAAGAGTGGCTGGTGGTCTCAAATTACTGACCTTGCAGTTAGCAGGCCAATGTGTACCAGGGTGCCACTAGGGGTCGTGATAATGTTATATAATTATGTGTATATGACTCAGTGACACTGTGCAACAGAACAAAACACAGTCCAGCCCTGTGTCAACTTTGCTGTGTATAAGCCTATTCTTGTTGTCACTAGGTCAATTCCTCTCCTTGGGGAGTCCCTCTGTTTGGGTGGCCTTCTCTTTCACCAAGTATGATGTCTTGCTCTAGAAACTGGGCCCTCCTGATAACATGTCCAAAGAACATGTGATTAAAGTCTTACTATCCTCCTTTTTAAGTAGCAGTCTGGCTCTTCTTCTAAGATAGATGTGGTCCTTCTTCTGGAAGTCTATGATCCAGTCAACATTCAATGACACCCAAATGAAAAGGTCATGCTTCTTTGGTGGTACTTGTACACTGTCCAGTTTTTGTATACATCCAAGGGGACAAACTACCTTGGTTGGGTCAGGCACACCTTCATCCTTAAAGTGACATCTTTGCATTTGAACATTTAAAAAAGGTCTTTTGCATTATAGTTGCCTAATGAAATATGACATCTGATCTCTTTACTGTTGCTTTCATGAGTTTTTTGTTTGTTTATTTTGAAGGTGGCCTAGGTTGGTTTTTTTTTGTGGGCATCACTACCCCCTGGTGGGAGTAGGAGGCCCAGCCTTGCTCTTGAAGAGCTGCTGCTGGATTTGAACCACCAACCCTGTGGGCTGCAGTCCCGCACACAACCACTATGCCACTGGGGCTCAGTCCCTAGGTTTGTTTTTTACTGTTATTCACTTCAATAACTTGAAAACACAGATGTAAACAGTATATTGAGCAGAGCGCTTACAAATAAATACAGAGTATACATGCAAATTTCTGGTCACAGAACTCCCATGTGTAAGTTACATGCATTGGAAGTGTGCATCTAGATTATGGCCAGTTTTTTGGGTTTTTTTTTTTTTTGGCATCACTGCCTCTGGTGCTACCAGAGTGCTGCTCCTGAGAGCCACTGCTGGATTTGAACCGCCAAGCCCGCAGGCTGCAGTCCCGTGCTCAACCACTTAAGCCACCGGGACTCAGCCCTATGGCCAGTTTCCCCCCCCCCCCCCCCCCCCCGATGGCCAGTTTTTAAGATGCAAAAATGTCAAACTTTATCAGCAAAGAAAAGATGTAATATGCTTCCATGAGTTTTGACCGTGGATCCAAATAAAATGGGATTCTTAATAATTTCAATCTTTTCCCTTTTTAGCTCATGATGCCAAACATTGGCCCCATTGTGAGATATCTTTCTTTGTGTTGAGGCGCAGCCACACTGAAGGCAGTGGTTTTAGATCTCCATAAGGAAGTGCTTCAAGTCCTCTTTGCTTTCAGTAAGTCCATGTCACGATTGTGAGTCTTTGTTCCACATGAATGCCGTGCTCTTCCCCACAAAGTTCAGGTTCTTAAAAAATATTTTACTCAGAAGAGTAAATAATAGATTGAATAAGTATAGTGAAAGGATACAAACCCGACACACACCTTTCCTGATTTTGAACCATGCAGTATGTCCCCATTGTGATAAGATGGACTGCCTCATGAGGACAATTATTTTCGGATTTCTATCCTTTACAATGTTACTCTTAGTTCCTGATGGTTCATACAGTTGAATAGCTTGAATAGTCAATTTGAAACAGGCAAACTTCTTCCTAGTATTCTCTTATTTTCAGACGATATTGCTCTGATATCAGTGATGAGTCCCTGAGTGGTACAAATGTTGAACATACTCCGTTGTTAACCAAAAGTTGAGAAGTTTAAGTTCACTATTTGTGGGAAGTTCACCACTCAATGGCAACTGGTTTGGTGTGTGTGTGTGTGTGTGTGTGTGTGTGTGCATGTGTATGTGTATAAACTCTTATCATGTACCGACTATAATTCATGTGAATGTTCTCCCTTTCCTAACTCATATCCCATGTTCCAGTCATGCTAGACTAGTTATCATGACTGTATTATTTAGTTTCTTGCCTCTCTTGGGAATGTCTTCACTCTTTAAAAGATAGAAATAGGACTCATCCTTCAATAGTACATCAAACGCTAATCTCTGAAAAGGCTTGTTGGTCTCATTCCTTCACCTCCACCAAGGAAAAATGACTTACTCTCACTCTCCTCTTTCTCTGGTCCCATGACACTTAGTTCACAATTACCACACCCTTGCACTAGAATTGGCTACTTACGTGTGTGTCCTCTTTGGAGTGTAGCTCCTTGGGGGCAGAGATGTCTTAGGTATTTTTGTGTCCTACCATCTAGAACAGTCTCCTGGAATACTAGAATCCAATATATTCACTTAACTTGATTTTATTGGCTGGAAACCCAACGCAGCAGAGATTCTATCAATGTCTTGAGAATGAATTTGGAGTGAAACTATTGCCCAGGACACTCCCCTTCAAGGAATATGATGTTTCCTGAATACATGGCTTTCATTCTATATTTGGAGGTTATAGAGTATAACATGAAAACCTTGGACTCTGTGGTTGGTGTCTCAGCTACTTTATAGCCACATTATCTTGGCAAGTTAAATAACTTTTTTAACCGCCCAGACAGTCCACCTCCTAGGGTCATCTGGGGAGTCAATGAAATGCTGAACGAAGAGCACATGACATTGAGCCCCCTCATTGTAAAGCAAGATCTTAATAAATGCGAATGGCTATTATGAGTCACCTTCTGTATTTTTTGCACCTAGCTGGAGGTCATTACATAATTATCGATTGAATGAATAAGTCCTGGTATTCAGATTTTCTTGAATAGCACGTCTGGGTTTCTTAAATGAACTCCAATTATCCTGAGCTGCTGCATGCCAAACAGTCTGAGAACAGTCTGAGAGCATACATGTCCGCAGTCAGGACAAAGCACCGACTTTCTCATGGCCCTGAGCAAGGAATCCCCACAGGACTCACTTATTAGGCCACTCATGAAGGGACCAGTAGAGGGTGGGTATGTACATACCTCCAACCGTCTGGCAGCAGGTTTTCTCCATCCTGTTTGAAAGGCAAATGCGAAATGGCATGTCCTTCCTCTCTGAACCTCAACGAGGAGCCCTGGTGGCATTGTAGGGTATGCATCGAACTAATAATGGCAAGGTCGGCCGGTTCGAACCCACTAGAAGGTCTATGGACAAAGACAAGTCTAGGTGTTCCCATAAAGGGATTGGGTCTCCATGAATTAGAATTGACTCAATTGTAGTGGGTTTTTTCCTCATTGTTTCTTTTATTTTTTGGGGGGTGGTGTATAGCCTTAAACTATCAATAACTTGGCTTAAAAACAAATTGGTGCCTTTGTGATTATTGGCTGACAGGAGGTCAGCTACTGCTAATATAGGATATTATATAACTGGGTAATGCAATGTAACAGTGTCTTTTCAGGAGCTGAGCAATGTGAAAAGAAAAGATGCTCAGCCAAGAGCCAGCACTGGGGTCAAAATCCACTCCTCTTCCTTGATTCTGTTGTCACAAGCTGAAGTGACCAGATGTCCCACTTTTGAACAGTTTTTCCCGCATCCCACAGCGTTTTTAAAAAGTCCCGATTACTGGAAAGAATGCACGACAAGCTAGGGAATGGTGGGAGAACGGGAAGGCAATATACCCCCTCTACCCTCCCCTATTCGGTCAATGGTGTCCCGCTTTACCAATGTTAAAATTTGGTCACTTTACACAAACCACCCTTGGTGCAGTACGTTAAAGATGCTGGCTGCACGGGGACAAGTTGGGCTGCTACCTCAAAGATCAGCAGTTTGAAACCACCATACATCCTGTGGGAGAAAGATAGGGGTTTCTACTGCTGTAGGAATTACAGCCTTGGGAACCCTCAGGAGTCATTCCAACCTGTCCCACAGGGTTGCTAGGAGTCGGCACGGACTCCGTGGCAGTGAGTTTGGTTTGGCTGCGTGGCTACTGTTTACAAAGCTCTATTGAGAAAAATGAAATGTAAATGAAACACCACTCAAACGGACATTCCCCTTCCCAGTCCATCAGTGAGGAGTAAACATGTTTGAATAACTCACTAAGCTCCTTTAAGTAATGTCAATCATATATCCAAGTTGGAAACATGCCTTTCCCGAGTGATTACCCATGAAACACGGGCTCCATATATAGTCACACAGTTATCTGCTGAGTAAGTCTCTTTTCTATATAATTTACATCATCCGTGATAAGAGGGATGGATCATACTGGAGTGCCTTTCAATTCATTCCACGAATTTTTCTTAGTATGGGGATATCTTTAGGTCCCTAAGAGACAAAAACAGTTTGTGTTCAATGGATAACCTAAAGGTAGAACTTTTCCGGTGGGTTTCCAAGACCGTAACTCTTTATTGGAGTAGAAAGTTTTGTCTTTCTCCTGTGAAATGCTGGCAGTTTCCAAATACAGTCATTGTGGTCAGCAGCCCAACTTTAGCCGCCCGGGCTCCTAAAAACAAGCCTGAAAGTGTTTAATAGAGGCAATTCAATCCCATCCAGCAGCTCCATGGAAGAAAGGTGGAGTGGTCTGCTTCCATAGAGATTATAGCCAAACCCTAGGGAGGAATTCTCCTTTGTAGCACATGATGTGGCCAGGAGTCCTGAATCTCCTTGTTGGCAACTCCCCTTTGTCCCTCACACACACACCCTCTCCCCAACCGGGTTATGGCAGAATTTTACTATTGCCAACATGAACTAGTTGAAGCTGTCAATTTGGACATTTCCCACACTGGCATGAGTAAAATGTAGCCAACTGTGATCTTGTGTCAACTCAGTTGACCTATTGTTAGAGCAGGAAGGGTCAGAGTCAGGAGCAGACCCCATGTCTGTGACTCAGGCTCCTGTCAGGGGCTCTGTACACCAGCACTGTTCTCCTTACCAGCTCCAGGTGAGAAAGAGGGATGAGAAAGTTACACTGATGATTACGGAGAAGGGAGAGTTACCAAAAAAAAAAAAAAAAGGGGGGGGTGGGATGAAGGAAGAATTACCTATGAATATAAAGGAATGAAGTCAATTGCCTTGAAGGGTTGGTTGATAGTCTCTGAAGGCATATGCAAAACAGGAGATTCAGAGACAGTTTCGGGTCAGGGTAGTATTGTTTAGACTAGGATGTACATGGCTTCCTAATAATAGCCAATAAGAACACATGCATTGACATGTGAGATTTTTTTTTTAAATTGGAAGTAACATTTATTCAATGCAAAATGTGTTTTCTACTGGCAAAATGAGAGTTTTCTCTCTAATTTCCTGTCTAGATTTAAAAATCATTTTATTGGGTGCTCATACAACTCTTATCACAATCCATACACCTATCCATTGTGTTAAGGGCATTTACAGTATACATTTGCTGCTATCATCATTCTCAAAACGTTTGCTTTCTACTTGAGTCCTTGGTATCTGCTCATTTCCCCCCTCCCTCCTTCCCTCCCTCCCTCACAAACCCTTGCAGATTTTTCTTTTAAAATTACTCTTTACTTCATCTTCAGTCCTTTATTTCAGGGAAAGTGATGGCCCAGTGACCATCAGGGTCTGTTTTCAGGAAAAACACAGGACCAGAAGTTGAATTTCAAGACAAGTTCCTGACCACTTGTCTCTCAGTTGGTCGGACCTTGGTGCCTGTCATGTTGCTGTGATGCTGGAAGCTATGCCACTGGTATTTTACACACCAGCAGGGCCACCCAAAGTGAGCAAATTTCAGCAGATTGCAGACTAAGAGCAGATTACTGTGAAGGAATAGGCTGTCTACTTCAATGGATTTGTTAGGTAGCTAGTTAGGGACAGGAGGGTTGTCACTCCTATGCCTACCAAGAGCCCCATGGAGAAGGTTGGAGAGACTCCAGGCAACCATTACACACCTATGATGACCTCAAATTGTGCAAGTCCCGAGCCAGGTGGGAGGGGTACCTGGGCATACAAACGAGGACCAGGCTCATGACATCACCCAGGTAAGGTTAACTCAGTCAATGAAGTCAACCAATACCTTCCACCATGGCTTCCTCCAGCCAGAAATGGGCTAGAATAAAGACAGGGAGCACTCTCAGGCTCCATCTCTTGTCCTCTCACCCTCTTGTCTCTTGATCCCCAAGATTCTCAGTCCTGCACAGGTGGGTGCTCTCTTCCACATGGTGGTTCGTGCCCAGTGGTGAACCCGAACGCAGCTTCTGTGTGACTTGACACACAGTTATTTCCAGAAATAACTTATACCCCTTTGAGACTGTAAAACCTAAAACTTGTAAAAACCAATCCCGTCCCAATAAAATGATTTAAATGAACAAACAAACAAAAAACAACCCTGCCTTTCACTGCAGGTAAGGCCAGAGCATGTACACAGGTACAGATGACAGCTCAGGGCACTTGGAATCTTGGTCAGATGAACCCCTCAGGAACAGAAATGGGATTACCAATATCAGGAGGGTAGGGGGAAGGTAGGTAGAGGAAGGGGTAAGAAACCTTGGGGGAAGGGAGACCGTGGTCAATTTAAGATATGAAAATAATAATAATTTATCCAGGGGTCACAAGGGTGGGAGGGAGAGAGGGGTAAAAAGAGGAGCTGATACCAAAGGCTCAAACAGAATGTAACAATTTATAAAATAGTGATGGCAACATAGATACAAATATTCTTGATATAATAGATACACAGATTGTTGTAAGAGCCCCCAATATAATGATCTTAAGAAAGAAGAATATGAAGATGTTAATGTAACCATTAAATTCTCAGCTTTTGGTATTATTAAAAAATCATATGCTAATCTATAGGATTAGCACTTCACTACTGCTTTAATTTTAATTCACTTATTTATGGATACTTTTGCATGTTGTTTTTTCTGTGTCAGAAAATCACATTCATTGCATTTTCACTATAGTTGTGACATCTTTCTTTCATATATGAAAGAGTTATTTGTAGATTTTATAAATATATTTTTACTCTTATTTTAGTTGTATTAAGTATTTTGATTTGTCATTTGCAAAAAAATACCCCCCAAAACCCCAAATACCCTGAAGCTAAAAACTCCCTTGGATCACATACTGTGCTTCACAATGTGAATTTTTTCAGCAAAGCAAAGAACCGAGGTACAACCCACTTGAGAAACCTAACAGAATTAGTCACTGAAAACCGAATGGGTAGCAACAGAACTCTGTCAGGGACTGAAAAACTTGTGACTAGCAGCAGAACATGGTCAGAGACAGTGCCAGAAGAAGAGCCCCCCAACTCAGAGGGTCCCCATCTGACTGAGGAAGAGCTACCTTTCAAAGGAGGGCCACCCCGAGTGACGTGGATGGAGTAAAGCCTTTTGGACCTTTGTTTGCTGATGAGACAAGACTCAAGCAGAATGAGGGGCAGTGAGTGTGGCAGTCACCTAATCTGGTGTCAATTTGAGGATTGAGAGTATAGGGGTGAAGTCTAGCTGTCCATCTGGAGATAGACAATGAGACCTCAGTGTGAGTGTGACCCTCTCCTGGGAATTCTGGGAAATGTGGTCATTCCTTCTTGGAAGCAGAAGGCACGCTCTCTCAGCTCACTCCCTCGGAGACGTGCTCCTGACAATGCTTACTGCCTGAGAAACTTGACTGACAAGCTTGACTCCTTGCAAGACATTCTGAGGAGAAGCCACCTAGATGTACCCTGATACAGCCGGAAACCTGTACCTAGAGAAGCCACGTGGTGACCCCTGCCAGCGCAGAGTTGCTACCCCACCACCAGATCCAAAGACTTTCTACCCACTGGCTTGTACTTGTTCTGCATTTGGCGTCATTGCATGTGTTTTGTGAGTCTGAAGAGGACTTTATAGATTGGTATTGGACATCTGGACTAATATTGGACTTATGACCTTGGATGGGACTAGGTTGGGATGTTTTCTCAATGCTCAATTACTCTTTTTTTTTTTTTGGCATCACTGCTCTCCGGCGGTGGGAGTAGGAGGCCCAGCCCCGCTGCTGGAATTGAACCTCCGTCCCAGTGGGCCGCAGTCCCGCGCACAACCACTTCACCACCGGGGCTCAGCCCGCTCAATTACTCTTTATATAAAACTCTCTCTTATATACATATGCGTCTTTGTGAATTTGTTTCTCTAGACTACCCAGACTAACACAGTGAGAAATGAGGAAGTCCTTCAATAAGATGGATTGGCACGGGGGCTCAAACGGATGAACACCCGTGAGCCTGGGGTCCGGCGGGCAGAGTTTCCTTCTGATGTACACAGTGTCTCTGTGAGTTGGAATGGACTGGAACGCACTCAACAGCAGCAGCAACAACAACAACCAATCAAACTCACTACACAATGGCTGTGAATTTCTCGATATTTCAATTTCGCTACCAGATTTGCCTTTAAGGTTTTGGACTCTGTGACAGCATTGTAAACTGCATGGGGATAAGGGTCTAAGAATGAAAGAGCCTAGAACACAGAAGCCAGTTTATATCTTTAAAGTCAAGTATGCTGTGCAGATAAAGATTCTCACCCTAAGGAGGTGCAGAGAGTGGAAAGCAGACTTCTGACTTGTTGTAATAGCAATATTAGATATTATGAGTAAGTAGATTGAAACTTCTTTCCAGCAAACTTTGTAATTGGTTTGACATGGCCCTATACCACTAGTGCAGAGTTTCTCTATGTATCCTATTTATAGCTCATTAAGTAAGGTATTTATGAGTAATTCTTTTAAAATTGGAGCCTTGGGTCCTTGATCAAGGCTGGCAGTCCTTACACTATCTTTGTCTCTATGAGAAAACCAGCTTTGATTCATAACACCGACAAATTGTGTCATAGTAAATAAAATATTTCATAATCCTAAGATCTAGATATGTCCTTGTAGAATGTTCCCCAGCTATCTGATAACAAAGTAATTAGCTTAATACATTTGATTGGGGGTAGAAATCAAGTTTCTCACTTTTGTTTTATTGGGTTGATTGAAATTTTGACTAATTCTGATGGTTAGAGCAACTTTCCACTATGTGTCTTTAATTTTACTTAGTCATTTTGTCTCCTGAGGTCTGCTTAGAGATGAGCTTAATTTCTTTGCTAAAAGAGTCATATAAAGATACCTTGAAAAAGTTTGTAATCTCATTTTTTGGAACAAGGAACAATCAGAACATGAGCAGGGGCCAGGAATGAGCCTGGCCAGACTGGAGCTAAATAGAAGGCCTGCCTCTAGAGGGGAAAAAATGAGCGCCCTTGAGAAGCTACACTTGAATGTTGATTTTAAACCAACTGATCCCACTGTTTTGTGAGCCCGGGTGTGTCAGAGCAGGACTATGCTCCCGAGGGCGTTCACGGGGCGATTGTTCAGGCGTGGATCGCCAGGTTCCTCTTGTGGACTTCTAGGTCCACGTGGATCAGTAACCTTTCAAGTGGTGACTAAGCACACTATCCTTTCATAACACCCAGGGCTGCCTTTCAAAATGTATAGATATTTTAGGGATGAAGAACTCACTGTGTGGAAAAAACTAACTCAAGCCTTGGGGTTCTTTTAAAATATATATACATAATTTACACATATATGTAATTTAAACACACATGTATATGCATACACATATTCACCTATGCATACATATGTAATTACATATACATTCACACATATACTTATCTTACATATTTTGGACATGTTGTCGAGAGACATTCTCAGGAGAAGAACCTCATCCTTGGTAAAGGAGAGGGGCAGCAAAAAGGAGGAAGGCCCTCAATGAGATAGACTGACAGAGGCTGTGATGATAGGCTTGTGCAGTGAAATATGGTCTTGTTCCCCTGGGGAGATGCCACTTGGATGTAAAGATGATAAATAAACCTAGTGTGACTGTGCGCATGTTTTAGGAATGTGGTGTAAATGCCAAGTGGTAAGAGGCTTCTTTGCGGTGCCCAGCACCAATCTCTTGCAGGTCAGAATGTGCTTGTGTGTGAGAATGTTACTTATGAATCATGACAACTTCTTGAGCCAGAAGTCACTGTGCACTAGAATAACAGCTGCATTTGAACTTCGGTAAACTTTCTCCTTTGGCTTGCAAATTAAAACCAGTGAGCAGAGACGCTCAGGAGTTCTCTCCTGTGAGTCTCTCTCCCTCTCCCTCTTGACTCAATCTTGTGTCAAGTCTCGAGCAGCTGTTCCCTGCATGGCTGCTAGCGCCCAGCGAACCTTGGTGCTACAGGCTCAGGCATAGGCAGGATTGTGAGGACGGTACAGGGCCACACAGTGTCTCTTGTGTCATACATAGTGCTGCTCTGGGTCTGAACCGATTTGATGGCAGACAACAACAGTCTGGCTTTCAGAAGATATCAGGGGATATTTTTGGTTCAAGGTTTAAATGTGATTTTAGGGACAGTTTCAGGGATTCATCGAGCCTCAGTGGCTTCTGAAATCTGTGAGTAGAACAAAGTTTGGCATTTTTGCTTCTTGACTAGTTCACTGCCTGTCCCTGAACACACAGTCCCTGAGCATTTATGGTATTAAAAAGACAATATATAGATGAAATCCTTTATCTTACAAGATTTATACTCCACTTGATGAAAAACCATGTAACTGGCACAAATGACATGGTGCCAAGGAGGATATGTGTTGTCCTACGGTCCCATGGATGCAGGGATCAAAATATCCTGGACATGGGAATGAAATTCTCACCCATGAGGAAGCTGGGAAAACTGGAAGAACAGTCAGAATGGAATCTGGAGGAGACAGAAATTTTGGAGAATGGCAGGTTGGAGCAGTTTTGTACTTTTGATCTTGTGTCCACTTAAATGGAAAAATGGTATTTCCACAGCTAGATTAGTTATGTGGGAGTTGACTATGTCTGCCCCAACAGCCTATAGCATTGTGATTATTGATTGGCACTGCTGTTTTCCTACGAGTTCACTTATTTATAATTTAGAAAAAGAAATCACTTGAAAAATATAATAGTGTCACTGCTGGGCATAAAATAAGATTCATGAAGAAACATGCACAAATATAACTACCTGCACGTGAGAGAAAAGATCAATTGATTGGAAGACAAAGGTAGATGTAGAATGCTGAAAGTAGTGTGAGATCCTTAAGCCAAAGAGAAGAGTCCTAAAACAGTCCTGTAGAGTCCAGTGAAACAGCTTAAGGAGACAACTAGATACAATTTAATAACCATGAGCACAGTCTTTTAAATCTTACAGGTTGTTAAAATCCTACAGGTTTGATCTAGTATCCATGAGGGTATGAAGGTCCCACTTTATTTTGGGTTTCACCAAAGTAAAAGCTAAAACTGGTGAAAACAAAGCAAACCCAAACAAAACAAAACAAAAACCAAGGCCCATCTGGGCACAGATGTTTTACCACGCTTGGAGTTAAGGAATTGAAGTCACCAAATGACCACTGGGACTCAAAACAGGGATGTTTATGGTTCAATGAGCTCGATGCTCACTCACGAGCATGGGCTGCAGGCCTGTGTGATTCTGGGCTGAGCCTGTGTGAGGAGTCAGAGACCTGGTGGCCCAGGATCAATCTTCATCTGAGCTCCACCAGTTCTCTTTACCCTGCCTTGTGGCTCTGGAGTGAATTTCTCAACCTTATCTCAAAAATGCCGGTAAGAACGCATGCCCCATTCCCAGTGTTTCAAGAACTAAATGCAAACTAATTATAAGAGTAGTTTCAAGTCAAGCAGGAAATGTAGCATTCGAACAGTTGGCATTCAAACGAAAGGTCTGGAGAGTATTACATAAGTCTTTAAATCTATTTTAAAATGGGAAGGCCTAAGCCATGGTATTTTCAATCAGCTTGTTGTATGCATGCCAAAGTTGGATAATGATAGCCTTGAATTATGGGCTTGGTGATAATTGTATGGTAACAAGCAATACACCGGGGACTGCCAGAAGTATGTACCTTGGAAGAAGTATCTACCTTGGAAAAAGTACAAACAACAAGGGTCCTTAGAAGGGAGGATGGTGACATTTTTGTCTCAGAGACTTCTGAGAAAGGCATCATGCTTGATAAAGCAGAGGGTCAGCCATCAAGAGGAAGGCCCTTAATAAGATGGACTGACACAGTGACTCTCACAACGGGCTCAAAGCTGGCAACACTTAGGAGGCTGGCTCACCGCCAGACCGTGTTTTCTTCACTTGTACTCAGAGTTGCTCTGAGTCAGAACTCAATGGTGCCTAACGGCAATAACAACAGCATGATTACTTAAAGATGCCAGATAATTAGAGCTTAATAGCTACATTGGATTTTAGTAAGTGCATTTTCAAAAGCATCCTCAAATAACTGAACTGTGAGCTTTATCACATTCCTCAATCATCCATGCCTTATTGCATTTCTGTAGGATTAATAATTAAATTGGATGCAAGCCAGGTAATATACTACATGCAACCATTTGACTTGAATGACATCTCATATTTGGTGGTTCTTTACTCTCTGGGGCTAATTGAATTATAATGGCCCAGGGGACAAATTAATAAGGTGCAGTCTAGTCTACCAGGAGGCAGCAGTGTCTATAGGATGATTCCTGGGACAATTGGGACAACCTTATGATCTTCAAACACACTCACTTTGATGTTCAGACATTTAGATCCCACAATTAGAATGTGATCATTTTGGCTTTAGCCAAGTAGGGATAACTGACCTCCTATTAACATATGTTAAGATTCCTCAGCCTCTTTTCAGGGCATAGAAAGTGGGTTATGTTATCGTATTTGTCGGATCAAAAAACGCACCCCTCCCCACCTCAAAGTGGGGGAAAAAGAGGGTGCATCTTATGGTCCAAAGGTGTGGTATCCCGGGACATGTGCTTCTGATCCCATGCGCCCGCTTACGTTCCGCTGCTGTTTGCATGCCATGGATTGATGTGTGGTCAAGGGAAGTCCCGCCTCCTCGAGTCTCAATGTCAATCAGGTCACATGATCGGCACAGAGCATGCCTCCCCTCATTTGTTAATGAAAGTGATAATGGTTCTTACCACCACTGTTGAGTTTACGCTGTTAAATATTACTGTATTTTGCTTTAATACATATTTTAGTTTACTGGTACTATTTGGTCAGAATTTTTTTTTTCTTGTTTACCTGTTCTAAAAACTGGGTGCATCTTATGGGCAGGCACAGCTTATGGTCCGAAAAATACGGTTTATTTTTGTCTCTATCTCGGCATTAAGAAGTGGACTGGTACTTGAGAATCACTGAGGCAAGGTCATAAAACTGATTCACCCCTCTCAGGGGAGGCTGAGTCGATTCAATATAGATACGGGTCAGGTGGGTATCCAGGGAAGAATCATTTTCTTACTTATTCTATAAGTATTTATTGAGGGGGAATGGAACCAGGTAGATGGTAGTCTATTTCCATGTAATATTTTATTACTATACCTATTATGACACAAGATCAATCACAATGCAATTTTTTCTATAAACTCAGAAATGACATAACTATACAGTATATCATACAATACACATTAGCACAATGTATATTTCTAAGTTAACAGATGACAACATGGGTCAGGGAGAATGATGGTCCAGTGATCTCATATTTTATTCCATCTGAAACCTATAAGATTTGTGTGATCACTCACCCCCTTAGTAAATCTGCTTTGTCTGACAATGTTGCTACCATTTTCCTCATCACAGACCCTTTGGTCCTAGACTTGCGTCCCTTCCCTCCAGGAACTACAGGCTGAGTTCCCATACCCCTCAAAGGAGTCCATGGTGGTTTCATGACAAACTTACTTTTGCCCAGCTTCTCCTTGGCCTGCACAAGGTCCATATTTATAAGCATACACCAGGCGAGGGATAAAGTCAGATGTTATCGCGATGACAAATGCATTTGTAATGACAGAGAGAATTCCAATGCCTTCAAGAATTCCATACCAAATTCCTATTCAATGAGAAAGTGTTGTAAGTTCCAGATATAAGAGCAAAAGTAGCAAGAGATAAGTGGAGTAACTAATTTTCATTATTGATTTCTCTATATCCCATCATCTTCCAAAATACATATAGTCCCTGACTTAGGACAGGATTCTGTTCTGTTGACCTCTTTTGCAAGTTTTCTCTGACATATTCACTATCTCATTAAGTTTTATTTTGATGGCTTTATCAGTATTTTTAAAAATGCAATATTTATTTGTATTTAAGGGCTGTATACATATACTTTATGGATATATTTTAATACATACACACACTCACTGCCATTGAGTTGGTGCTGACCCATAATGACCTCTAGGACAGGGTAGAACTGCCTCTGTGGGTTTCTGAGACGGAAACTCTTTATGAGAATAAAAAGCCCCATTTTTACCCTTTAATACAAATATTCATAGATCCATACAATATACAGATCCATAAAAAAATGGACCCCATTGACCATTCTGTCAGCCACTGTATTAACTTCACATGTGGGAGATTCTGGATCATCCAGGTTGTTCCTGGAAATAAGGATGGTGCTTCTAGTAAGAAATTTAGGGAGGGTTGTTTGTATGGTCCTTTTATGCACTGTGACACTGTCTGTAGTACACGTTACTAATGGTAACACACACACATACAGAAGTCCTAAGTGTGGTTTGTTGTAACTCAAATTGTTGTAAACTGGGGATTACTGTACTGGCATTTGACATCAGGAGTAAGAATCTGTGCTGTCAAACACTGCCATTGAGGGTGTCACTGCTCACGAGTGAACTCAGGACAAGATGTAAGCTGGGAACTTATGACCACATGGCACCAAAATACCATCTAAAGAGATGGGCAGACACAATATTAAGCATGCTACCCACTGAGTACTTCTTAAGGCTATGGAGAGGGTCCCATACATCCCATAGACTGAGGAACTTTGAGGGCCCAGTTTCTCATGCACTGACCCAGGGCAGGTGTTAACCAGAAGTACTTCTATCACATACAAAAGTTAAAGACCACGGAGAGCCAGGAACATTCGATTTTCTTCTACACACACTGGCTGAGTGCCCACATGGCTAAACTTTGGGTGCCAATAACTGAATAAGGACTGCGCTGTATTCAACTCGGCATCACTGGTCAAAGACAAAAGTGGGTTTTCCCAGTGGCTGGAAAAACTAGATTGTATTTAATGAGATTTATGCCAACAAAGTTTACTCTTGGGGCCAAAACAAAGTTAACCCAGTGGAAGCCTACTTTCAAAAAGAAAACAAAGAACAATAAATTGAAATTTTAAATTCTGGAGTCTTAAGATAGAAATAAACAGATTTGTACTGAACCCTTTCACCACCAGATTTTTTTTTGATAAGGAAGCAGCAGGCCAAATAACTCTGGGAACTCTTGGACGAGATGGCTAATATCTTTAAAAATAAACATACCCAATCCAACTTACCTATGTCTTTGGCCCTTGAAGCTAAAGGTCGCCTCCACTGTGTGACAAATTTGTAAGCGTCCAGTCGGATTTCAATTATGTTATTCAGTAAGGCCAGAAGTGGTGCTAGGGGGAAAGCTGCCACGAAGATCGTTGTGAATCCAAACTGAAGAACTAGAGAAGGAAAAAGAAAAGAGAACACATACCATTGGCTTTCCATTCAAAAAAACATAATAACCTGACTATATGTCTTTGTCTTGGTCCATAATTTTTCTCACTACAGAAGCACGTGGGACACTGTATAAAGAAGCACTCCTGGGCCTGTGAACCTTTACATCCCAGAAGCGTCAAGCACACCTAGAGCCCAGATCCTGTTTACCACATACCATTCTTCATTCAAAGGTAGCAGGACTCCTCTAAGAAATATTCGTGCCAGGGCTATAACAGTGAAAATACAGGAGACATCTGGAGTATCTTCTGATGCCAGAAGGCAAATAAGTGCTCAAAAATTTGGGGACAAATCAAAAGGACTGAGGGCCAACTTGCAGGTGTGCCCAGTGGCTAAAGCAGGAACAATTTTTTTGGGAAAAAAATTGAACTGAATCATAAGATAAAGAATAAAGTGAGTAGGTAGCTATAATAATGTGAATCAGTCAGTCAGTCAGTCAATGAATGGAGGAAACAAACAGCTTTTTCTTATCGCAGAATTCTGATTAATAAGGATAGAAGGAATGATGAAAACAAAATTAGCATTAGCAAATACCACCTTAATAAATATTGTGGGCAAAACTCAAAACCAAATTCACTGCCATCAAGTCAATGTCAACCCACAGGAACCCTGTAAGACAGGGTAGAACTGTCTCTGTGAGGTTCTAGACTGTAATCCATGAAGGGAGAAGAACTGCTAACCTTGCAGCTAAAGCCCAAGATGTAGACACTATGACAGCAGGGCTCCACTAGTATGGGCAAGAAACAGGAAACACACACACAAATCCGGCTAGTCGAGGCCATGTACACTGGTACAGATGGGGACTGGAAACATGAGGAATCCAGGACAGATGATCCCTTGAGGACCAGTGGGGAAAGTGATGATACCAGAGGGTAGAGGGCAGGTGGAATCCATTACAAAGGGGGAATCCATTACAAGGATCTACATATGACCTCCTCCCTGAGGTACGGACAACAGGGAAGTGGGTGAAGGGAGACATCAGACAGTTTACGATATGACAAAATAATAATTTATAAATTACATCAAGGGTTCAAAAGGGAGGGGAAATATGAAAAGTTAATACCAAGGGTTTAAGTAGAAAGCAAGTGTTTTGATAATGATGATGGCAACAAATGCACAAATGTGCTTGGCATACAACGGATGGATGTATGGATTGTGATAAGAGTTGTGTCAGCCCCCAAGGAAATGATTTTATTTTTATTTTTTTATTTATTTATTTTTTATTCTTTTTCTTTCTATTAAAATCAGGGGAGAGCGCGAACACAGTCCCCCACTACCACAAATTATGCAGTCGAGTTTCCCACATTTGGGGAAATCGCAGGTGTCAGCACATCCGCAGTGCAATGGATAAGCCTCACCCTGGGAAAACCACCTTCGTGATCATAGTATCTCCCCTGCCAGGTAAGTATGGAAATGATTTTAAAAACATAGAATGTTGGCACAGTAAAAAAAAAAAAGAGAAAATAATGATAGCAAAGTATGTACAAATATGCTTACTACAGTTAATATATGGATTGTAAATGATCTTTTAATAAAAACGAAGGTATCTGCATATTGTGAAAAAATACCAATTTTATGTTAACCAAGTGATCAGCATTCTTGGATATAATGACATCATAACATTGTCTCCTGATGCAAAATAATCAGAGAGTTAAAAACAAACACAAAACCAAAAAAGTCATTGATTGCACATCATGGACTCCAAAAAAAGTATAATGGCTATATATTTCTACTGCTTTTACTTTATCATTTTATATAACTCAGTGTTACCAAAACATCTAATGTCTACAGACCAGGGTTTTACATACCAGACTCTTTCCTAGCTATGTCAGGTATGAAAGGGATTCAAAGTTTGTGGATAAGTGGACTTTAAAGATAATGGAATTTTTCCATGAACTTTCTGAGGTCCTTTTGTACATTAGCCAAGTTAATTTTCACAACAACCCTGTGGAGTAAGTACTACTACCATCCTCTTTCTACAAGTGAAAAAACCTGAAGCACAGAGAGGTCATCTGATTTTTCCAAGACACGTAACTACGAAGTCTTTCTAACCTGCGCATTCTGGCTCTTCTCCGCAGAGCCTGTCTCCAATTTCTGGTCTCACTCAGACTCAGTGACTGCTGGGTAGCTCTTCCCACATCCATAGATAAAGACATCCCCCTTGGTTTTATCCTTGCTTTTAGCATTTCTTCTGACCTTACTCTTTCCTTAGTGAATCTAATTTGCTACCGTATTTTCTTTATTAACTCCAGCAATAGTTCCCAACTATATTTCTCTAACCCTCACTACTCTTCTAAGAGAATTTCCAGGTGTCTTCTGCTATGTTACATACACAATGTTCTCCAATCGAATCTCCCAATCTTATCTTTAAACCTACTCCTCCTTTCACATGGACCCCTCTTATCTCGGAGTTCTCTCACATAAAAGCCAGGTCTCATCTCCACCTTCAGACTACCACTCTCTAAGGTCTAAGGGCTATACTTCAGAAATGTGTACCTTATCTCTTCCTCCTTTCCGCTACTTCTACTTGATCACATTTAGGGGCTGTTTTTCTTGTTTGCTATGACCTGAACTTGAAATCCATCTTCTAATTGCATTGCTGTCAGTATGTTTACAATGCTGGTAAAATCCAATTGCTCATTATTTCCCTGCTCAAAACTTTCCACAAGGTTCTCACAGCCCATAGAATCCCCTAAATTTCTCCATGTTATTCCAAGAGCTCCACAAATGTGCTCTGTGCAAATTTCCAAGTTTTGTGGGAAAACATGGCCCATATCCCAAATAGGTCTTCCATATAACCCTCTCCCAGGCACACTACATTGGATTATTTTAGGAAGTAAGTACTATTCTCTGGCAAGATGTTGTTCCTCCTTTAAGAGTAAGCTCAAATGTGTCCTCTACTGGAATTTTCCTTAATTGGAATGAATTATTCTTTCCTAAGGAGCTCCCACAACTCTATTAAATGTCCACCACAGAAATGATTTTATCATGAGGCTAGTTGATTTTTTACTGTCTGCATTGGGCTTCAGACAATAGCGATAGTGATTTCTTTTTAAAATTTCTCATTTACTAAATGGTTTTGTGTATAAAAGATACTAAATAAGGTATCAAATAATGCTTGCTCAATAATTTATGTGTATTTACAATGAAAAATATTCAAGAAGCTAAAACAATTCTACCTGGTAGAAATAAACTGGCAGAGAGAATTCTTACAGTCACAGAGACAATTGGATACCATGACTGAAAACACGACTCACACTAAAGAGTACTTCTCTAAGGTTTATAAGTTTATAATAAATGATTGCAAAGTTTAAGGTAAAAAGAAAACTTGCAAGGCTGGGCCTCCTACTCCCACCACCAGGGCAGTGATGCCTAAAGAAAAAAAAAAAAAAGAAAACTTGCTTAGTTTTTAGGTGGTTTTGATCTGACACCTAAAGAAAATCAATGACTGAATTAAGTGTTATGACCATTTAATCAAATCAATTACTTTTGTATAACACAGATGTGCCTTATATTATATTGGTCTTGAAAATAAGAAATAAAATGTGTCTTAGTTGCTGACTACAGAGTGGGGTTCAGGAAAGAGACTTGGTACAGTATAGAGATAGCTGAATTCTTTTCAAAAATTCTTTTCAGATAAACATTTAAGTACATAAAAAATTACAGTAGGGCTGAGCCCCGGTGGCGTAAGGGGTTGAGTGCGGGACTGCGGCCCGTGGGCTTGGTGGTTCAAATCCAGCGGCAGCTCTCAGGAGCAGTGCTGAGTAGCTCCCACGACCATCAGAGGGCAGTGATGCCCCCCCCCAAAAAGAATAAAAACATCACAGTAAATGATGTAACAAGCTCCCAGGCACTCACCATTTAGCATTAACTCAGTAATATTTTGTCATACCTGCTTCCTAACTTGAATGGATTAAAATCAATGAAATATTTACACTGGAATCTCCTTTATTTTTTCCCAATTGGTCTCTCTTCTCTTAACAGAGGCAACACATGACAATGAATTTGGCATAAATCCTTTGGGCTCATTTATATATAAAACATAAATGCACACACGTAGATAAATTAAATACTTTGAAAATATTTTTTAGAATGCCTTTAGGGCGTAGGTCAATGATATCATTTCCTACATATTTTTGCCCCTTTCAATTTGCATGATGCTTCTGAGATCTCAAGATGAGAATCATGCTGCTGCTGCTACTGTGAGGTGCGGATAAGGTAGTTCCAGCTCCCACAGTACCAGGGGACAGAACACTGCCTGGAGCTCATGGTCGCAGCAGCGGTGCCACCCTATCTCACCCAAGGCCTGCCTTATTTTTGGCAGATCCTTTACCTCATCATGCCTTTTCTGGAGATCTGCTTCTCCTGGTAACATGTCCAAGGAATGGGAAGAACCATCTCACCATCCTCACTCTAAGGGGTATACTAACTATATCTCTCCCAAGTCAGATTTTTTTTTCTTCTGGCAGTCCATTGTCCTGTCACTATTGTTTACCGATACCGTACAGTTCAAATGCATCACCTCTTCTGTAGTTTTCCTTAGGCATCGTCCAGTTCTCTTAGGCATATGAGGCTATTGAAAATCCCATGGTCTAGATTCAGTTCATCCTGGTCCTCAGAGGGTCACCCTTGCTCTTTAACACTTTAAAGAGGTCTTGTACAACAGAGTTGCCCAAGGCCATACATCATCTGACTTCTTTTCTTTTTTAAAATTAATTATTTAATAATCATTTTCTTGGGGGTTCATACATCATTTCTCACAATACATACATACATATATTGTGCCACGCTTCTTTGCTTGCCTGCTGCTGTCATCATTCTCCGAACCTCCACTTTTCCACTTGAACCCTTGACATCAGCTTCTCATCTTTTCCCCTCCATCCTTGCTCCCCACTCCCGCACCAAGCCTCAATACTTTATAAATTATTATTTTTTTGTCATAACTCACACTGCCATATGTCTCCCCTTGCCCTCTCCACTAATGTCTGTCCTCCCGATAGGAGGTTATGTGTAGATCCCTGTAGTTGGTTCCCCCTCTCTACCCCACCTTTCCTCCACCCACCCAGTAGTTCCACTCTTACTACTGGCCCCAAGGGGTTCATCTGTCCTGGGTTACCCGCATTTCCATTTCCCATCTCCACCAGTGTACCTCCTCCAGTCCAGATAGATTTGTAAGGTAGAACTGGGACCATGACAGTTTGGGGGGAGGAAGCCTTCAGGAACTAGAGGATAGTTGTATGCTTCATCGCCACCTCACTGCACCTTCTGGCCTGTCTCCTTCCCACAACTCCCCTGTGAGAGGGTGTCCAATTTCCCACAGATGGGCCTTGGATCCCCACTCTGCTCTTCACCTCCCCCATTTGTAGTGATGTGATTCTTGTTCTTTGATGCTTGATATCTGCTCCCTTTCCCTCCTGTGATCACATGTGCTAGTGTGTTTCTCCCATGTGGGCTTTACTGCTTCTGCTTTCTCAACTGCTGCTTCCATGACTTCTGATTGTGGATCCCAGACAAGTGAAATCCTTCACAACTTCCATCTTTTCTCCTTCCATCAACCATGAAGTTGTTTCTTGGTCTGGTTGTGAGGATTTTGGTTCTCTTTAAATAGAATCACAATCTATACTGAAGGCTGCAGGCTTTGATTCGCATCATCAGGTGCCCCAGGTCCTTCTCATTTTCAAGCAAACCTGTGTTATCTGCATACTATAGTTTGTTAATACATCTTCCACCAATCCTGATGAGGTGCTCTTCATACAGCTAGCTTCTTAGCTTATTTGCTCAGAATAAGTATGGGGCAAGGACACAACCATGCATGTATCTTTCCTGATTTTAAGTTATGCAGCATTACCTAGTTCTGTTCGAACGACTCCCTCTTGGGCTATGAGCACAACAAAGTGTACTAGAATTCCCATTCTTCACAATGTCATCCATGGTCTGTTATAATTCACATCACTGAATGCCTCGGCATAGTCAGTGAAATACAGGTACCATTTTTCTTGTGTCCTCTGCTTTCAGTCTAGATCCGTCTGACATTAGTAATGATAGTCTTTCTTCTACAACCTCTTCTGAATCTAGTCTGACCTGACAGTTCCCTGTGATGTACTTCTGCAGCCATTTTTGAATGATCTTTATCAAAATATTGCTGACATGCAATGTGAGTGATATGGTTTTATAATTTCGGTATTCTGCTAGGTCATCTTTTTTTGAAATGGGTACAAATATAGATCATTTCACGCTGGTTTGCTTATCAATTTCTTGGCATAGACTAATATGTGCTTCCAGCACTGCAACAGTACATGGAAACATTTCCATTGGTATCCCATCAATGCTTGGAGCCTTGTTTTTTGCTAATGCTTTCAGTGCCATTTGGATTTTTCTATTTAATATCACTGACTCTTGATTATATGCTACCTTTTATTCTTTTTGGTATAATAACTGTGTCCCACCCATATTCTTTTGATACACTTCCTGCACCATCCAATATATTGTGGAAAATCTGTCCATATTGCAACCAGGTGATTAGAGTTTTTCTTCTGTTCTTTTAGTTTGACATATGCTGAGTATATTCTTCCTTTTTGCTTTTCTAACTTCAGGTCTCTGCACATTTCACTATAATGCTTGATTTTCTTCTTGAGTGTCTCTTCCCAAAGATGGAGTCTGTGAGACGGAGTCTAGTGAGGTCCACATATAGTTGACATTTACGTTGTTGACAAATTCTATTTACCATAATTAAGTCATTGATCTTGCAAAATTTTATTGTATATCATAACCTTAATTTCATTTCTATGACCCAGGCCATATTTTTGAATTACTGGCCCATTTTTTTTGTTTCCACTTTAACATTCTAAAAGCTAAAAATTACCGATGCATCCTGGCTACACACTTGTTCAATTTCAGACTGTTGAATTTGGTAGAAGCCTTTAGTTTCTTCATTACTAGCTTTAGTGGTTTATTCATAAGTTTGAATAGTTGTACTAACTAGACTTTCTAGTGATTAGGAATATAGTTCTATACAGGGTATAGATATTACCCTAGCACAAATAGTATACTTCAAGAAAGATCTTTACATGCTCTTTTTTTTTGGTTTTTGAGGCATCACTGCCCTCTGGTGGGGGGAGTAGGAGGCCCAGCCTTGCTGCTGGATTTGAACCTCCAACCCAGCGGGCCGCAGTCCCGCGCACAACCACTACGCCACCGGGGCTCAGCCCACGTGCTCTTTTTGATGAGGAAAATATTATTCTTCTTGGACTTGTCATTCCTGGCAGAGTAAATCATATCATGATCTTATTAAAAATGGCCAATACTAGTCCATTTTAGCCCAATAATGCCTAGGAACTTTAGGGCATTCCATTTTATTTTTGTTGAATTCTAATTTTCCTGCAGCAGCATCCAAGTGCATCCATAGTACAACAAACTGACAGACAAATGGTGGGATAATTATATGAGGGGGTACACTTCCCACCAAAATGGGGGAAAGCTTCACTGAGTAGAACTTTCGTACTACACATTTCCCCCACTAGGCAAGCATCAAACAACCCTCTCTGAGTTAGTGCACCCAGTGGTGTTACCTGGGGAGGTTCTCTCTGGTCACAGTGATTTTTATTTTTTGTATAAGCAGTTTCCCACAAACCTCTCTTTTTTGTGTGATGGCATATTTAAGAGAACAGTGTGTGGCTGAGAAATTTTGTTTCTTGCTTGGAAAAAATGTTGCAGAAACTGTTGTGATGTAATTGAACACTGCTTACAAGGACAGCACTATGGGAAAAATGCAAGTATAAAAGTGGTTTTCTAGTTTCAAAAGAGGTGAAATGTTGATTGATGACAAACTTCTGGATGTCTGCCAACTTCCCAAACAAATGAAAATGTCAACTTTTGGAGTTAGTTCCACCAGATCAGACAGTTAATCAAGCTTTCTTATTGAGATTCTGAAAAGATTGAGTAACAGCGTCTGACAAAAAAGGCCTGCTTTGTGGCAGAAGGGGGACTTCTTTTTTCTTTGCATCACTGCCATGGTGGGAGTAGGAAGTCCAGCCTTGCTCCTAGAGAGAGAACTGCTGCTGGATTTGAACCATCAACCCTATGGGCCACAGTTCTTCACACAACCACTGCACCACCAGGGCTCAGCTGGGGGGACTATTTTTGCACCCACAGCAATGCACCTGTTCATGCAGTCATCTCAGTGCACCAGGTTTTGCAAAAAAAAAAAAAAGAGCATTCTCCCCTTGTCCCACACACCTTACTCACCTGACCTCCCTCCAATTGATTTTTTTTTTGTTTCCATGAATGAAGAGGGACATGAATGGGCAGCGATTTCATGATATAGGAGAGGTGAAGAAAATAAATGAGGGAGATGCTGTCACCCATTCAAACAGATGGGTTTGAAAAATGTTTCCAAGAATGGAATTGCAGATTTGACAAATGAATTAGGCAAAATGGAGAGTACTTTGAAGGTGATAAAAACTTTTGTAAAACTTTAAATATATGTCTTTGAAGAGACAATCAGAGTGGAGGAAGCTGATGGTGCCCAGCTACCAAATGTTAAAGCGTCTGGGGTCTTAAAGGTTTGAAGGTAAACAAGTGGCCATCTAGCACAGAAGCAGCAAAGCCCAGATGGAAGAAGCACACCAGCCTGTGTGATCAAGAGGCGTCGAAGGGCGCAGGTATCAAGCATCAAAGAACAAGGATCGCATCACTCGAATGAGGGGGAGAACAGGGTGGTGCTTCAAGGCCCATTTGTGGGTAATTGTACACCTCCTTACAGAAGAGTAATGGGGAGGAGACAGGCCAATGAGGATGCAGGGAAGCAGCGATGAGTCATTCAACTTTCTGCTAGTTCCCAAAGGCTTCCTTCCCTCAAATATCATGATCCCAATTCTACCTTACAAATCCAGCTGAACTGGAAGTGGTACACTGGTACAGATGGGAACTGGAAATACAGGGGAACCCAGGCCAGATGAACACCTCAAGACCAATAGTGAGAATGGAGCTACCAGATGGGTGGAGGGAGGTGGGGGTGGAGACCAGGAGCCAATTACAAGGATCTACACATAACCTCCTATCTGGAGGATGGACATCAGAGGAGTGGGTGAGGGGAGATGTTGGGAAGAGTAAGATATGACAAAATAATAATAATTTATAAGGTATTGAGGGTTGGTTGGGGAGGGGGAATCAGGGAGGGAGGGGAAAAGATGAAAAGCTGATGTCAAGGGCTCAAGTGGACAAGCAATATTTGGAGAATGATAATGGCAGCAGGCATGCAAAAGTGCTTGGCACAGTATATGTATGTACTGTGATAAGCGATGTATGAGCACCCAATAAAATGATTAAAAAGAAGAAAAAATGCTGTTTTTTTGGGTGGGTGTTTTTCAGTACCTCCTTGTATAGTTGTTGGATGCTGTTGTGTTGGCCCTGACTCACAGGATCCAATGTACAACAGAACAAAGCACTGCCCATTTTTGCCACCTTCACAATCGTTATGTGGGGGCCCATCATTTCAGCCACTGGGTCAGTCTATCTGGAAGCCCTTTCTCTTTTTTGCTGTCCTACTTTTCAAAGAGAGTACAAAACATGATAACTTTTCCCAGGGATTGATCTCTCCTGACAGCATGTCCAAAGTATGTGAGATGAGCTTTGAGTTGTTGCCCTGTGGCTGTGACACTGAGCTGTTACAAGTTTACATACAAAAATCATAAGCAGATTATCAAGCTAAATCTAGCAAGTCATAGTAAGTCATGACAAAGTGCTCTCCTACACACACGCGCATGCACACGTGTGCATGCAGTTGGTTTAACAGTGTCAAACTACCAGAAATCAAACGTGGAGAAAAATATGTATGATCATCTTAGTGGACAATTATTTGATAGTTCTTTTTTTTGGCATCACTGTCCTCTGGTGGTGGGAGTAGGAGGCCCAGCCTTTGCTCCCGTGGAGCTGGAATTGAACTTCCATCCCAGTGGGCCGCAGTCCTGCGAACAACCACTACGCCACCGGGGCTCAGCCCTATTTGATAGTTTTTAGTAATCATTCATGAAAATAACTCTTAGCAAGGTAGGGATAAAATAAAACGTCTTTAACCTGATCAAAACACATATATTGAAAAGGATAGCTAGCACTCCTACCCTTAGTGGTAGCAAAGTGAATATTTTTATCCTTACATCAGGAACAAGATCAGGATGATGTCTGAGATCATCAGTTCTATTCACTATCAAATGGAAGTTCTGCAAGACCACTAAAAAAATATTGGAAAGAAAAACAAGGCTATGATTACTTGCAGGTGATATCAGTGCACATAGAACATGTAAAATAAGACTCATTAAAATTATACATTATATGAGAGTCTGGCAAGTTATGTTATATGATAAAGGTCATCATATAAAATCAATTACATTTACTTGCAACAAACTTTTTGGGGGCACTGGTGGTAGAATGGTTATGTTTGGGCTGCTACCTGC